>CM068964.1:10473132-10517383 GCA_035128595.1 Eptatretus atami | reverse complement strand
ATGACCTTTTTTGATTGTGTGTGTGTGTGTTCCCTGTATGGTGTCTGATCTGAAGGTGTCGTGAAGCTGCCTGCAGCCAATCTTGCTGCTACCAAAAGCAGGCACAGCAAGATGACCACTGGATGGCAGAGCCGCTCGATGGCACACCTGACACACGATGCCTCCGAGTTTGGGGTTTGTGGTGGCACCGTAAAGGACACTGAAAAGTGACATTTCAAAGTCCATGGTGTGCTGATTTGACCGTGAATGGTGCACGGGTTGGAGATAACATCCAAAGTTCCAGAATGGGCGATGACTTGATCCAAGGAGAATAAATCTCGATTGTCCGTTTGGCTGCCTTCGTCGCTGGGTACCACCTGCACAGCTGGACCAAATGGCACTCGGAGTGTGAATCCACATCCATTGAAAGAAGGAAGGACTACCTTTACCTTTTCACAAATGATTAGTCCATTGTGTGCCAGTACATGGGCAAAGTTGTAAAATGGTGGATGAAATCAACAGGACGTTGATCGAGATATGTTAACCACCGTGGGAAGCAAGGAGAAGGTAGCATTTTTGAGTGTTAGCCCTCCGTTAGAGCAAAATAGGTTGTGGACGAAGGTTTAACACCCGAAACACCCCCCTCTCCTTGCTTCCCAGGGTTATGGTTTTGCAGCTCGGTTTGCATACCTCAATCAACGTCCTGTTGATTTAATCCGTTGTTAAACCTGTTCGCTGACCAAATCGACACGATGAGTAGCCGTCATCAGCGAGACTAGTTCTTCATTCTATAAAGTTCTAAGATGGTTTGAGCCCTTTGTCTCGTGATAAGCCCTGCATATTATATAACCTGATGTTGCATTCCAAACAACACTAAGTAGTTCAGAGAGCCAAATAAAATGAGGCATGTGGTCCAAAAACTTCATCACAATTGACTATTCTCATTGGTTTCCCCCAAGTCTGGTCTGCATGTCTCATTCAAGGGGAACATTCGTTTGGCTTCCTGTACTCCACTGGCATCTCACTACCTGGCTCATCTTGAGGAGCTCAAATCACCTCTCGGTGTTCCTGGTGCACATGTCAGTGGATTAAAACGAGGTGTTCTTGGTGCACAACAAGTCCGTGTATTAAAACGAGGTGTTCCGAGTGCACAAAAAGTCAGTGTATTAAAACAAGTGTGTGTGTGTGTGCGTGTGCGTGTGCGTGTGCGTGTGCGTAGCACACCCTCCCCGGTTGCTTTTTATAATGAGCATGATCCAAACATTCCCTTTATGTCACCATGTGCAGTCGATGATGAAGGTTGAGAGTTTTTGTTGATTCTAATTTAGCCTGTTGGCATTTCAAATATGTGTGCACAAAGGTTCCCATGGGGTCTGTGCAGTTTTGTGTGTGTATGACATCATACGAGTGTGGCCCTTTTGAACCATCATCTGCCCCCTTTAGAAACCCCACCTGTGGGATATGGGACAATGAGGACCTTGCAATAAAAATGTTGGAAATCTCCTCTAGATGAAACGGAAGACCAAGAAGTTACCCAAAGAAGTAAAGAGCAAGGCTCGAGTCGTCAGAAGGAACCTGGACAAGATTTGGGTTTCAGCTGCTACTCCACGACCCTCAATCCCATCCAGGCACAGCCAAGTGAGCCAAACTGAAAAAATTCTGCAAAAATTCACTTCTCCTTAAAGAAATAGATAACGAAAGAGAGGAATAGAGAGTAAAAGAACAGAAAAAGCAAGAATTAGAATGAATGAAGAGAATTAAAAAACAAAATGTGCCCACATCTCCGAGCTTGTCGGAAATCAGGACCAGATTCATTAGAGACAATTCAGGAAATCATGGTATTTGGAGACAAGTCAGGAAATCATAGTATTCGAGACAATTAAGGAAATCATAGTATTAGAGACAATTAAGGAAATCATAGTGTTGGAGACAAGTCAGGAAATCGTAGTAATTAGAGACAAGGAAATCATAGTATTGGAGACAATTCAGGATATCATAGTATTGGAGACAATTAAGGAAATCATAGTATTAGAGACAATTAGGAAATCATAGTGTTGGAGACAAGTCAGGAAATCATAGTATTGGAGACAATTCAGGAAATCATAGTGTTGGAGACAATTCAGGAAATCATAGTGTTGGAGACAATTAAGGAAATCATAGTATTGGAGACAAGTCAGGAAATCATAGTATTGGAGACAAGTCAGGAAATCATAGTATTGGAGACAAGTCAGGAAATCATAGTATTGGAGCAATCATATATCTTATAGTATTGGAGACAATCAGGAAATCATAGTATTGGAGACAATTCAGGAAATCATAGTATTGGAGACAAGTCAGAAAATCATCGTATTGGAGACAATTCAGGAAATCATAGTGTTGGAAACAATTCAGGAAATCGTAGTATTGGAGACAATTAAGGAAATCATAGTGTTGGAGACAAGTCAGGAAATCATAGTATTGGCAGACAATCAGGAAATCATAGTATGGAGACAATTAAGGAAAATCAATAGTGGTTGGAGACAATTCAGCGATATCATAGCTATTGAGACACATTAGAAATACATAGTTATTAGAGGGCAATTAAGGAAATCATAGTATTGGAGACAAGTCAGAAAATCACGTAATTGGAGACAATTCAGAATCATATGTTGGAAACAATTCAGGAAAATCGTAGTATTGGAGACAATTAGAAGGAAATCATAGTGTTGGAGACATCAGGAATCATACGTATTGAGAACTAGAAATCATAGATTGGAGACAGTCAGGAAATAATAATATTGGAGACAATTCAGTGAAATCATAGTGTTGGAGAAACAAATTCAGGAAAATCGATCTAGTATTAGAGACAATTAAGATCATAGTATTGGGACAAGTCAGGCAAATATTAAGTATTGGAGACAATTCAGGAAATCTATAGTATTGGAGACAATTAAGGAAATCATAGTAGTTGGAGACAAGTCAGGAAATCATAGTATTGAGACAATTAGGAATCATAGTGTTGAGACAGTCAGGAAATCATAGTATTGAGACAATTGCAGGAAATCATAGTTTGGAGACAATTCAGGAATCATAGTATTGGAGACAATTCAGGAAATCATAGTGTTGGAGACAATCAGAAATCATGTATTGGAGACAATAGAAATCATAGTATTGGAGAACAATTCAGGAAATCATAGTATTGGAGACCAACAGGAAATATTAGCTATGGGAGACAATCAGGAAATCATAGTGTTGGAGACAAGTCAGGAAATCATAGTATTGGAGACAATTAAGGAAATCATAGATTGGAGACAAGTCAGGAAATCATAGATTGGAGACAATTAGGAAATCATAGTGTTGGAGCAATCAGAATAATAATATTGGAGACAATTCAGAAATCGTGTATTAGGACAGAAAATCATAGTGTTGGAGAAAAGTCAGGAAATCATATTTGAGACAATTAAGGAAATCATAGTATTGAAGAACAAGTCAGGAAATCATAGTATTGGAGACAATTAAGAAATCATAGTATTGGAGACAATTAGAAATCATAGTGTTGGAGACAAGTCAGGAAATAATAATATTGGAGACAATTCAGGAAATCGTAATATTGAGACATAAATCATAGTGTTGGAGACAAGTTCAGGAAATCATAGTATTGGAGACAATTAAGGAAATCATAGTATTGGAGACACAATTCAGGAAACATAGTGTGGAAGACAAGTCAGGAAAATCATAGTATTGAGAGACATTAAGGAAATCATAGTTTGGAGACAATTCAGGAAATATAATATTGGAGACAATTCAGGAAATCGTAGTATTGAGACAACGGAAATCATAGTATGTTGAGACAAGTCAGGAAATCATAGTTTGGAGACAAGTCAGGAAATCATAGTATGGAGACAAGTCAGGAAATCATAGTGTTGGAGACAATTCAGGAAATCATTAGATATTGGAGACAAGTGGAAATCACTAGTAGACATTAGCGAAATCATAGTGTTGGAGACAATTCAGGAAATATAGTATTGGAAACAATAGGAAATCATAGTGTTGGAGACAATTCAGGAAATCATAGTTTGAGAACAAGTCAGGAATCATAGTATTGGAGACAATTAGGAAATCATGGTGAGACAAGTCAGGAAATCATAGTTTGAGACAAGTCAAGAAAATCATTAGTGTTAGAAGACAATTCAAGTAAATCATAGTGTTGGAGAACAAATTAAGGAAATCATAGTATTGAGACAAGTCAGGAAATCATAGTGGTAGAGACAAGTCAGGAAATCAATTAGTATTGGAAACAATTAGGACATCATGGTATTGAGAACAATTCAGAAATCATATTATTGGAGACAATAGGAAAATTTTCAATTTTATTGAAACAAGTACTGAAATCATAGTATTGGAAACAATTCTTCAGGGCCATGGCAGGGAAAGGTGGGGAGAAGTCGTTGGGTGATTCCTTGCATTACTAAACGTTTCAAAATAAATAATATATATAATATATATATATATATATATATATATGGTACACAAATCATAGGCAGATCCTGAAATTCATGTTGTCATTAAGAATGGAGTGCACATCCATTGATTGATGTCATCCCTTGTGAGCAAAAAGATGCGTGCGCCAAACATCTCCACAACACACACACACACACACACACACACACACACACAACACACACACACACACACCCGCAACCAATCTGGAAGGCCAACTTCATGGGAATGAGATCAGCAGCCGCAAATATCCAATGGGAACTGGAGGATATAGATTGGTCATATGAAGCGTGGCTGCACGTCGGGTCAGCTATTTGAGACCTAGTGAGTACATACAGAGTGTTGATTAAAACTTGATGTGAGGGTGGATTAGATCTGGCAATGACGTCACAGCCAACATTTTTGTAGGGCTCCAGCATCTCAACATTTGGCACGACACCAGTGGTTCATTCTACTCACTCTCTCTGTACCACCTCAAATTCGGCAGGTATCAGTGTGCACCTTCAGTCACGCATTACAATTCATTATTCCACTCCACAATTTCTGCGATACGTTTGAAGGTTAAACCAATCCTGTCTGGCCCTCAGGGTTGAACATCCAGGCACGTGTCCGCGAGCACATAGCAACCAGCATGAAGGGCCAAACAACCCAGCATGAACTGGGGAATACGTGTACGTAGTATGTATTTGTGCTCATTGGCAGTGTCGACTGAGATTATAAACGATGGTAATAAACTGGAGCAGCATATCACCATCGATAACAAAGTTCGTTTGTAACTAACAGAAGTTAAGTTAGGCTGAGATCTGACTGAAATTTAAATGTAGACCCAAGGGTCCAAGACCCTATTTCTGCAATCAAATAGACCCTGTCATGGTGGAGTGTTCACTATTAAAATTAAAGTAAATTCATTGAATAGATATCTATCCTACTCGAAATATAATTACGGATCTAACCTGGTGTTGTGATTAGGTAGCTGTCTCCACACGTCGGGATACCCCACACTTGGCCAGTCTCGTCGGTTGTTACTCCTGGAGTCTGCAGGGTGCTGGTATGGACAACTATCAAGTCCGATTAACCCCAATTTCATGCGATACCTTGCCAAAGCTGAGTCTGGCAAGTTTTACACATATTGATAAGATATGACAATGTGTAAATGGTACAAATTCCAAAATAACCCGCACAAATTCCAACGACGAGAGGTATAATAACCACAAGGTCAGTTCACGCGGTGATTCGAGACAGCATCCACGACGGGCAGTCGTGCGTGCATTCCCCTTCGTAGAGCGTTTGTTTTCCCCTTTGTCAAAAAGGCGATCGTGTTATTAGGCGTAATCATGTGACATTGACGCCATGCCGAGCTCAAAAAATGTATCCTGATTCTGGACGCATTTGAAGAGCGCAAAACAAGTATTAAGTAATATGATCTTCGTTTTTGGGTGCAGAGAAAGAAGACAGCTTGATTACAAAATGGACTCATCACGCTTCACACACAACGGGGACAGGTTCGGTACAATGCGCTCGATGGATACAAAATGGCGTCAAATTCCAAGTTGTGGAAACTCCTAGTTCAGGGTGGTGCAGAGCCGACTGACACATTTCAGACCGCTCTCCTGTCCGAGGGGTTTTGTGTGGGAACTTTGGGAGTTGTGGGACCATTTTTCTAAGACACAGCAGTGCAACTGGTGGAGACCACCTTCCTGATGTTATCTACCATAAATAATAAAATTGCAAGCTTTGAACATAAACCTCATGCGTTTCAATTATCGCATGTCCAAATGTGTCAGTCGGCTCTGAACCACCCTGCATATGGACACCCCAGTGGGAGTAGGGGAGGCCAGCAGACCACAGGTCACGTGGCGTGGCAGCCATGTTGGAGAAACGGAAAAAAATTTGGACCTCCGTATCTCTGAAACCGCACCAAAGAAAAAATTGAAACTTGGCACACGACAAGCACTCCTCATGGGAAAGGAGTGCGATTTTTTTATGACGTCATAGGTGTCTTCGTTATGACGTCATAATTGCATATGTAGAACGCTACATCTGATCAGTATGAAAATTTTTGAGGGTCATCTCTGGATAGAATGGTCCACAAAAATGATTTTTGATGACATCATTGGTCACGTGATTCAGTAGCCATATTGTTTTTTTTTTTTTAAAAACCCTTCAAAAATCTTCTCTGAAATGGCTGAACCAGTCATCACTGCCAGCAGTTATAAAGTGGCAGTTCCAATTATGTCTCTTATCTATTAGGTAACGCACCAGTACACAAATGCCATACAAAATACACCACACGAAACAAGTCCTGGCGAGGGTCTGCAATCTCTGAGTTCCTGTTCTTGTTCAACAGTTCAGTGGAAAGATGAGGAGGACAAAGCTGAATCTGGAGCGCATGCTCTCCCCGTATCTTCCACCCCCACCATTACCAATGATGATGAATGAATGGCTTTCACGGAGTCGCGTGTTAATTACACGGCTGCATGAGATGTAGGTAGTTATCAACCGACCGTGAAATACGGTGCTAATTACCCGACAATAAAACATCACGTTGGTGGAATCCGACACCAACCAATGCACGAAGGCCGGGTTAACGTGGGCCGAAAGCCAGGATAACGTGGGATGAAGGCCGGGTTAACATGGGACGAAAGCTGGGATAACGTGGGATGAAGGTCGGGTTAACGTGTGACGAAGGCTGGGTTAATGTGCGAAGAAGGCTGGGTGAACGGATGAAGGCCGGGTTCGTGTGATGAAGGGGCCGGGATAACGTGGTACGAAAGCCGGGATAACGTGGGATGAAGCCGGGTTAACGTGTGATGAAGGCCGGGATAACGTGGGATGAAGGCCGGGTTAAAGTGTGATGAAGGCCGGGATACGTGGGATGAAAGGCCGGGATAATGTGGGACGAAGGCCAGGGTAACGTGGGACGAAGGCATGGTAACGTGGGACGAAGCGCAGGGTAACGTGGACGAAGGCCAGGGTAACGTGGGACGAAGGCCAGGTAACGTGGGACGAAGGCCAGGGTAACGTGGGCGAAGGCCATGGTAACGTGGGACGAGGCCAGGGTAACGTGGGACGAAGGCCAGGTAACGTGGGACGAAGGCCAGGGTAACGTGGGACGAAGGCCGGGTAACGTGGGACGAAGGCCGAGTGAACGTCTGATGAAGGTCAGGGTAACATCGCGTCCGCCTCACTTTATGCTCTTCTTTAGTTTTCTGCACAAATTTGGGTGTTTGGTCGTCATTACAAGAACGTCTCAAAATCTCATCGGTTCATTGTGGAGTCCTGCATTTTACACATGTGGCTTGATTTCTCTGACACTGAAATTATTTTCTATCAATTACCAACTCCAAGGGTGTCTGCTCACCAAGTTTCGTCCGAATCCGTCCACAACTTTTTGAGATATCGTGCTACATATCATTATTAGCCTGATCTCTCAATGGTGAAGAATCACTTTAAAATTTCCAGTAGTCGGATCCGGATCCGGATCTTCACCAAAATCGAATCAGTTCGTCCTCGTCACACCACCAACCTGTCCACAAAATTTCATCCGGATCCGTACACAACTTCTTGAGATATCCTGTACACAAACAGACAGACAGAAATGGGTGAAAACATGACCTCCTTCACCTCCGGTGGGGAGGAGATAATTAATTGAGACTTTTGGCTCGAGGCTGAGGATGTAGTTCGAGGGCTGGGGCAGCACGGGGAGGTTAATGGTAGAGAGGGAGATTGAAGAGGTTTTGTATCAATACCAGGAGCTTCACTGGAAAGATAGAAGAGCTGGAAGCTCAGGTGGGTAGCAGGGGGTGTGACATATTTGCTGTCAGTGAGACATTCAAGGCTACAGGGTTTGTATGTGTGATATGAAAGAGGAAGACGGAGGAGGTGTGCAAATCTGAATGAAAGACAGTATTGTAGAGAGAGAGAGAGAAAGACAGGACATCAAGGAGGGAATTGATGGAGAGGATTATGTGTGGATAGAGATTCGAGATTGAACTAATAGTATGATACTTGTAGGATGCTTTTATCGGGCTCCTGGTGTGAGGGAAGAGAGCAGGAAAGATGAATACGTAAATTGTTCAGAAGGGCACGTGATAAGGGAAGAGTTTGTTTATGTGGGATTTTAACTTGCTAGGAAGAGTTGAGGTCCAGGAACAGGCAAAGTCAGGGTGGATGAGGATTTTCTATCTGATGTCCAAGATTGATTTTTTCTTGGTATGTAAAGTAGAGGCTCGTGGAGGAGCGAGAACGTAGAACGATTCAGGACGGGGAGAGCAGAACACCATCGAGCTGCAGATGAAGGAAGGTAAGGAACAGCTCATGTAGGTTCCGATCGTGCTCCTGTTCCGTGGCTTCATTACACAGCGATGGTCATCAGCGATATTAGAACGCCTTCACAGTTCCTCAGGATACGATCCATCATCTTGAGCTGGAAGATGTCCTGGGTAACGGACAACCTGCACGGAAGGCGCTGCAAGCAGCATGGGCTTGATGGGGTCTGAAATGTAAGTGGACGCTGCCTATCAGCATCAAGTTTTACGGACCAGTACCGGACTTGGCATCAAGCTTCAAGAAATATTTCGCTCCAGCAAAATGATGATTTAGCTCTTCAGTTGTTGGGGTTCTGTGGTGTGGGCTGATCGAAGCACAGTTTAGGTGACGAGGATCTAGGCAGATAAGAATGGCACCATCCTCCTTTGTGACGTGTTAATGAGCTAACCAATTCCGTGGGCTCCTCGATTTGCCGAATTATGCCAACATGCTCCATGTTGTCCAACTCAAACTTAATTTTGTCTTTCAATAGAATGGCTGTTCGGCGACAAGCAGACATGAGGGGGGTACATACGAACCAACAAGTTTACGTGTAGCAACAAGTTTATCACAGCACCTGTTTGCACGTGAGCCACATGCACTGACCCGACGACGAAGGTTAGTAATTTGCACATCGTGGGTGTGAGGACGCTGTTTAGAAACACCATTCGCTCGAACGGACCAAAATCCACAGGCGGCAAAAAAAACCCAATTGTTTGGGTAATTTGGAGGTGCTATGGCGTTGACATTTAATTAGTAAAACTCTTGGGATGGAAAGGTTAGAAATCATTTTTTAAATAATACGTGCGGATAGGAGGGAGGAAACAACACCACATGAAGATGTAAGACCTCCAAATGGATATGTTACACCTGCTGTAAGAATAACTGGGAAACCATTTAGTTCACCGTTTCTGGTGATTTGGGTTTAAATCATCGGATTATCGAACTTCATTATTGAGTGTAAGGAGATGGTAAGACTGCGTGATGGCATTCCATGCTGCAGAATCAATTAACTCATCCTCCACGGTCTGTATACCGTGCAGAGTGGTGCCAGGTCATGGTCCGAATACCGTGCAGAGTGGTGCCAGGTCATGGTCCGAATACCGTGCAGAGTGGTGCCAGGTCATGGTCTGAATACTGCGCAGGGTGGTGCCAGGTCATGGTCTCAATACCGTGCAGAGTGGTGCCAGGTCATGGTCTGTATACCATGCAGAGTGGTGCCAGGTCATGGTCTGAATACTGCGCAGGGTGGTGCCACGTCATGGTCTGAATACCGTGGCAGAGTGGTGCCAGGTCATGGTCTGTATACCATGCAGAGTGGTGCCAGGTCATATGGTCTGTATACCGTGCAGAGTGGTGCCAGGTCATGGTCCGAATACCATGCAGAGTGGTGCCAGGTCATGGTCTGAATACTGCGCAGGGTGGTGCCAGGTCATGGTCTGAATACCATGCAGAGTGGTGCCAGGTCATGGTCTGTAAACATGCAGAGTGGTGCCAGGTCATGGTCTGTATACCGTGCAGAGTGGTGCCAGGTCATGGTCTGAATACCGTGCAGAGTGGTGCCAGGTCATGGTCCAAATACCATGCAGAGTGGTGCCAGGTCATGGTCTGAATACTGCGCAGGGTGGTGCCAGTCATGGTCTGAATACCGTGCAGAGTGGTGCCAGGTCATGGTCTGTATACCATGCAGAGTGGTGCCAGGTCATGGTCTGTATACCGTGCAGAGTGGTGCCAGGTCATGGTCCGAATACCATGCAGAGTGGTGCCAGGTCATGGTCTGAATACTGCGCAGGTGGTGCCAGGTCATGGTCTGAATACCATGCAGAGTGGTGCCAGGTCATGGTCTGAATACCGTACAGAGTGGTGCCAGGTCATGGTCTGTATACCATGCAGAGTGGTGCCAGGTCATGGTCTGTATACCGTGCAGAGTGGTGCCAGGTCATGGTCCGAATACCATGCAGAGTGGTGCCAGGTCATGGTCTGAATACTGCGCAGGGTGGTGCCAGGTCATGGTCTGAATACCGTGCAGAGTGGTGCCAGGTCATGGTCTGTATACCATGCAGAGTGGTGCCATATCATGGTCTGAATACTGCGCAGGGTGGCACCATGTCACTAAAGTGATGGATGCTTCTCATGTGATGACAGTGGCATATTTTGAAATGACGATCTGGAATGGAGTCACACTGAACCTGCAATTTTGAAAATCGCACGTCCTGTCGGTCATTCCTTTAAAACTGACAATGTGCAGCCTCAAGGTACCAAATAACGAGGTACATCCAAAGAATGGTCGGACCTTCTTCATTTATTACCTGCTGCAGCAGAACCTCCTGCAATTGTTTCTTTTCAAACTTCAAATCCTCCGAACCCTCCGTCCAGACCCCACATCGTCCATACACACAGAAAATGAAGCTGAACACCCAGAATATGTACTTGAACGATTCCATCATTCATTGAGATATACTGTATGTAAACCGAGCATGCGTCGTACGGTTACCATGTAAACGTTTTGTCAGGTGGACCATTTTGTTGAGAAAGACCCATTTGGTCAGTGCGTGCACTGGTTTAGTCTCGTTTACACTGAGCTCCGTGCTGCACAGCAATCACGACCCCAAGTGGACATTCAACTTGTTGTTATGGTTCCCGGAGGGAGACATTAAGTGTCGTCTTGGTGTCCGCGGCGTCTCACTTTTTGAGGAATAATTTACCATTATTTAATTTTTATTTGTTTATTTATTTTTCAATTAAATTAAAAAAAAAAGGCACTTAATAATTGAAAAAAATTTTTTATTTAGTTTTCCCCAATTTCAAATTATTTAATTTTCAAGTTACATTTTTCCAATGATCAATTAATTATTTTTCTCACATTTTGAATTATTTAATTTTTCAATTATTAAGTACCATTGTTTTTTTTTAATTTTTTTGGGCCATTTAATATGGGTTAAACAACAAAAAGAGAAAACTCGTTCTGTTTGTCAAACTGCAAAGCTCCGACAAACTGGACCCATCATCTTATTTGTGTTCGACCCATCCCATCTACGTCGAAAATGTTGCTAACAATCCGTGTTCACATCTACCAGCTTGATGGCCTTCATAGTCTAGCTACTGATTTTTGCAGTGAGGTTGAGTGAACTCCTCGTTGCTTGGTTTATAGATCACAGAATTCGAAATCCTGCTCAATGGATTTATCCAATCAATAATAGTGGTTAACCCCCTCATTTATGGGTTTGATTCCTTGTGACATTTCTCAAACCACGTTTTGATAAATTTCTCACGGTGAGTTCAACCCTCCAGGTAGTTTGAACCTCCCCGTGGTAGGTTTAGGTTTAACACCTCGGGGAGGGTTAACCCCCCTAGCTCCCTTACCTTACCATCCAGATAGTCCCGAATAATTTGTGGGATTGATGCGGACCCCAAGCCATGAGAAGAGAGCGATTCCCGAAAGACTTCCGGAAGAATGGAAGCGCTAGCTAGTCTTTGTGGCACACCAAGTAAAACGACAGGGTGACTAATTGACATGTAATTAACACTGTGGGCATCACGAGCTAACAGGTCTGCCAACTGCAATTGTGCAGCAAAAGGAAAGATCCAGGAAAGAGGTGGAGGTGCATTACGTCATCATCTTGCTGTACATAATGGTTCTCAAAACATTATTGTGGACAACGAAGGGAGCATCAAACACCAGGAAGAGGGACACAGAGGTTCAGTGCATTGTCAAAGTATGTAATACACTGCCTTCAGAAAGTATTCACACCCCTTGGCTTTTGTCACATCATGTTGTTACAGCCGGAATTTAAAGTGGATGAAATTACAAAAATCTGTCACCGATCTGCACAAAATCCCCATAATGAGAAGGTGAAACTGTTTTTAGAATTTTCTTTTTACAAATTAATTGAAAATGAAAAGTTTAAATGTCTTGCATCAATAAGTATTCAGCAAACTAAGTCAATACTTTGTAGAAGCACCTTTGGCAGCGATTACAGCTTCGAGTCTTCTTGGGTATATCTGTATCGGCTTTACACATCTGGATTTGGGGATTTTCTCCCATTCTTCCTTGCAGATTTGCTCAAGCTCTGTCAAGTTGGATGGGGAGTGCCAGTGAACAGCAATCTTCAAGCCTTTCCACAGATTCTCAATGGGATTCAAGTCTCGGCTTTGGCTGGGCCACTCACGGACTTTCATGTTCTTGTTCTGAAGCCATTCCAGTGTTGCTTTGGCTGTGTGTTTGGGGTCATTGCCCTGTTGGAATGTAAATCTTCACCGCAGTCTAAGGTTTTTTTTTGCATTCTGAAGCAAGTTCTCCACAAGGATTTGCCTGTATTTGGCTCCATTCATTGTTCCCTCTATCCTTGTAAGTTTCCCAGTCCCTGCCGCTGAAAGGCATCCCCATAGCATGATGCTGCCACCACCATTGCTTCACGGTAGAGATGGTGTTACATGGGTGATGAGCTGTGCTCGGTTTCCACCAGACGTAGCACTTTGCATTCAGGCCAAAGAGTTCAATTTTCGTCTCGTCAGAACACAGAATATTTTACCTCATGCTCTAAGAGTCTTTCATGTGACTTTTTGCAAACTCAAGGCGTGCTGTCATGTGCATTTATCTCAGGGTGGGCTTCTATCTGGCCACTCTCCCATAAAGCCTCGATTTGTGAAGTGCTGCAGAGACTGTTGTCCTTCCAGCAGGATCTCCCATCTCAGCCAAAGAACTCTGTAGTTCTGTCAGAGTGGTCATTGGGTTCTTGGTCCTTCTCGTTGGGTTAATTGGGTTCAGTCACCTCCTGACCAAGGTCCTTCTTGTCCAGTTTCTCAGTTTGGTCAGCCAGCTCTAGGAAGAGTCTGGGTAGTTCCATAATCTTTCCATTTCCAAATGATGGCGCTCACTGTGCTCTGGGGAACTTTCAACACTCTAAAAATGGTTTTATCCCCTTCCCCAGATCTATGCTCCTCACAATTCTATCTCGGAGTTCTACGGATTCCTTGGAATTCATGGTGGAGTTTCTGTCTGACCTGCACTGTCAACTGTGGGACCATATATAGAAAGTTGTGTTTCTTTCTAATATCATGTCCAATCAATTGAATTGGCCACAGGTGGACTCCAATCAAGTTGTAGAGACATCTCAAGGATGATCAAAGGAAATTGGATGCACCTGAGCTCAATTTGGAGCGTCATAGCAAAGGGGTGAATTACTTATTGACGCAACATATTTCAGCTCTTCATTTTAAAATGATTTGTAAAAATTTCTAAAAACATGTTTTCGCTTTGTCATTATGGGGTATTTTGTGTAGATCGGTGGTAAACAATTAAATTTCATCCTTTTTCAATTCAGGCTGTAACAACAAAATGTGACAAAGTCAAGGGGTGTGGATACTTCCTGAAGGCGCTGTGGTTAAGCAACTCCAAATTGGTGGCTCACATGTCCATTTTGTTGTGTGTGCATATGGGAGCATGTGCGTGAATGAAGTTATCAATATTGTACAGTTAATTAATAGAGATGGAGATTAACAGTTGATGAGAAATCTCCATGAGGCATCATCAGGGAGGGCTGGTACAGTTTTATGGATTGGATTCCCACAACAGCCCATTACATCCATCCACAATTATTTTACTTACAACGTTAACAACCAATGATGATACTTTCAGTGAAAAATACAGAGGAACCGGAGTATCCTTTAAGTACGAGCCGGTTAACCCCCTGTGTAGTGTAGCAGCATAGCAAACCTGTTGTGCATTTTGTGATACAAGCACCAAATTTTGGCCAAAGTACATTAATATGTTGCGAACATTTTCAGATATTGGGCCACTTGAAATTCTCTCTTTATGTCCGCCATATGGATTTCAAAATGGCCGCCACTTGAAATCTACATTTGCTATTATCTCTGGACGTAATGCAGCTATCGACTTGATTCTGGTATCTAAATGTATGTTTTTGGGGCAAGGAATCCAATGGTACCATTTTCAACTTAATATTATCTCTCACAGTCTGTTATATAATTTTATTTGGAAATTATCTAGGCAAATATTGGATTCAACACCATACTTTGAAAGAATGTCTTAATTCTGTAAATGTCTTAGGTATAATACTGACATGCTACATGGTCTAGTATTTGAGGCTAGGTGTACTGGTATCTAGGCTAGGTATATACCGGTACTGAAGATACGTGTACATAAACAGTGTCATGTTAACAAGTTCAGCATTGCCACAAGTACATGTATGTTGTTGACTCATCGTCATGTGCAGTCCCCTTCACCACACAGAGGGCTGTGCACTGAAGGGCAGCCTTTTTGCACTTGCAGCGCCTCACACACCCTTTCTTGCACTTGCAAGAAACCAGCTCAATGCAGCTGTGAGCTGCCTCAGTTAGCCTGGTCCAGTAAGGTGTGTACTGTCCTTCTCCAGTCCTTGACCAACCCCAGTTGGTGGTGGAGGAGACTCTGGTGCTGGCAGCAGTATCTGACCCCACACATGTCCACCTTGATACACTGCCCTCTTGACATGTTCCTCCAGAGCTGCCTTCGTTGGAGGGATGAGCTGCACATTGTTCTTCCTTGCGAAGAGTTTCCTCCTGGCCTTGTCAATGTCTGTGCATTTGCTGGTTCGATCATACAACAGGATCACGAACCTCTCGATGATGCGCATTGCATCGTCTGGTATGTCACGAGGTGCAGAGGACAGCAGCAGCAGCGCCTCAGTGAGTTCTGGCAGTACCGTCCAGACTGCCCACGCAGTCTTCTTGCCATGTCTATGAAAACTAGACACAGTGTCGCATCCAGTTAGAGCGTGGAACATTAGCAGTGCACGAGCCTTCTCTCGTCCCATCCAGCTGCTATTTCGTGTGCTGCTAGGTATCGGAAACTCTGGCCTGTTCCGAATGCCAGCCACAGTTTGTCTTCTGGTTGCAACTCCTGTGCCAGGGACACTGCCAGCACCACAACATCGATGTCTACAGTCCGGATGAGTATTGCATGGTGTCCATGCTGGACTGCGTGAGATGCATGCAGCAACACCCGACTGTCAGCTTCTTCATGGTTACATGGGGCGAGTGAGGTCAGATCTGGCAGTAGTGGCTTGCTGAGCACTGCATCTCCATCAGTAATGACAGTTGCTTGTCCTCCTGGTCAAACCATTCCATGAGAGCTGCTGAGAGGAACCTGAACAGCTCGGTCTTGTTGCTGTCCACTCGTAGGAAGTTCTGCCAGTTTCCTGTATGGCTGCGGCAGCCACCACACGTCTCCGCACACCTGTCCCCGCTTTGCACGGTGTACTACCTTTCAGTGAATCAGCAAGGTAAGTATCCCAGACCAGATCCAGGCGTGACACTGTTTGCAGCTTCGTGGACATATATGGGATGAAGATCTGTTGTGCATACTCTTCAAAGATCTTTGATGCAGCCGGCTTCAGCATCTGGATGATGGCTGCTCCATCAAGCACAATACAGGTCGTGACAGGAGTCTCTGTCTTTGCGTCGGAGACTTCTTCCAAGCATGTGAGGAGATCACTCTTGGTACCAGTGCAGAGGCTTCCACCATCAGACAATGCAGGAGGACAAGCCTGATTCTCGTGACAAAAGAACTCCTCAAGGTTTCCATCCCTCGTCTGGCAGCCAATGTACTGGTGTGCGAGAGTTCACGGTCATTCTTGATGGAGGCGAGCTGTTGCTGACCTATGCTCTGGCTTCTTGGAGTGGAAGTGCTGAACACCTTCAGCTTGTTACGAGGAATGGTGCGTCCACTGCCTTTGTTCTGTCCAACAGACACTCTCTGGTGAAAGCTCGAACTGCTCTGGCCAATCCTCTTGGCATTCATCACGTTCCCACAGCAGCAGGATCTGCGATCTCCTTTGTGTCCAGTTTGACTACATCCTGACTCTCCTCCTCGAATGGGTTGCCCATCTCCTCTGTGACACTGACGAGAGAGCGAACATCTTTCACAAATGAGGCCTGTACACTTGGCGTCTGATCATGATGACGTGTGTCGCTGTTTGCCGTCTCCAGTCTTGGTTCCCATCCTGGAATTCTTCGATCACCCTGGCAACTTCTGGTCCCGCAACCATCCAGCGACGTAGGGCACTAGGGTTGTCAGTGAGCCCAACTGCTCCACCGTCTCCTTTGATGCAGGCATTATTCTGCTCATGTGCCTGGTCAATCGGGATTGAAGAGAACACCGTCTGTGTTTTCTGAACGGTGAAGTGGCTTTCCCTGAATTTCCTGGCTACATCTGGGTGTTTGATGGTGAGTTCGGCCATGTCCTTCAGGTGCACTGGTATCCACCTAGCATAGTGGGTGTGATCCAGTGCATGGAACCAGGGGATCAGCTCTGTCAGAGCATCGAGGTACATCATTAACGATCCCTGCCTGAGAGAACGCACATACACTGAACCAACAGTTCTAGTTCCAGCACGGTTGCCCAGTAGTGAAACTGGGGATGTCTTCTCTCTGGCAACACCAGTCTTCAAACTCCGGAAGGTCCTCTGCATCCCTGGTTTCTCCCAGACATGTAGTGGAGTCAGTTTGTAAACATTGTTAAAGACATGCTACAGTGCATTGTTAAGGAAACAAGACAGATGGAAGCCTATACAAGAAATTTCTGTACTCTAGAAACACAAAAGATGGCTTAAAGGGTCGAGGAAAAGGGGATTATGCATGTTTGGTATTTATTGACAATATGAATGTAATGTTACATAAAATATGCATATGAAAAACACAAATGAATGGTCACTTTGTTTCCTAATGGGATATTAATTTATATTTTAGACTGCCAGTATATATGAGCTTGTCTGAGTTGTTACTAGTGATTTAGTATAGTTTTTTATTTTATTTATATTTACAGAACTAAGACATTCTTTCAAAGTATTGTGTTGAATCCAATATTGCCTAGTAATTTCCAAATAAAATTATATACAGACTGTGATAGATATATTAAGTTGAAAATGGTACCATTGGATTCCTTGCCCCAAAAATACATTTAGATACCAGAATCAAGTCGATAGCTGCATTACGTCCAGAGTAATAGCAAATGTAGATTTCAAGTGCGGCCATTTTGAAATTCAATATGGCGGACATAAAGAGAGAATTTCAAGTGGCCCAATATCTGAAAATGTTCGCAACATTATTAATGTACATGTGCAAATTTGGTGCTTGTATCACAAAATGCACAATTCTTTTGAATATTTGGGCTAAGCCGCCCCACTAGTGTGACCTCAAGTTTGGAAATGATCTGAAAGCAAAAAGAGACTCTTATTGGTTCTGGAGTATCGAGAGTCACAAGGTGAAGATGCCAAAGATGAACCAAAACAAAAGAACAGGTAGAATATCCCTAGACACCTATCAAGCTGTCTCAACAGAGTCGTTCCAGTGTTGTTGGCTAACTCACGGGATGGTACAGTGAGTGAGCAATCATGTTATTTGTGTTTCAAATGAACAAAAAGATCTTCACCTGAAAACACAACACTTAATTAACTCGAGAGTTCATTGAACACGATACCCTGCACAGGTGTCCAGAAAGAGGACAATTAACTCGTTTTAAATATAAATGCAGCTTTCATGTATACAATTCATCGGAAATGTGAAAACCCAGCATTTTGCATCTTTTCCATTTCCAACCGAAATTCACAACAGTCGCATTGTCTGCGGGTGCATTTCCTCGACACAAAGGCTGCAAGAAATACAAGGTGTTATTGAACTCTTGACCATCAATTATTACCTATCTTGACAATGTGTTTGTCAGTAATCAGTCAAATGCAGGAAGATAAATAGACTGGTTAAATAATTTCAGAACGATCACGATGCCGTCAAGCCATGGCCCTTTGATCTCGGGAATTTTGGCTCCTTTAACCCTCTGAACCCTTGTGGCCATTTTACCAGCCGCTATTCAAACCTCCATAAACCCAAGCGGCCAGTTTACCGGCCATTATTCCAACCTCCATATTCCTGAGCGGTCGGATTTTTCTTCAAGGAGCCCAGGGTGGGAGAGCCTTAAGTCCAAGGAGCTCGGGGTTGAAAATGTTAACCCTTTCATGGTAACGTACTCATCAAAACAGCCTTTACAACAGCATCTTCGTTAAGGAATACCGATGAATGGTGCAAAAACAGCATCACAAGGAAGCCAAAGGGCTGCTTTGCTGATGACTTTTTGCTGATAACTCCACCCTCTGCCATCCCATCTGTTATCACTCAGACCGGCCTAGCTAAACCCACGCAACACATTTTTCCCCATCCCCTGCACAAAGGGAAGGGACCTATGTAAGCACATATACAAACAAAATAACTAACTCAGGGTTCCTCCATGTTGGATGCACCTTCCCCGGGGGTCCGTTTTCCACAACCGTAACAATTGCTGAAACTGGCCCCAGCATTTTGCTCATCTGGACTTCTCCATGAGGTCTAATGGTTCATTCATCTCGATCTCTCCCTCAAGCATTACAGGTGATTCATTTCAGCCTCCCACAAGGCCAAAGAGGTAGTTCATCTGGACCTATCTGCAAGGCCTAGTAGTTGGTTCAACTAGAGCTTTCCATTCAGCCGAACAGTTGGTTCCTGTCGACCTCTCCATCAGGCAACACGTATGAACCAATTTTCAATATTACAATAGTGTGCATTAAATCGATGTGGTTACGCTGAGCAAATCCTTCCTTTTAAGAAATGATATGGAAGGACTCCAAGATGTGTGCCAAGTGTGACCATCCAGTGTGAACGATGCCACGCAAAGGGTTGGCCAAATCCAAGGAAAATGTTGCAGTGATGGGGTGGAATCATCAGTTCACTTAAATAACGTGAAAACTAGCTTGATATGGAATGATTGTAATCTCGTCTCAGATTCCTTCGTTAGACAAAAGGTCACGCTGTACCTTTAACGGGCAATGGAATGGGAAATAATTAATCATCATGATGATAATTGAGGATCAGGTATAAATATTTTCCTTCTTTCTTGATTCCTCCTCTTCTTAACTGAAATTCAACAGAGAAAGAGCTCATCATAATTGGCAGGTGTTGAATTTGAACGTGCAACTTTCTTTCTGTTTAAATCCATAAAACGGGAACCTAAATACATTGTGATGTGTCATTAAATGTTTCATGTAGCCTCGCCCTTTATTACACGATCGTATCATCAGAATGTGAATAACTTGGATGTGTTTTTAAAGCCAATGTCTTGTTTTGATGAAGTACAGTGCCGATAGAAAGTGTACACCCCCCTTTTCAAAATTTTCACCTTTTGTTGCCTTATCACCTGGAATTAAATTGCATTAAATGAGACTTCCCCCCCCCCCTTTATTTACACATCGTAACCAACAACTTCCAAGTGAAAAACAAATTCTACAAATTTCACAAAATTTATTAAAAATACAAAACTAGAATATCTTCGTTGGATAAGTGTCCACTCCCTGAGTTAACACTTGGTGGAAGCAACTTTGACAGCAATAACAGCTGTGAGTCTGTTGGGATGGGTCTCCACCAACTTCGCACACCTTGATTGGGAAATATTTGCCCATTCTTCTTACAAAACTGTTCAAGCTTAGTCAAGTTGCATGGGGAGTGTTGATGGACAGTAAAGTCAAGCCACAGATTTTCGATTGGATTTAGGTCGGGGCTCTGACTAGGCCACTCAAGAACATTTATCTTTTTGTTCCTTAACCACTCCATTGTAGCTTTGGCTGTGTGCTTCAGGTCATTGTCTTGCTGAAAGATGAACTTCCATCCCAATTTCACCTTCTTGCAGAGGGCAGCAGGTTTTCCTCCAGGATTTTTTCTGTATTTTGCTCCATCCATTTTCCCTTCTATCCTCACAAGTGCCCCAGTCCCTGCTGATGAGAAACATCCCCATACCATGATGCTGCCACCACCATGCTGCACAGTAGGGATGGTGTTCTTTGGGTGTTGTGCTGTGTTGTGTTTGCGCCAAACGTAACATTTTGCATTTAGGCCAAAACGTTCCATCTTGGTTTCGTCAGTCCACAAAACTTTTTGCCACATGGCTTCAGAATCTCTGGAGTGGTTTTTGTATCCCTCAAACGGGACTCAAGGTGGGCTTTTTTGAGTAGTGGCTTCCTTCTTGCCACCCTACTGTACAGGCCAGGCTTGTGGAATGCTTGGGATATTGTTGTTACATGCACACAGTGACCAGTCTTTTCCATAAAGGCATGTAGCTCTTTCAAAGTTGCCAATGGCCTCTTGGTGGCCTCTCTGATCAGTCTCCTCCTTACTTGGTCATCCAGTTTGGAGTGACGGCCTGATCTAGGTTGGGTCTCGGTGGTACCATATGCCTTCCACTTCTTAATGATCATCTTGACTGTGCTCCAAGGGATATTCGAGGCCTTTGAAATATTTTTATACCCATCCACTGATCTGTGCCTTTCCACAACTTTATCGTGGAGGTCTTTTGAAAGCTCCTTGGTTCTCACAGTTGAGTCTTTGCTGTGAAATGCACTACCCAGCAGAGGAAACATATAGTAACAGCTGATTTTATTCTGAAATAATCAGAACCACTACAATTTAACACAGGTGGAGGCCAATTAACTTGGTGTGTGATTTTGAAGGTGATTGGTTGCACCTGAGCTAATTTACAATTGCCATTACAAGGTATAGACTTATCCAAGCAAGATATTCTAGTTTTGTATTTTTAATTAATTTTCTGAAATTTGTATAATTTGTTTTTCACTTGGATGTTGTGGATTACGATGTGTAAATAAAGGTGGGAAAAATCTGATTTAATGCAATTTAATTCCAGGCTACAAGGCAACAAAAGGTGAAAATGGAAATTGACGTAGAGATTGTACATAAATGGAGGAGCTTTACAAAAACCATCTGTAGGACGTTTGTAAACGTCAGTGTATTTTAATGTGAACTCCAAGGACATTAGTCGATAATGGACGCATGGTATATATAATATGGGATTTGAAACTGGATTCTCTACATCCTGAGCCTGGGAACATGAACAGACTAACCCAACCTGAGGTTCAATTTGACAGGCTATTGGGAATCACAGCACAGCCCAATCAACACCATTAATAAGATCTTCCACCTCCTACCTTTATGACTTTACCGGTTAACAGGGTGTTCCAGGTGCTTATCTGGCATATCTCCTCTCATTTTCACTCCACTCCCCATGGAGTTTCCATCTTGTGAGCACGAGGAGAAAACTAATACAAGTAGTCAAATATACTTCGGTGCACACAATTATGGAAGGGTGGAGGAAAAATGCTAATGCAAAACCTTACCATCCACAAATCTTCACAAAAATCACACTTTTTCGCCACATCCTCCGTGCCCCAATTTATTTTCACTCTTTCACTCTCGTTTGCAAATCCTGGATCCCTTCTCATTTTCCTTCCTTTTCTCAAACACGCCTTCATACATAATATGTCAACGGCCATTAATCTCCACGACAATACTTTTTACAAGACTTTTTAAAATATATATGACAATATACTTTTTGGTGGAGCGATTTGTCAGCTAAGCTTACTATTAACTAAAAATGGGGTAACATGCTCATGTAGAAGACTTAAGGACTTTCCTAATTGCGAACTCCCTGAGCTATATGGCTATGATGTGGTGAGACTGGAACGAGTGCAGGCAGAGGAGAATCTGGAGTGAGTGTCAGCATAGGTGAAGCAAGAGCGAATTGCAGGCATAGGTGAAGCTGGAGCAAGGCATGTATGAAGGGAAAAGTATTGATTATTGGGGATTTTAATTTGCTTCGGATAGATTGGGTCCATGAACAGGAAATAGGCAGAGCAGATGAGGAAATTACACATTTAGTTCAGGATTGCATTTTAAACCAGTTGGTAGATAAGCTCACGAGGAGGAGTGCAGTGTTATATCTCTTGGACGTAACAATTCCAAGATGGTAGAGGAGGTGGAGGAAGGAGAACATTTTAGGGACAAGTGACAATAAAATAGTGTGTGTGCAAGTATTCTGTTAAGGCTTAGAGTTTGCAATCGTAGACTGAGGTTATTTGATTTCAGGAAGGCAAACTTTGAGGAAATGAGTAGAGAGTTAGTGCTCTAGAATGTGACAAGCAAATAGGAGGCAATAAGCTGGAGAAAAATGGGCAGCCTTCAAGGAGCATATATGCAGTGTACGGAGTACATCCAGTATATCCATGAGGTGTAAAGCCAGAGGAAGAAAGAGACCCGGGTGGTTGAGCAGGGAGGTAAGGAGTGCTAATAAGGATGCACAGGAGGCAATTATGAGGTACAAAATAACGACACTGGATTTGGACTCATATCAATAGGGGTAAACAGAGGCTCGTTTCGAAAATAATGCAGCAAACCAAAAGAGGATATGAGAAGGAGATGGCAAAGAATAATAAACGTATAATAAATAGCAAGGCATTCTTTAATTACATAAGGGGTAAAGAACAGATCAAGACAAGTGTGGGCTCATTGAGGAATAGCACAGGGAGAATGGTTAGTTATGAAAGTGAGATGGCAGGCTTATTAAACAGTTACTTTACGTGAAACATTTATGGAAAACAGTTAGGAGAATTGCCAATAGCTCAAATAATTTATCTAAACCCCTGTTCTTCATTGCACGGCCCACAAGTCATTGGCGGCCCCTGGTGGCCGAAAGTGTGGGCCCTGACGTGTGGCCGATAATACACAATGTGAAAACACCCTAATCATAATCCGCCATAAATACTATCAAATGACGAGATGGGTTCAAATGAGTGTTCCAATGCAAAGCATAAAAGTAACATAACTACATCAGGATATGGTTGCAGTGTACAAACAATTACTCTTGCAGCCCAGTTAACAAACATACAAGGAAGAATTGTGGATTGGTCCGAGCGACAAGATCCATTTAGTGGAGTCCATGTCAATCGACAATGGCTTGATTGCGCCCTCCATCTCCACATCCGCTGCATGTCAACTATCATCGGAGCAAATCAAGTAGCGCACCTCACCCCACCTCTCAATAGATACACACTGTGTGTATGATGATCTGCAGTCTAGCGGGGACTGGGTTGGCGATCGACAGAGGCGTTTCAGCAAGCGATCCAGACGTAGAGTTGACTCATGCAAAGTTAATTGGCAAGAGAAGTAAGCTTCAGAGAGCTGAAGTACATTGACTACAGTCGTCGACGCGCGCCTGCCACTAAGTGATGGCATCAAGAGTACAGAGTCGAAGATCAGTGTTCAGATGCTATGATAAACAGCTCTACTGTGATTGCAACTGTCTCTAGATGAACGGAAGCAAGCGTAGCAATGTAGTGTGGCCAGAGAGAGAAAGGTCTTGCTTGGAGAGATGTCCATACGCTATGCGAGGTACCTCAGGCGGACTAAAGTAACTACAGGCGAGCCAATTACCTAGTTCAATCGATGATACATCAGACGCCATATTGCAGACTAATGTGTAGACAAGTACAGAGCTTTGCTCACATAGCTGATGCACGAGTGACACAAAGTTGAGGTTAACTAAGAGGAGCGCGTGCGTGCACGTTGACCGAAGAACGAGACGAAGATCGATGACTTGAATGACAGCACCCAAGACCGAAGATGGAGCAGAGAGTCAATCTTGGAGAGAGATTATTGAGTAAGAGACCAGAGTTACAGAGAGGACACGAGAGTACACTTGCAAGTCATTGAGAGACACAGAGGATACAGAACAGCAGGCACAGCAATGACAGAGAGCACAGACGAACAGAGAGACAGACAGAGCAGAAGAGAGAAGAGACAGAGAGAAGAGAGACAGAGAGACAGAGAGACAGAGAGACAGCAACAACAGAGAGATCAGTATACACATGAACGAACGACAGAGATGAACAAGACGAGTATCATCAGAGTACAGAGACACACATACACGAAGAGCCATGAAGACACGAGGAGAACAGAGCAGACTTACGCGTCACATCCGGACAGACTAGAAGCAGCACAGCGACAACAGACGAGAGCGAGAGCGAGACAGAGAGAGCGAGACGAGACACACAGCAGGATCATGACAGACAGACCAGACGCAGGACGACTATGCGTATGTA
Source organism: Eptatretus atami (assembly GCA_035128595.1). Classification (NCBI taxonomy): domain Eukaryota; kingdom Metazoa; phylum Chordata; class Myxini; order Myxiniformes; family Myxinidae; genus Eptatretus; species Eptatretus atami. The sequence continues at coordinate 10,492,649 of CM068964.1, read as the reverse complement.
GACAGTACGTGATCCTATAAGTATGATCAGTCCAAGACGATGAGTACTAGAGTCAGCTAGTACCGCCGCATGATGGACAGACAGACAGAGAGACTATGACACACGACAGAGCAGAGATAGACAGAAAGTGATACAGAAACAATCAGAGAGACCAGACTATCAAGACGATGTATCATACAATCAGAGAGACAGACAGACAGAGAGACAGACAGACAGAGAGACAACAGACAGAGAGACATGACAGACATAACAGACAGACAGAGAGACATATCACAGATCACAGACACATACATCAGACACAGACTATCTTCTATCTATATCATCAGACTACATGTATCAAGAGGAGAGAGAGAGATATGAAATGAAGAGACTTTGTTTGATACTTTATTATAATTATCACACAACGAGACACGAGAATTACGCGTACAGCATCCCCATATTATCAAACATAAATCCACAACGTTTTGCACATGCAAAAGAACACCTCCAGATCAAAGAGTGCGAATCACACACGTCCAGGCCAGGACGCCAGCTCTGGTCAGAGACGTCAAGAATCCCCGCTGTGCACACCTGTAGATACTTCTAGCGTCACTCAGCACGTGCAACCTGATTGTCCTCTCATTCATACATTCAGTTGACGTCAACGAGTGCGTCACGAGTTATAGCTTTGCCTTTCCCTCGCTACACTTCTCTCTACCCTCTTTAAATCATACTCACTATCATTCCATCCGCAGTGCATAATAGCTAAGTAGTGTCCGCGTTGAGAGCTGACGCGCGAATTGATTCTCACGCTTTGTGGTATAATCCTACCTGCTGAGGAGCTTTATCACTGAGAACAGACGAGTCGCAATGCACTAATGATTGTGCAATCGTGTGTTGCTTGAACCCCAAAAAACTTTTTTTATCACTTGATATACATGCTTAGAAGATATGCCAAAAATATACAATCGAAATTTTGTTGAAAGAAAAAAGGTGCAAAAAATTTTTCTCTAACAATAATTTTTTTGGGGGGGGGGGGGTTTGGAAATCACTTAAAACATGTTAGAAATGCCAAAAAAAAAACAATAAACTAACTATTTTTTCATAAATCGGCCGCGCATAGCGGCCATATTGGATTTGAACCAAGTCCAAAATCTACTGGCCCTGATCATCTTGGACCATACATATCCCCCACCAGTTTTCGTCAAATCCGTCGAGGGGAGTTATTTTTCGTAACTACTCGTTCACAAATCACAATCCAAACAAACAACAGAAAGGGTGTGGAAAAGTAGACCTACCGAGCTCTTCGATGGCGGAGTGTTTAACAAACAAACAACAGTAAAGAAGGGTGAACAGAACTCTTCCGTTGCCTTCGAGTGGCGGAGGTCTAACAGAGGTTGAGTAGGTGGTGGATATAGTTCATGTCATAATCACCCCACAGGAATAATATTAGTGCAAAAAAAGTAAGTGAGCGTAACTTTACAAGCTTTTACAACATACGGATTCCATTACAGAAGCAAAGCTGCTACAACGATGCTCATCAGTGATACGCACTGATCAGCTCCACGAATGTCATGAAGTCTGCAAAAGATAAGCGCTGCCTCCCATTGTCTACTTGTGGCGTCGCGAAACATACTCTATATAAGCAAAAAGACCATTTTACAAGTTTTTTCCCTTCAATTTTGCTTTCCTGTTTGTAGTAAATTGCCAGTTGAGCAAACCGCAACAGTAACACCAAGCGAACTATGATCTAATAAAATATTTTATCAAAGCATTGCAGTGAAGTCTGATCCACATAATAATTTTAAAGCAATATATGTATTGTAGTATTGCGAATCAGTAAGAAATATGCTAGTTACAGATAAAACTCAGATGTGGTAATTAAATACTATGAGCGAGCAAGAAATGAAACTATCAGCGCTACTATAACTTTATACGATTAATGTACGACTATCGCTCCGCAGCTATGACTCGTTGAGCGCTCATCGCCGGTGCCGTGGAGTCGCAAATAGCTCTCTGTTCTATCGAAATGTCTCCTTTGTGATCTCACTCTCGAAGCACGACGGGTCTAAATACGAGAAAGAGTATCTGGGGGTGCCAGTTTATCTTCGTAGAAAAGTACGTCGCGGCGAATATCCAGTGATATCTAAAAGAGCTGTCGGCATAAAACAAACCCAAGAGATGTCTAAAATTTTATGACAGGCCTCTTGAAAGGAATAGAGAAAGATGAGGGGTACCAATCTCTTACATTCGCATAAATACAAAGATGGGTAACATTACTTCCAATTAAGATTATCAGCAAAAAAGACGAAACTCAGAGAGTGGTTGTTCAAGTCCACACAGCCAAAGTGCGCTCATGTTTATAACATTTATCGTTTTTAAAAGACTAGGTCATAATAGAGGTATCTCTTATTGATAAAGCATCTAGACAGCTATGAAGCATGCTGGATCCAAATATTTCTTAAAGTAACTATAATGCATGTTGCTGCTAAGTGTCTAATCAGTAAAAAGATGTCTGGTAGAGATAGAAGTAACTTCAGAGAAGAAATAACTCGGAAAATAGAACATGCTGCGAGCCAATATGCATACTGTAGACACAGCTTTACTTCTCTCTCTGGCCCTACACTGTCGTAATACGACGCACTGCGAGGTAGTCGCTAAATCTCACTGTTCTATCTGTTACGAGTGCGAGGCTGAAAATCGGAACAGAAGCAGATACTCAAACTACGATGAGTAATAATGTAACCCATAGTCTGAGAGTCGACGGACGGACTGAACAGTCCATGTGCGAGTCATCACTAACTCTCAGGTTCGCTGCTCCTTAGCCACAGAGATTGTCGACGAACAAATAAACATACTTACTTCCAAACTGGAGTTTATGAATAAGACGTCCAGCATGCAGTATAGCATCCTACATACTGCAGACAGCAAGATATTGTTAATACATGTTTTTGATAAACACGGAGTCACCACTCGTCATACTCAGACATATTCTTGCGCTCGCCATCATGCCGTTCTTCCATCGACGCCGAAACTTACTCTCACACTTTGCCTATACCCAGCTTTGCAGGTAACCATCACGCCCTGTTTTTTGCATCTATCCGTCAAGTTACCGCCTTACAAGCTACGTCTAGCCTCTCTACTCGTGTGAAGAATAGAGACTGAGTACGTCCTCCTACCTCACTTCTTCTCATCCCATCCCCGAGCTCCATCATCCGGCTCTCAGCCCTCTCTTGTTTTTTTGTTCTCTAGTTTCGGCTTCCTACCCTATGCTTCCTTACGTCCCCTACTGTACTCAAGCCAGCCGTTCTTACATTTACCGTGCTCCTTTCAACAAACCACTTTCTCCACCCTAACTGTCCCCTACTCTCTGTAAAATGATTCACAAATGGTCTACCAGTCACGCACAGACAGACTTACTTCTCCAAAGAACGACCATTCGACCGAGTTTTTAATGAAAGAAAAAACAAGCTTTTCGAGACACTTCCAGCGTAGCCAGGACACTATCGAAGGATCTGTGTGATTCCCTTCCGGGGAAAAGCAGGTGATACAACCAGAGGAAATTCAAACCCTCCGCTGACGGAATTTTGTCGCAGATATCTTATAGTCATCATACTAGATTTTGAATCTAATCCATCATACACTTGGGAAAACTAAGGAGAAACAAGAAAAATAGACAAAGACAAGTGCCTATGTAACAAATAGAGTATGAACAGACATCCACTAGATGGCCCGGAACTTGGGATGAGATCCGCATCCGATGAATTATGTCAAACTTCTCAGTGAAGAAAAGGACAACATAGTATCCGCTGTGGTGTCCCTTCTGGACCATAAACTATTATTGTCAAACTGGCTAAAGTTTGGCAGATTCAGATTGAAACCCGCGCTTCCCAAAAATGATCTAAATTACAATAAGCGTATTGAAAAAATCTAGAGCAAATCAATCATATAAAGTATACATCCTACATATAAGTCGAGCTTATCATCTGTGACCCTTTTCAGAGTAAGCTCTAATCACGTAGGCTATCGTTGTCTTACAAAATGGTCGACGAAGAAGAGAGAAGCAGATAGAAAGAGAATGTGTAAGCCACTGGCTCCTCTGCGTAATGAAAACAAAAAACTATAGCGGGGAAACCCGGCTGAGTCCCGATTGAAAGTATTCAAACCCATATGAAAAGTCCATACGCGAACTGGGTGCCCCAGGGCTCAATACTCCTGGGCAAGTTGCCTATCTATCAAAACATGTCAAGGGAGTCAGCCCTGTCGCGACCGGGGTCATTTAAAAACGTTCGAAGTGAAAACGAGAGCACCAAAAACAGACGGGGCAGGGGGGGAGGTTCGGACAGGCGGTCATATTTCCATGACCTCTGCTTTCTGCAAAGCCCACCCCCCCCGCGTTTGTGAGAAGTCCAACAAGGAAACAACTCGACTGTGAGCAGTAGAGGCGCTTAAGTTGTCGTGCGAAACGGGGTCCGAAAAGCCATTGATGCCGGACTGCGGATGGATGTGCGATCAGGGTTGTGGACCACGGCCACATTTCAGGGTGGGTGCGGACAGACGGTCTGGCCCAGCGAAAAAACAGCTGGTTGCTGGCCGGCGGGGCCAGGAGGAGGGACAGAAGAGAAGAATCAGGTCGAGGAACGCTCTTGGAATGCTGTGACCAAGATCTAGGGGCTTCAAGTGGAACAGAATAACTTATATGCACAAAAAATAAATGAAACCAACCACAGGAATGTTATTTGAATATGAACACCGTATGTATATTATGTTATCTTTAACGCGAGAGAAGTTGCAGAGCTGACAATCCGTACTCACGACGACTGACCATGCCAGGGTTTCAGAACACTTGAACTAATTTTACACACAGCAGTGAAGTTTGCTCCCATATTTATATGTTCATACAGCTTTACTAATGTCACACTAGGAAATAAGCCTAAATATAATTTGTGTAGAGCTGTCCATCATCGACTATCTTATCACTGTATATCCTCCTGGATATTTAAAATACAGAGCTATAATAGGAGACGTAGGATGGATACGATATCTGAGGGTACCTCCAATATCACAAATAATAAGCTATACACTTATTTTGTATCAATTCACCCTGCAGTAGAAGGAGCTCAAACTGAGTAGGCCTGAGACAACGAGTGGGAGACCTCAGAAGACAGTGCCTCTTGATTTGAGATAACTAGCAACCCACCATACTATCACCGTCAGTCCCATAAGCTGAGAAACCAAAACTTGGCGTTGGAAGTTTTGTTGAAGCATCATTCGCAACAGTACTCTCGACTTAATTTTATTCACTGCTGGAGTCCGGACTAAAGCTAATAAAGAGATCTTATCAACGGTATGATATCTACTTACTGTATAAACGCATATCCTCATTGGATCTTACTCGTCCGTCGCATCTGAGTGAGCGCATCAAGCTCGCGTGACGTGATAGCACCTCGATCAGTAAATAGGCCGACGATCAAGTGATGGTGACAAAGACTTGAGTTAGTCTCACCTCAGGCCACGACACAAGCAGAATGGCAAATCATCTCTTTTTTCCTAGACATAACCTTACAGCACCAAAGTTAAGATAAACAATTTACCCCCACACACTTTTGGCCATTCGACTTTCGATAGTACAGCAAAAAGAATGGTTACCTGTCAAAAAGTCTGTTTCTTGATCTATATTATTAGGGAGGGAGGTGGTGAATAAGAGCGAAGAGAGGCCGGAATGTAGTTCTAGCGAGAGACCATCGAAGACCCCCGACACCTCCAACGCTCTCTCACCCAACATACTATATTACATTACCAGCCTTATGGATAACGTCGTTGTCAGATACTGCGGATCGCAGAGTATGACGCATGCCATTGGCCAATTAAGAAGAGAGATGACTTTTCCTTGTTGAGGAACGTGCGTCTCTCTGACAGAGTCCAGCTTCGTTGATCAATATTGAGTAGTCATGGATATGAATTAAGTAGATGAGCACAGGCACCAAGTCTCGAATTTGCTAGGATGTAATGAGTGTCTATCACTATCTAGGTGTCTCATTTTATCTATACGGTAGCAGAAATGACACAAAACTGCCTCATTCTCGAGTAGTCACGAGACGTGAATCATCCAGCAACAGAGAGTACAACATGCGGATATTGCGAGAACCATCTATATACATGCAAGACCTCCTAGAGATTCACGAGAGTAATGGGAGACCGCGTAGAATGTTCCCAGTGAAGCCTGAGTCCCAATCTACAGTCCGCGCAAGGCCGTCTAGGCCGAGTCCGGTCGGAATTCCCAGCCCGCTAATGCCGTTATGAGTGCGACTCAGGCAGTAAAGGAGCTCGTTCTCGTCTCAGGGAAAAATGCCCAGGATCAAGCAATTGATGTGCTTTGCTGTACAGACATGAGTGAAATAGAGAGAGATGCTACAGTTCATCAAGGTGCGGCGAGATGCATCCTAGCTTCTCGTTCTAAGATTCAGCAGGAAGGGCCTCGTTTTTGTTGAAAGCTTTGAGAAAAATAGTCTTGTGAGCGGGATCAGATGTCTGTAAGTCCTGGTTAGATCTACCGGAATTCGAATGCTTGAAAGAGGGACAGGTCACAACAAGACAGTCACCAGAACGAGATCCATCTGACTATTTAGGAGATCTAGTGGTGTACCAAAATGTTTGTTTGAGATTTATTTGCGGTACAAGCATCTGAGTCTATCGTACGTTTATCATTTTTACGGCACTACACTTCGTAAGGAGGAATCCGTAGTTTCTTTGGATGCTGTCAAGGTTGGAGGGATCGTTTTTTTTTCTCGACTGGATGGCGTGCGTCTTGTCCGTCTCTAGCGCGGGTCCGGTCCATAAACGACTATGTCACCGATTCTTCTCTCGAAACTACAACCACACGGATTTCGAGAAACTTGACCACACTTCATTCACCCGAACCAAAGTTTTTTCAACACATGCTAAAAAAAAACCATCTTTGCACCATTTTCAGCCGAGACGGTCTCTTTTCTCCGGACAACTGCTGGACATTCACGCTAGACAATCAGCTTTCTGCTCACTAGATAGTAGTATCGTTTAATTAGCAGATATCATCCAAAGCGTTGTATGTGCTGTTTAGGGCAGCTATTGCTGACAAGAAACATTTGATTGAGACTTTGTACAGGTCTACCATTTCGCCGATTGAGTCTTCTAGATTTCGAAATTGATGAACCCTAACTCTTAGTCTCTCAAGTCACATTATATTTTCCCATACCATCGTTAAGAGCTTGCCATACACACAAGTGCACTTGTAAAAAGTTGCCACACTAAAGTTTTACTCTGAATATGGTCTAGTTTCTACACACATTGGATGATGGAAAGCCACACGCCCCTAGTAGCTAATCACTTTCATTGGTATTCGTGCGAAAACAACGTCACAGTGGCCTGTCTATCTATGTACCGGATCCTTAACAATGTGAAGTTACCAAGTTCATGATTAACAGAATATTCTCGAGAGCGAAAGTTATGGATCGGCTATTGTCGAGGAGAAGGATTGGAGTTTCTTGATGCACCAACCTGCTATGACAATGAGTAAAGATTGATTGAAATTTAACTGACTGGGAAGACTCAGTCTGGAACCAGATGTTACTAGTGTAATACTCCATCTCGTACAACATCACAGCTCAGTGTCTTCACCACAATTTGTAGAACATGAGCTGGGCCTAGAAACGACAAAGTAGTACGGCACGAACTGTGATCTTTCTCGTGTGATGAGGCTTTTGCACAAAGACAGTGAGATTTTGCGACACGCATCAAAACGTGTCGGTGATGTGTGAGGAGGGTCAGTTGTGGTATCGCTCACACACCGCCCCAAGAACAAGAACATACGATTGTGCTTAAGTCATATATGTGTGGCTGTCCAAACTCGGTTCCCAAACATCCCAAAGACTATGCTACAAGTACTAAAGTCACCTCTTACAAGATGTTTGAGAGCATGCGCCCATAGAGACAAGTAAACAGATATTCCATTGCAAAACTCTTTATGCGATGACACTTGACTCAAATTCCTGCGAGGACAGAGCACCTATGGACGATCTCTAGCACAAACTGTGCCTTACAAGTGTGTCTCTGCCGTTCAAGAGTTTCCTCTGTAGTGTTCTGCTCGATGAGTGATTTGAGCTATAATCATCATTATTCCAGACGTTATGCCTAGCGTTGGCGGTCTTGCCCCAGTTTGCATGCAATAACACGAACGCATTCGTAGTAGCAAAAAATCCATCTGCTTATCAACCCTTTTCACGTAGAGATTTTGTTACACTCCATCCTACATCTCGGTCAGCCCGAACTGAATTATTGCAAATGACGTTCTCCGTGAGCATTAGCATACAGTCAATTTTTTCGAACGCTATGTGTGATATGAGCTATAAAATAACACTGAGAGCCGACGCCAGGACAACGAGCAACAGTACAGTTTGGGGCTGTGCCAGGCCGAGACCTTGCCGCCATTTTGCAATATTCTTCAGATGCTCGCAATTTGCAACACTAAATCCTCATGTTTATCCATTCGCAACACATTCCTTGCGGGTCAGTTACTATTGAACTTAGACCGTGCTTTTACCAGCAATAATCAACGAGATAATTAAATTTAATAGAACATCGTAGCCTATTTACGAGGCCTCAGCCCATAGAGGCACAATTATGTGTCGATTATGCCCTTTTATAAAAAAAATGCGGAGAGTCGACCATTGCGCTTAAGCCGTATTGCATCGTTAAGGGAAATAGGGTATTACGCATCTTAGAGAATCATGAACTAGCTCGACCATTTTAAAAGTGCGAAACACATATATAACTTTAGGAAGGATAGTCATGCCGGTAGATTCTCCGCCGCCAAATTAATCAGCGTATAGAGTCAGAGTCCTACAATTCTACTGGAGAAAGTAAATCCTGTATGATTTTTCCGTATCTTTTCGTATTCCTATCTCGTAATCAATTTGATGCTATCATTCATCACACTACAGTGAGTTTAACTCTACCATATTCATGGCTTGAGACTTATACGTTATTACATACTTTGCCTGTTCAGCTTAATCTTTCCTCCCTATCTCAATTACACCTCCTATTCCATTTGCGTGTCAGACTATTAAAGCTAGCATCTCCTGAATTGATAGACAGCAATTGATTACGTGGGTATATCCACCTGAATTCCAAAATTCAGCCGCAATTATAATTTGGCAGTTTTTTGTTGGGAAATCGGAGCGTTTCATCTGATAATACCAAAGCATTGCGATATGACATAATGCATATAGAGACACTCTCACTAATACGACTATGTATGCATACACTGAGTCTTTGCAAAACATACAAACGGTAGCAAAATTTATCGTTTCTGCTTTTCTTGTATCTCGTATTTCCCCTCCGAATCCTGCTACATTATCATGTCTTCTTTCTCCTTTGCTACAAACTCTTTTGGTTTGATACATCACTTTTACAATTACAGATCATGCTTGTTGAGGAGAGGGCTAACGATCCCAACTCAGAAACAACATAATATCCTTTATAATATTCTATCTAATCAGGTCTATGTACAACACCATAGCATGTATGAACCTCCATAAGCTTGCCGCAACAAGAGTATTGGCATACTAAGGAACAGAACTGTCTTGTGAAACACTATCACTGGTCCAAGAAATAATCCTTCAAACTGGCGTTCTCTAGTTGTGCTCGCCTCGGACGACGTCGAGCCTGGACAATTATCCTCTCACGCTCGAGTAGTTATCATACTGACCGCAAATCCCTGCCTCGCTTTTATCCACCTAGGCGCGGTTTTCCAATATGGTTGTAGAACATCACGTGTACAGTCTCCACGGTAATTTCCAATGACGGCATGATTGCTAAAACCTCACCTGGAGATTCTACTGTTATTGCTGAAACCTTGTGCGTATTCTTCGCCTTTGGACTGGTGGCAAAGCACAACATTTTACCGTTTATTTGCTCTTTTTTCTCGCTCTATCTCCGTACACCCGATTAATAAGAAACCATGCATTAAGACCTATTCACCTCCATATCTGTTCCTACATACAATATACCAGCGTACAGGTCGAGATTATGACGGGTAAATGAGGTATACCAAGGAATTGTTGCGACGACATATGAAGTTCTGACACACCCTCCACTATCAGCATCTCGGCCACTCTTGAGGCCTCGTTGACGCCTGACCCATGAAGTCGTTGTATTTTATTTCATTATATTCGTTCACCCGATACATACTTTTCACGACACCTCTACTCCAACGTACGCGTTGTGCGGTTTTTATAAATTAACAATTAAATTCAAACAAACGGAACACCAAATGAGGATTGGCTCAGAGTAAGGACGAAGGAACCAGCATAACAACAGAGGCAAAATTGCTGTAGAAGAATGACACGTCTCCATCGAGCGGCAACGTTGCTGAAGCGAGGATGGCGTGCGTGTTCGCACTCCCGGATGCTTGCACCGGTTCTCCCTCCCCTCAGTCGGATCCTGCTAACCTCAGGACAGCAAGTGTCATCACTACGCACTGCACGCGAGACCTTCACTCTCTGCGTGTAACCAGCAGTGGAGACAAAACACATCCACATGTAACCACCCTATAAGACCAACACACCAAAAAACACGTCATAGACCCACAAGGATAGAGCAAACCACTCAAGACACTTCAGCACTACGATCACAACAAGTGTTATCCCATAGACCATGTGACAATGTAAACCGCTCGCTACAAAGGACAGGACCGTGAGACAGATCTATACGCACTGTGAACAGTGTATTGCAGCTTATCAAGAAAGGCAATGGACACCATAGCACTCACTCGTGTACCACACTCTAGGAAACCTGTGCACAACTACGCGATCAATATCACTGTCTATGGTCTCACGGCATAGAAATAATAGAGGCATAGATCTAGAAGAATTATAATTTGCGTAACCTTGTAACCCTAACCGATATGGAGAGACCTCGCAAAAAGTCTGATACACAGTAGAGGGTATAGGTCTCGACGATCCAAACAGACCATTGGCTCAACACGCACCCGGTGCAGGACACCATCGCTCCGACCCGACACGTAATACGACCACACATAGAACTGCTAATATGTCAGTGCGAGAAGCAGGCGGCAGCGAATATAGAACCATGCACCGATGTCCATCCGGAACATGCTGGTAGAAGCCACAGTCCGTATCGCTCCACTCTCTAGGTGGGAGGGGGAGTAAAACACCTAATGTGTGAGGTATTACGAGCTTAGTCAGACTATGACTCGTACCCCATACTATCTCGTGGTACTACGGAGCACGTCTCACGCATATCTCGCGATGGAGTAACGACTGCAGTGAAAACCTATGAGGTAGGAGAACACATACAAAAACACTAAATATCAGGGCTGCGCGCAAATACCTAGGACTATAGTCAGTAGCTACCCGTAGAGAATCGATCTGATCCATGGTAATAAGCGGTCCTATAGAAGTGATGAACAAAAGAACAAGTGCGCTACGCACGGGAACGAGAGGACAGAAAAACCTCCCCTTTCGGCGGCCATGTAGCCATAGGCCTCGGCGCCACGATACTCGACACGGAGAGCCGGGAGAACTCTCTCAGGCTCGTCTCGAGATCTCGTCGTCTTGCCTGTACATCCAATTGCTATGGCGCCGCATGCTCCCAGAGGCATTGCGTGGTGGTCCCTGTGCATCCTCCTATTCTCGTCTCCACTACTCTCCCATGTCTCCACAGCGTGCAACTACTCCAAACATACCTAGGTCATATACGAAAAAAAGACAGAGAAAAAGCCATATATGTCATCTATGAAATACCAATGTTGGAAAAAAAGCAATCGACACTCAGATGCGACAACATTTAGAACGAGCGCCCGCTCTATGATTACACAATTGCGCAGTAAAGAGAGTAGACAATATAGAAAGAAATCCAACGACAGCGGAAAAGAGAAAACACGAAGGCAAAAATATGCCATGAGCCCTAAAACAACCCTAATGAGTACTGCCAATACCCAACATATAAACAGAAGGCACAATAAAAAAGTTCCAAGAGGCTACCCCATCCTAGAGACAACACTACACCCAACCCTTGATAAACACAACCAAAAAGAGATGACCGGGCAATATACGTACCAAGATAATACCAGCCCAAGCGACATGGTGTGTACAATATCCACCGGACAACCAAATAAGAAAGAGAAAAAGAGAGAAAACAATACAAGAGAGGCGGGCGCAAAACATAAAAACCGCGGAGTGCGCGAGCGTCCCGGTCTCAGAGCCGGTGGAGTAATAAAAACAGAGAAGATCGTGAGACAACGTTCAGATAGGGTAGAAGAACGACACAAGAGTAAGAGTGAGCAAGTGAAAGCGGATAAATAGAGAATGTATAGTAATCCATAACAGGAACAAATAGACAATCGAGAGAGCCAAGGAGACAGTGTCGAAAGGAAAGAAAAGAGTCAGCCGTCTGGGAACAGCATGTGGATATTACCAAAAATAGCCAAAGTGAGAAGAGCTCCAAGCGCCTACCGTGATTTCCGAACAATGGGGAACCGAGTGTGAGAGGCCGCGGAGGGGAGAAAGGTTGCTAAGGCTGTAGTCAGGCATGGGGACGAAAGACAATGCTGTGGCATCCTAGACGAATGAGGGAGAGTGAACCCTTGGTCCGGCACCCCAGGCCAGTGTAAGGGTGTAAAAAGTTGCTTCGTACGCGGTGACAGACCCAAAACGCCAGGCCACCAAACCCAACAGACCCAATGAAACATCCAAGCAAAAAAAAGAGAGAAAAGAAAAGATAGGATATCGGCGCACGAAATCAAAGGGTGAGGACAATAAGAAGCTTTTTGAACATCTCACCAGATGTACTTAGGCCTACTAAGACATGACATTGCACCATGAAACAAGCATACCAACACACCAATCACGTACACCTGAACCCAACCAAAGAAAAAGACAATAGCATATAAAAACCCTCAAAACCACAGAGAGACACCAAGTTATCCACGAGAACATACGAAGACAAAACGGGAAAGCAAAGAACTCGTCTCAAAAACATCAGAATCATACAGAACACGGCCCCACCAGAGAACCTCGCGAGAACAAACTTGAATCGATGCGCAACACACGTGGCGGCGACTGACAAAGGATATTTATAACCATAGAAGAAATGGAGATATAAGTTCTCTGCCCTCCAACAGTAGATGAAAGAAAATTTAAAACACAAAGGCCCAAGAGAAGGAATTGTACTAAAATAAATGAAGAACCAAAAACAAGAAGAAAACATTGCAGGGAGGGAGACACCAGGAGGAAGTGCTAACTTGATACCACGTAGATAATGGTCCGAGTGTGGTCCCACCTGATCAAAAGAGAATATTTGACCTTTGTGTTAATCCAAGTTGATTAAATTACAATATGACACAACAGACAACAATATTCAAGAAATGCTAAAAGGAATGATCCAAGGAGGAAAGACGGCATGGTGACCCACAACCCAGTTCATCCATCCCTAAGTGATCGCACGTTTGCATCCACACATACTGGTGAATTTACGTGGATTGATATTAGCTAATACACATAACGCCATTAGAACCGAGTTAAAATTATTAACAAAATTCTTTAGACAAACTGACTGTATTACAAACGAGAAGATGGACGAGCAATTTCAAAATGTAGAAAAGAGTAAAACACAATTATCAAAGTACCTCTTCGATTTGCCTGCGGGCGAACCTTAATTACATGATGACCAAAGCAGCGTGACCAACCTACCCCAGCCCCTCAGGGCGGCCTGGTCGCCGCTGATAGAACAAAAACCGAACCTGGTTTGTAAAATGTATCACCACAGCGCCGGAAAGATGATATGCACTGTTGCTGGTACTCTGCAGATCTGACGACCGCCAACGTCGACAAAAGTCGCTTCGTCGGTGAGGCAAGGCGTCTTCAGAGCGAGTATCGCTTACGTAGAAGAGTCGTCCCTCCTAAGCATTGTAATAAGCTCAATACTGATCACAAGCTTCTATGCTTCGATAAAATCCTTAGTGTCAGCGAACGAACCAACCAGGAATGAGAAATTGGCGAATCCTCTCACCTCTTGATGGACAAACCCTTGTCCAACCAAACCAACCAGAGCCCACCATTCCAAATGCGGGACACCGCGTGGAGTAGGGGTGTACGTCAACGACCATAAACGATAAGACTATACTAATTACGAGAGGCTGCGCCGTTAGTGACATAGGTAACCAACAACAAGCGCATCACGGCAGTCGAGTCATGTGATGAGATAACAACGCTGAAAGTGTCATGGAAGAGAGTGGAGAAATGACTGATATAGCAATCCAGACGTATCAAGAGTCGACAATGAGGAAGATCATCTCGTAGTGACTGAAATTCTGCCATGTTTCTCCATCAATTGTCTGACTATTTGTTTGACTCTCTCTGGTACTCTTGAGATCTTCTCGTGAGAGTGATCGGGAGTGCGAAGGAATCGATCCATGGTCGAGGTCGAACCAATGATGAGGACTAGGAAGACGACGCCCGACGAAATTCTTACGCTATGATCTTCTAGCGTACCCTACTCGACAGCAGTCCGCGTAGAGTGACAGAAATCTCTTCGTCGATCTAAAGCCCCGTACTGTCATCATGTGTTTAGAAACATCGTACAGAATCAGGATCCCCATCTCACTCTAACGTAGCCTCTCTCCTCATACTACTCTCCACTATCTTTCAGCATCTCATACTCTCTCTACTTTGCGTTCTGTCTCTTATCTTCGCTCCCTCACCACTCTATTCTCTTCTCTTCCTTCTCTGACTGTCTTTCTCTGTGGTCTGCGCTGCTGCGGCGTCTTCGGTCGTCGCTCTCGTTGGTGTCACGTGGCTATCCTGATGTGTCGTGCTAACCGTCTCCATAAGAATGTAACCTCTCATTGATGTTTCTTCTCCTGTGATGCCCTCGACCAAAACACAGCACTGACACATCACCCAATGTTACATTCACTGCATTACTAACATTTGTTTACATGCCTCAGTGCCGAGTCTCATCAATCCCTTATTCATTTACCCTAAATTCCGATCCCTGTTCTTCCTTCGAGTTCATTTATAAAAGTTAACTCCGTATGTTTCACGCAAGAGTGTCGTTAACCAACGTATTCGGTGAAATGCTGACTTATCTGAATGATATCACGCACAGAAGTGTAACACATGCACCTCTTTCTCTCATCCAGATCCGTGCTACGGTGTATTCCACGTCCTACTGGAATTTGTCGCTCCCCCGCCACCAGGGGGGCATCCACGAAGCCCGGGAAGATGCCGGAAAGGGACAGCCCGGGGTGTACGATTCTGAGCACGGTTGAGTCTCGGAGTGGCTTGCGAACCTGCTGTACTTTTGCGAGTGTCTCTCTTTCTTCCAACGTCTAGACCCAAAACTAATGATTCCACATTATATTTGCGTATGAGCGAGCTGCTCACGGAGCTAGTACTCGTTCCATGAACGGGGGCGTGTCGACCCGAGAATGATGTGAGTGAGGTGTGAAGCAGCCCGGAGTACCGGCGAGGGTCCGTGTACGCAGGAATCTCGACAGTAAGAGAATTAGCAGCAGACCCAATTGCGATCGATATTGCGCAGAAAGAGCCACTTGGAGGTTGAAGCACTTGTCCACCCCCGATTCTCCGAGAGGCTTCGTTGGCTCAACGACATAAAACCGTGCAGATTTATGCATCTTTAACCCTAACCTCATGCCATTTCTGACTTACCACGAGAACGTGGAAAGGGGAAAAGCGCGATTAGCAAACGTGTCGCGCACGAGGACCTCGATCGAAACAAGTAGCGCGCCTCGAGGCGAGAGTCGAATCGAGCGACTCAGAACCAAAAGAGAGAGCGACTGAGGAGCGAGCTTACCGTCTCTATCTGAGCGCCGAGATCGATACGAACATCCTGGACTGCGACGGACGAGACCGGGACGGGCAACTTGCCGAGAGAGACTAAGGGTCTCCACGAGTCGAGATCGAGATCACGACTCAGAGCGAGTATCAGACGGGGAGAGACCACAGCGGGGAGACATGAAGAGAGAGAGCGAGGAGGAGGAACAGATCAGCCGCATAAAAAACTCTTACCTAAAGAGTGAGTAATGATTGATGTATGAAAATATCGATTTTCGAATAGAGAAGAAGAGAGAGAGACGAAGAGAGAGAGAGGAACGAGGAGAGAGACAGACAAAGAGAGAGAAGAGAGAGAGAAGATCGATCGGAGGATAGAGTGTACTGATGCAGAGAGAGAGAAGACAAGAGAAGAGAGAGAGAGAAGAGAGACGAAGATCTATTTCCGAGAGAGGAGAGAGAAGAGAGACAGAAAGGAAGAGGAGACGAAGAGGTGAACCAGTCGATACAGAGAAGAGACAGAGATTCAGGAAAGTCGAGATACTTTCCTGGATTAAGCAGAAGATTGACAGATGACAGGTGCAATTTAACCTGAATAAAGGTAAGGTGCTGGGGATAGGTAAGAATAATGAAAATGAGGATGATATAATGCACGGGGCAATCTCAGAGCGTGTGACACAAGAGAATGATCTGGGAGTGCGAGTAGATACTGGTCCAACAGGAAGCAGACAGCACAGTGACAGGTAGCTACAGGTAAAGCTAACAGGGTTTTAGGTTCTATTAATTAATTAACAGGAGGAAAATAATGGATCAAAAGAAGGAGTGTAAAACTACCGAATTTGGTAAACCTTTCCCCTGACTTCTGCTACTTCCTGTGTCATGGATGTTTTTTGTTATTTTTCCTTTTTTTACCCTCGCCGAAGGAGAGGGTATTGCATTTGGGTCCATTTGTTTGTTTGTTTATCTGTCTGTGTGTTTGTCTGTTTCTTTGTTTGTTTGTCTGTTTCTTTGTTTGTTTGTTTGTCCAAACATAACTCGTGTTTTTCTCCGCAACCGCTTGGCGGATTGAGACGACATTTTCACCATGGGTGCGACCACTCATGCAGAATGTTGTAATGATAATTATGACATCATAGGTCACGTGGGGTGGCAGCCATATTGGAAAAACAGAAAAAAATTGGACCTCTATCGCTGAAACTGCATGAAGGAAAAAATTGAAACTGGGCACGTGGCAAGTCCTCCTCATGGGGAATGAGTGTGATTTTTTAGGATGTCATAGGTGCCTTCATTATGACGTCATAATTGCACATGTAGAATGCCACGTCTGATCAGTATAAAAATTTTTGAGGGTCATCTAGGGATAAAATAGTTCACAGAAAATGTTTTTGATGTTGTCATTGGTCACATGATTTGGCAGCCATATTGTTAAAGAAAAAAACCTTCAAAAATTTCCTTCCCTGAAGTGGCTGAACAGATCAAGGTGAAACTTTAAACTTATGACCGCCTATCCATGAGGAACAAAAAGTTCACAGATATGACATCATAGGTCACATGGTTTGGCAGCCATATTGGATTTACCCTAAAACATATAAAAAACTTCTTCTCCAGAATAGCTGGACAAATCGAGGGGAAATTTCACCTAAATGTTCCCCAAGGAATGTGTGCACAAGGCTGTTCAGGAATAATTTCTAAGTCATATGGGTTGGCAGTCATATTGGATTTAAGAAAATATTAAACAATGTTTTCTCTGGAACCACTTAATCAATTGACATGAAACTTTACAATTGTGATGTAGTAGTGATGGGGAATATATATGTTTTAAATTTCAACTTGATCAGCCACTTGGTCTGGCAGCCAGAATTATTACATTTTTTGATATGGGGTTTTTTTTTGTTTTGTTTTTTTTTATTGAATAAGGCTCACATGGCTGTGCCTGGATGGGTTTGAGAGTAGAGGAGTAGCAGCTGAAATGAAAATCCTATTCAGGTTCCGCCTGATGACGTCATCTTTGCTTTTTGCTTGTTTGGGTTACTTCCTATTGCTCCTATTTGGTGTTCCGTTTGATTTGAATTTAATTTATTTTAATCCAATTATGAATTCAATTGAATAATAAAAAAAAATAAAACGTCATGGGTCAGGGTCAGGGTCAGGTGGCCGATCAAAGTGGGGTTGCATCAAAGCGCAACATCTTGGTACCCGGTCATTACTGCCAGCAGTTATAAAGTGTCAGTTCTAATTATGTCTCTTATTAATTAAGTAACACACCAGTCCACAAACGCCACACAAAACAAGTCCTGGTGAGGGTTTGCAATCTCTGATTTTGTTTGTTTTGTAAACAGTATTACGGAAAAACTCCTCGACGGATTTCACGCAAAACTTGGTGGAGGGATGAGGTATGGTCCAAGACCATGCCATTAGATTTGGACTTGGTCCAAAGTCCAATATGGCCGCTATGGTGGCTATTTTGAAAAAAATATTTGATTTTTTTTTGTTTGCATTTCTACATGTTATAAGTGATTCCAACCAAAAAAAAAAAATATTGTTAGAGAAAAAAAAGAAAAAAAACCAGAAAATTTTGCAACTTTTTTTGCAAACAAAATTTCGTTTTTTTTTTTTGCATTTCTTCATGTTATAAGTGATTTCCAACAAAAAACATGCCAAAATTAGAATTGCGGCTGATTTTGGAACTTCAGGTGGAATTACCCACGTAAAATCAATTTCTGTCTCAAGGAATCTAGTTATGACGAATGAATTGAGTATGTAAAAGTAAAAGTAAAAGGGAAAGTTGCAAACTATAACTCTGTGAGCACTGTTGACGTCAAATTGAATGAATAGGATATCAGGTTCACTTGAGTGACCTCTCAGTATTGGCGGCGGAGATCTACCGAGGATGCGACTCTATTGATCGCTCCCCCCTCTAGTTTTGTTTTGCTTTATCCTCATCTTTATCTAACATTCCCTTAGCACCTTACCTAGAATGGCTTCCATTTTTTTTAAAAAAGGGCATAACGAATTTTCCTTTGGCGAGCTCTAAGGCCACATCATTATTATTATTATTACACGGTCTTTATCGCCCCCAGGTGTTCATGAAACTGGGTTTGTGAGATGCGGATAGATATGACATGGCATCTGTGCACCACAGCCAAACTTACGCGTTCCCTTGTTCATCAAACATGTCGTCACATTCATTTTATTGGCCAAATAGGACAACACAGGATGGCAGTAAGAGATGGACTGCATACAAATGGATCCTCAAACTGGGGCAACCAGCAAATCGATATAAAAACTACAATGAGGCGAAACACGAGAGAAACTAGAACAGCACTCGGTGTGAGTGCATCCCTCCGGCAAGCTGAACAGTTTATGTTTTGCATCACATTGATAGATGATCTGGATCTGGACCTGAACCAAAATCGAATCTACTTGGCCTTGTCAGCTACCCAACTCACCCAGCACGTTTTGTCCAAATCTGTCTTCAACTTAATGAGAGATATCGTGCTATATATCGGTTTTGGCCCCATCTTTCAATGGGGAAGAATCACTTTAAAAATTCTAGTATCTGGATCCGGATCTTCAATAAATTTCAATCAATTCTTACTTGTCACACACCCAACCTCTCCACCAAGTCCATCCATAACTTTTTGAGATATCCTGCTCACGGACAGACAGACAGACAGACAGACAGAC
>CM068964.1:10459065-10470394 GCA_035128595.1 Eptatretus atami | reverse complement strand
GCAGAAAGCGAGACCACGAGCAGAGGGGCGTCACAATTCAAGAAGGGGGGAGAGAGGAGGCTGCGAGAGGGGGCGAGGAGTCGGGGGCGAGAGAGGAACGGGAGAGAGGAGGAGCGTGAGAGAGGGCGGAGGGGGGTGAGAGTAAGGGGCGAGAGAAGCGAGGGGCGAGAGAGGAGGGTTGAGAGGGAGAGCGCAGAGAAGGGGCGAGAGAGAGAGGGGAGAGAGGGGCTTTCAACAATTCAAGAGAGGGCGAGAGAGGAGGGGGCGAGAGAGGAGGGGGTGAGAGTGGGGCGAGAGAGAGGGGCGACGAGAGGAGGGGGAGGGGGGGGCGGAGAGAGGGGCGAGAGAGAGGGGCGTCACAATTCAAGAGGGGGGGAGAGAGGCTAGGAGGAGAGGGAGCGAGGGGGTAGAGGGGGCGAAGGAGGGGTCAGAGAGGGAGGGGGTAGAAGGAGGAAGGAGTGGGGGCGAGAGAGAGTGGGCGAGAGAGGAGGGGGTGTGAGACGGGGACGAGAGAGAGGGGGCGAGAGAGAGGGGGCGTCACGAATTCAGAAGGGGAGAGAGGAGGGGCGAGAGAGAGGGGCGTCACAATTACGGAAGGGGGAGAGCGAGGGCGGGGAGAGGAGGGGGAGAGTGGGCAGAGAGAGCCCGGAGCGAGAGGGAGGGGGAGAGAAGGACGGGACGAGATAGGGAGAGAGAGAGGGCGAGAGAGAGAGGGCGTCACAATTCTTCTTCTTCGTTTGTATATGACGTCACAATTGCGCGGGACCTGAGTATGTTTCCCAGGTGTTTCCCAAGTTATGGCCAATTTATGATACGGTTGGTCCGATCTAATTGAAACAATGCCCCAATCCAGTCGTCGTTTACGAGAGCGAAGGAACGAAGCTGCACGTACGGCACGCACTAGTCTATCTATAATTCAAGACCCTTTCGAAACTCAAGACTCTACAGACTGTTAGACCCTTTAGACCCCGAGAGGAGAACCCTATTACCCTGTTAAACCATTGGACTCCCTTTAAACCCTTTACTTAATTACACCCTTGAGACCCTTTAGACTGCTCGGACCTTTGACCATTTGGAGCTATAAACTTTTAGACCCGTTATGGACACTTTTAGATCCATTTCGACCCCTTTCGACTGGACCATTTAGATTTAGACCTTCAGAACATTTTCCACGCACACCATACAAACATCTGTAGTCTTCTTTCAAAAGACAGACGATACTTTTTTCAGCAAGTAATAAAACTCTGGCTGGAACATGATTGCTAATATAGTAAATAATAATAATCTTTCTTCACGCGGGGAAACCCCCCCCCCACAAAACCCTGCTGAAAAACGACGTCATCCCACGCTGACGTCACGACGTCATCCCGACGCTGACGTCATCACGCCATCCCGACGCTGACGTCATGACGCCATCCCGTTTCACCGAACCCGGAACCCTGAATCTCATCCCCGACCAAATACCACCAATCATAACCGCGTACTTCACGACACACGTGACGTTTTTAACCGAGCTATTCTCTGATTGGTTGGATGGATGGAATGGGCGGGATCCACAACGCGCTAATTCAATACGCCCCCTCTCCCACATCGAGTTGACCATATTAGGATTTCCTGGTTGAAACGTCCCGCCCTCTCGATCGCGGGTGACGTTTAACGTAAGGGACACAGTACCAAAGTATGGGGAGCGACGTGCTCACCTCATTCCTCCAGGTAAACAAGCGGCGTTTCGTGGTCACTCTCACCTCATTGCAGCTCCGGTGGAATGAAGTGCTGACGAAGGGAGGTGAGCGCGGAGAGCCTCGCTCGCTTGGAGACAAAGGTGAGTCAAGGAAACACAGGTGTGACAGTGACCCTGAGTCCGAAGGTATCGGCGGTTGGGGCGGTGTGCGCACCTACGGGGTGCACGGCAACGGGGTGCACATGAACGTGGTGCACGGCAACGGGGTGCACATGAACGGGGTGCACGGCAACGGGGTGCACATGAACGTGGTGCACGGCAACGCTCGTTTGTGACAACAAAGGGAACGACTTCAAAGGGAACGACTTCAAAGGGAACGACAACAAAGGGAACGACAACAAAGGGAACGACAACAAAGGGAACGACCCACGGTATGGCAACCACGTGGGTTCGTTCGTTTTGTGTGGTTTATCTTGGATGGAGAGAAGTCGCCCTGTTCGGACAGGTAGAGTGGATGAATATGTTCACAGGTGTAGAACAACGCGACAGGTGATCTTCATGTGGGTTTCTGGATCCTCGTGTGAAGACCAAACTGTATTAAACAAAAAAAAACTCTCATTGGCTCAAAAGTTCACCGCCGTTGATGCACCGTCTTGTACACCGCCCTATCTAACGTTGTTGTTACATTTGTTGCTCTTGTCCGTCGTTTGCGTCCTTTATGACGTCGCTCTAAACGGTAGAGGTTACCGTTTTTGGATTGATTTTCTGTTTTGTTTGACTGCCAGGCTGAAACGATTGCTGTACCGAGCGGCGCGCGCGAGATTCCGTACCATTTGCCATATTGAGAGCCAAAGTACGGCGAAACCTGCGCGTCCGTGTTCGAAAATACAACGTGGACTTGAAATTGACGAGTTCCTCGATCGTAGATTGACGGACGGAGTGAGCCGATTGGTTGACCCAACTTTGCATTACCCGCGCGGGGGTAACGGAAGTCACCGGGGTCGCATCGCCCTCCTCGCGGAGGGTCACGTGACCAAGGACGGTGGTGTAGATTGCTCCTTAAGGGAGCTGGTGTTTCTCGGGTTTTATGGCGGTAGGATTGGACAACTTTCTGGGTTTTGTCGTTTTACGGACTTTGTACGTTGTACTTCACAACACGAGATAACATCCGACCTGTTTACCAAAGGTAGGAGGAAGAGCTTGAAGCCACATTGGATAGCGAGGAGTACGATTTAGTTGCAGTGAGTGAGACATGGTTTAAGGAGGAGAGTAACTGGAGGACAGGATTAGAAGGCTACAAGGTGTATCGGTGTGATGGGAAGGAGAGATTAGGAGGAGGAGTAACAATCTTGGTAAAGGACAGCATTTACGGTCCTCGTGAAGGAGACGGGGCTTTATTCACTAGAAAGGAGGTGGTTACGAGGAGATATGTTGGAGATGTTTGAGATAATGAAAGGTAGAGATAAAATAAGTGAAGATGGATTATTCAACGGAGTAGACAGTGACAGAACCAGGGGCCACAACCTGAGAGTAAAGAAGAGGAGAGTTAAGATGGTAGTGAGACAGGGGACTTTTACTCAGAGAGTAGTTAATGCATGGAATGGTTTCCCTGGAAAGGTAGTGGCAGCATAAACAGTAGATAAGTTTAAATTAGATATGTACCTGGAAGTTATGGAGGTAGAGGGGTATAGGAATGTTGGCAGGATTTTTAGGTAGTTTCAGCATTGATGGGTGATTGTGTGCATGTGTACGGAGTGCTGTTGGTGGGGTCTCATCAAGGGGCGTTGTGTGGTTGATGTTGTGTTTCTCACCCAAGAACCGCCTTTGCCCACCTCCCCTCCCTCCTCACCCAACAAAGAAAAAACTACAGAAAAAAACTTCAAAAACCACAAACAAACAAACAAAAAAACATTTTGCATTTTAATTTTTAGCTCACCTGGACTTTATTCAGGTGAGCTTAAAGCATGAGTCACATTTGCTCTGCGGCTAGGATACGGCGACCCCACCCCCAAAATAGGTATTTGCTCTCTTCTCCAAAACTACACACACAATTTTGATGAAACTTGACAACAACCTTCATCACCCCTGATGTACCAAAGTTTATTCACGGCATTAAAAAGTTTAGGGTCTGCGGGGGGGTTTGAGTGTCTGTTGCTCCTGATCTAGGTGAGCTTCAGGACAGGCGTTCCTTTTTTAAAATTTAATATAAATTGGTCTGGTGTTGATGTGGCGCAGGCACGATGGGCCGAATGGCCTCCTCCTGCATCCACATTCCTTGTGACAGTTGTAGAAAGTCATAAACATTTATCGTTTTTAAAAAGACAGTGCACATTGGTGGGTGTTAAAGTTTGTGTCAAATCTATTGTGACGACACGCGGTCTGTAAGGACCCGTGCCCTCGCGCACAGGCATGGCTCGACACGGGAAGACGGGCATTGCATAGGAGTGGATGAGCGGCACAAAGGAGAGGGACGGGAGAGAACTATTGAGAGTAACTGTATTCAAATGAGCAGGGGGTGGTTGTGGGATAAAGCTATCAGCCGGCGACGGGGCAGCACTCCCGAAGGACCTTCGGTGTCCTCGTCACTTGGCTCGTGTTTCTCATTCAGAAAAGACAATATGGATAGCGGTCCATTAGAAGTACCATTTCTGTGGAAATGCAGGGATGCGTAACAATTCCTCATTCGGTCCATTCACTGCACACCTTCCGGTGTTACCTGATTACAGTTTGAGTGGCAGAATTACAAGTTATCGTTTGTATGGAATGGCAGTGGAAGTTTCTTGTACAAATTTTGGGGTTTTTTTGGTCATCGAGGATTTTGTAAATGAATTACACGCAGGAGAAAGACATTAGTACGTATCGACGTACAATATGTTTTCATTCAGTATGAAGACTTTAGTCGACGATGGACAAACATATGGTACGTGGGGTTCCCCTCACAGGCCAACGCTATCATTATTCGCATCTTGGTTGTATTGGCAGTGACATGGCTTTCCCGGTGTTCCAGGTTTGCCAGGTACTGTGGTGCCGTTGGAGGAGGTGGTGGCAGTGAAGAGGCGGGTTAAAGGGAGCGGTGAATCGAAGGATGAGTGTTACGCGCTCTCGGTGCCCTCACAGTGCGAGGCCTTCACAGGTACAGAGTCCTGCGTTTGTACATCATTTGCAAATCATTCCTTCATTCGGATATGGTTTGAAGGTTAGACGATTGACGTTCCTTGATCATTGTAGCTTGTCAGGGTAGGACTTGGATAAGAACCTGCATCTTTGGTGGAAGCTGCACTGTCTCTACTTTACTTTGGTATCACCATTCTGGAGCAGGAATACAAGTCCTGACATTGGTACGACTCTACAAACCTTGCAGTGTACCATGTTGAACGTCGACCTGGGAAGAGATGGGCTCTTCAGCACGTCACCTTCTGGAGCGACGATGAGGGTGTACCCTGCCACAGATGGATTCAGACTCTCAACAAGCACGTCGCCATGCAAGGTGCGTCGGTAAATGACTCGTTTCTTTCCAACTTGCCAACGTGAGCGACTCGAGATGCTCCTATCCCTGTGCCATTCCAGAGCGTATCGTTACTTAGCGGCTGAGGTCCACAGCGCATGTGCGACGTCCCTATCGGACGTGTAACTTTGATCATGTCCAAATGGGGCTTAACTAAATCGAGCGAAACAAACTCGAATCGAAATGGAATTAAAGTAACTCGAAAATCCTTGCTTGCAAAATTTCCCTTTGCATTGCTTTACGACGAGAGATACCATAATGCCTGGTTTGCATGTTTAAGCGTCTTGAGTACTGCACATCCATTTTCTTTGTGTCCAATAGCATCACGCCGTGATTTGTTCGTCCACTAGCGACGCTTCCAATTTGCCCGAAAGTGTTGCAACTTTGATAACCCCTTGCAATTTGGCTGTTGGATCAAATTGAGAGGCAATCTGGCCAAATGCACCTTTTTTTTTAGGGTCTTTGGAGACCCCGTGGGAAGGCGACGACACCTCCCACCCTCCTTTCTTCCTCTAGGCCGATTGACAAAGATAGGATTAACTCTGTGTTCAGAATCAAGTAAACTGCAGAGTTTTATTGAAATTATTATTTATTTATTTATTTAGTTTATCCAAGCCCCCAAGGTAAGTGCAACGAGTCTGGTCACGCTTGGAACCGAGATCGTCTTATTTGATCGTCAGTGGTCCCAGGCTACCAGTAATTGGCAGATTTTGTGAGATATTTTAGTTGATTTCTGATGGTTTTTCCTGTTCGTGATTTAATTTCATTTTTTTTTTTTACTTTCCAACCCATATGGCACAGGACTGGTTAATGGTTGTTTGATATCAATAGTTATTAGGAACCTCACCCCTTATGAAGGCAAGAGAAGAAGACCCCTCTATTGGTTCACGAGTCAGTAAGTGACCACTATATTCGTTATGTCTGTCTGTCTGTCTGTCTGTCTGTCCCGAGCATAGCTCCGTGGGTTTTTATCCGATCCTGATAAAATTTTGGTGGGAGGTTTATATCATGATCTAGTTGTGTTTTCCGGAGAATGGGCATGCTGCGCCCATTATGGGCAGAGCCACGCCCAAAAACATGTTTTTAGGGGGTAGCCGATTTCAAGTTACTCTTCTCGAGGGGGTTTGTCGAATCTGGCAGGGGTTTCGGTATTTGTGTTATCCAATGGCACCTGCATAGCCCCACGGAGCTCGATTTTTCATTTCGTTCAGTCAAGGTCACAAGGTCACGAACTTAGAAAATGTCAAAAAAATCAATAAATTGGCATCGAGCTCCTAGGGTTTTCAACTGTTTCGAATGAAAGTTGGTATGCAAGTAGTGCTCTTCGAGTACTACAACTTTCATCATTTACGTATTTTCCCGATTCCCGCCAGTTTTCCCGTGGCGTCCCCTCGTGAACCATCGCCGTCTCCAGACTTGTAAACTACTATCCTGGTATTTTCCAGGGAGATTCATCAACGTGTGTGTTGTCCCAGTGATGGCCGTTAAGCCGGGTGTCCTCTCTGCATTAAAGATTCCAAGGTGTCCTTCGCTAAGAGTAGGCGAGCTATCACCGGCACCTTGGTCAAAGTACAAATTCCAAATTCCTGCCCTGACCGACTGCTGGGAAGGCAATGGCAAAACACCCAACATAACACTGGCCAACAAACTGCTTCAGCAGCACCAACACTCGAGAGCCCTGTTCTTCATTGCACGGCCCGTGAGCCACTGGCGGCCCCTGGTGGCCTAAAGCGCGGCCCCTGATGTGTGGCCGACAATACACAAATGTGAAACACCCCATCATAATCTGCCATAAATGCCTTCAAAATGCTATCAACAATTGTGAAGATCACTTCTCTAGAGTATGATGTATCTCATCTCATCATCAGTCGATTCACTCCAATATGTACACGCTGATCGGAATTGCTTGTTTCTTCACTGTAGATTATTTTGTTCTTCTCCGTAGCCTCCACTGCCATGTCAAATAGATATGCAGAGGTAATTTAAGCTTTTACTGACAAGCCTGACTTGTGCTGCAGATAACGTTCGACCACAACACCTCTTGGTGTTCATCAACCCCGTGGGTGGACGGTGTCGTGGGGAGGAAATTTACCGCTGCCACGTCGAGCCCATATTTAAGCTCGCCAGCATTAACACTCACGTTGTCGGTATGACATAATCCTTTTTTTGGGGGGAGTTGTGCAATCTGATAACCACATTAACTCGATACCACCTTTGGTCACCAGGTTGTAATTTTGATGGACTTTTAATGACTCTGCGCACGTGTGCCGGCAGTGACGAAACAAGCTAATCATGCAAAGGACTACATCCTGAACAACAACACGGAAGCATTCGATGGGTCGGTGACGTCGCTGATTTACTTTGTCTCGGCGTTTTGTTTTCCTACTCATCCACTCGTTCCACCGCGTTGCTTGTGTCGCTGTCCCATTGTAATGAAATTGTTAATTTTGAGAATTCTGTTGAAGTTAGAACACCAATTGGCCATGATGCCTCCGTTCCACTGGTGCCTGGCAATGCGGTTTGTTTGTGCCTGTCATATGGGGGGGGGGTTCGGCTCATTTGTCGTACGCTTGTGCATTATTGTGACTGTTCGTTTGTTTGCAATTATTTCACGTGTCGACTTTCTTAATGTGGTGCACCCTTGTGAGTGTTGATTCGTTTATGCGTGCAGCATTGTGCGTTAATTTGCTTTGGGGGGGGGGTGCAGCTTGAGTGCGTTATGAGTGTTCACTTAATTGTCATGCAGCACTGAGTATAGTAAACCTTCACCATTCGTGGGAGTTACGTTCCTGGGAAGTGCTGCAGATTGTGAAGCAAAGGGCCTATGGGGAAAATGGGGGTTAGGTTCATGGGCTGACGAGCTGAACCCATAACTTATCCTATAACTTACTCTACGAAACAAAACCTGAAAAAGTGTTATAATGGAGGCTAAGGTGCTTGGCTGACAAGAACAAACATACAGGTAGTGGACAAAAAAAATGGAAACACCTGGGTAAATGAGGACACCAAGTATATTGAAGCAACAGCTTCCACACGGTGTGGCCCGTGCAAATTCCACACAGCAATAACATCCCAGAATGTTTAGGTCATATATATATATATAGTATATATATATATATTATATATATTATATATATATATAAAATGCTGCACAGGCCTGGTTGCCTATAATTTTGGCTATCATGGCTGCAAGAGGAGACCTCGGTGACTGAAAGAGGGTGATTGTTGGGGCGCTTTGGTAGGAGCTCAAGTGACAAAGCTCAACTTGCTGATGTTTCACGAGCAACGGTGTCAAGTAATGTGGGCATGGAACTCCGAGGGAAAGACATCATCGGCAAATGGCAACAGTGGGCAGAAGCGAAGTTCTAGGATGTGATATCCGTGTCAATTAATTTGAAGCGCAAGGCAAAGTAGGCGAGCAACTGCAGATCAATTGACGGTAAATTTTCAACCTGGGGCACGAGCAGCCAGTTTCATTAAAAAAAAAGGTCCGCACGACAAGTCAACAGAGCGGGATACCATAGTCGGTTTGCAGTGCACAACCACTCCTTACAACTTGCAATGCACGTTTGTGAGTCGAGTGTGCAAAGACCACATGCAATGGACTACTGAGCAGTGGAGAAATGTGATATGGTCAGACGAATCGTCCTTCACCATGTTCTCGACAAACGGAGGAATGCACGTGTGGTGCCAACCGAAAGAACTCTACAACCCCGAGTTCTTGATTCCAACAGTGAAGGATTCTCGTGGCTCTGTGATGTTGTGAGTGCATTTTTTTTCTGGCATGGTTTGGGTGCAGTCATTCCCTGAGAAGGCAAGGTCAATGCCAGTCTCTACTTGAAGGTACTGAGTGATCATCTCTCTCCATGCTGCAGCATTTCTTTCCTGTCAGGAGGGGTGTCTTCCAGGATGACAATGCCACTATCCACAGAGCACGTGTGGTCACCCATTGGTTTTATGAGCATGACACTCTCATCCATATGTCAAGGCCTTCTCAGTCACTGGATATGAACCCAATCAAACATTTATGGGATATTCTGGAATGACGCCTGAGACGACGTTTCCACCTCCATCAAACAGGTTTGTGTTGATTGATTTTTCTCAGAATGGAAGAATGGTGTCACATCCCTCCTGCGGTATTCCAGACGCATGTGGACTCTATGCCACGGTGCATACAGGCCGTACTGGCCGCACGTGGTGGCCCAACACCCAATTAAGTGACTTTACATTGATGTTTCCATTTTTTGGTCCACTACCTATACATCTATGTTATAAAAGGAGCCATGTCTGTCTGTCTCTGTTTGTTTGTTTGTTACTTGGCAAATTTTTTTATAGTGTTGATCGGTTCGGTTCGTTTGTTTGGCCGCTCGCCTGCAGCCCAAACTGCTCAGCCGATCATTCTGAAACTATCGGAGATTGTACGTACCGTCCTTGTGATGGTCGATTGATGGTCGGTGCAAGGTCAACAACTTGGGTGGAGTTTCTAAAATCCTCTAATTTTCATCCGATTGACTTGAAATTTGAACAGGATTTGCATACATCAGGTCACTGAATTCAACCACCAATTATTTTTGAGGTCAAAAGGTCAACATAGGCATAATTTCTGAAATTTATAGGGCCAAAAACTATGTATATATATATATATATCATGCTATCTATAAAAATTGTGGATGAGTTTGTTAGGTGACAAGAACAAGCCGATTCGATTTTGGTTCAGATCCGGCTTATCAGTGGGATACAAAACGTAAACTGTTCAGCCTGGCGGAGGTATGCGCTCCACCGAGTGCCGTTCCACGTTGTGTGCAGTGTTGTGAGAGTTTCGTGTTTGTATGTGCAGCATTTTGAGTGTTGGTGGTGATGGAACGTTCAACGAGGTCATGCACGGGGTGATTGAAAAAGCTCAAAACCGTGTTGGCGTTGGTGAGACGGAAGGCCAACTGAAACCTGCAACCCTGCGTGTTGGGATCATTCCAGCAGGTAAGGCACAGCATGTGGTAACTGTATTACACTGAAAAGGGAATGCCCATCTACAAGGGAACCTGCTTTGGACGTTTATCTATCTAGTCAAGTCAAAATAGGGTTTGACCTAGGACAAATTGGAATAGAAATCAAACCTGTGGTACTATCTTATGACAAACATGGTAAATAACATATAAAAAAATCTAATGCAAATATTTGGTGGAACATCATTTTTCGGGGGTCCTTAGAAATTGGTAATTAGGGACCTGGCGAAATTAGGTTGCAAAGAATAGTGACCACAAATATGATTACAGCTGGATTTACTTTGCTTCTTATGATACTCTGATAATGTCCCTTTACAGTCTTAATGAATAAGAATGACTGAAACAGCAGCGTGTGGCTAAGGAGCCCCAACCCAGCCCCCCCCACCCCCCAAGCCCCCCCCCCCCCACGGGCACTGATACAGGGTTACCAAGACTAGATGTTTCACATACGTTCAATAATCACTTCAATTACCAAAGAGCTCATAGGGAATCATATTAACATCCAGAGTTCATCAACTGTGGAGGATGCCGCCCCTAGTCTGAAAAATATTACAAATTTTGGTACTCGTTCCACTGTAAGTGATGATGACAAAATGCCAGTCACGTCCAAATTGAGGTGTCATCCTCTGGCATTGTCATCGGATGTTCCCGGTTTTCATTTCTCACAGATTGCCTCTGCAATTCACTGCAAAGCCGGGGTCGTGCATCCAGATCAAGTCCTCTGCATCCACAACGTTTTCCGCACCCTGTCTTGCATTTGCATGTTATGACCTCTAACAGGGCTTTGGGTGCCGCATCCAAATCTGTCATTAGAGGAAGCATCTTCCCTTCAATAACTTTCCAGCCCCAGTCCTCTGCCTGCAAGTTCATGCCCTTTCCACTCCTTGCACTTGGTGATAGACACCGGAACTTGGTACTCATTTGCTCGCTGAACTTGGTGCCAATACCTTGGGTGCACCGCCTTTTTGCTCGTCGTGACTAGTTCTTGGAATCTGTGGTATCTTAGCAAATCTAGACTGACATTGGACTTTGTCTTGTGTAAACAAAGCATAGCTTTCTGTCCTGCCTGGATTATCTCCTTCTTACTGGATGCAGAATTATTAAAAACCACAGCCTGCTCTTGAAAGCATTCACTGTTGT
>CM068964.1:10425702-10452740 GCA_035128595.1 Eptatretus atami | reverse complement strand
GCTCACTCGCGTTGAATAGGTGACCTGGTTAGTTGGCTGCACTGGCATTGTTCACCTTTCTGCACCAAACACGGATCTGGATCAGGCAACCGATCTAACCCATAGTTTGTTTTGTTTCAGTTCCATGCCCCGTCCTTCTTTCAAATCACCAGTTGTTTTAAGGCTTTCTCATTAGAAACCTTGGTCTTCTATCACAAGTGATAGGTGACAGCCTCCTTCCCAAAAGCGACTCCGAACCTTCAATAACCAACATTGAAGCCATCCTCATAACTTTGAATACACGGAATGCGGTTACTGTCCTGCAGCGTTTTGTCATTCTCTGAAGGTACTAGGTTACACTGACTTGGCTATAACAAGTTTGTGCCCTGAGGCATGAAAAGTAGGGAAGCATTGTCTTGGAGTATTCTGTAGATGTAGCTTTCAATTCACCCGTGCGTTCTGATCGGAGGAAGTGCCGTACTACTGTCTACACCATTTCATTATTACATACACCAAGAGTTTCCCCAGTTCTGTGTTCAATTTGCACAATCACTTGAGACCCTTTTCTCTTTTTGCTATGGACTGAACTCTTAAATCTGTTGAATCATTTAATATCTGGGCCTCAACATCTCCCCTGATATGAGTTTTGTCAATCAGTTCTCCAAGTCTTGAATTTAATTGGGCAGATTTATTACCTTCACTATCAGAAGCCACCAGAAATGAGACAACGTACCAGTTTCAGGCACGTCTTCCTCGATGTATCAAATTTTTGGTCCTTCAGTGTCTGACAGCTCGTCACCTGTCATTCCTTCTGACACCGTCACTACACGTCTCTACGTCTGACATTCAGGGGGCTGCGAAGCCTGTATCAAAAATGCCTGCCAGGATAACAGTACTCAGGTTTGCTGTATCAAGTAGTCAGTGCCACGTACTGCCCGAGAAAGGCCCTTACCGGTTAGAATGTGGCTGTTAACTGTTATTTGGCTGCAAAAATTGTTTCAAGCAATTTCTTGATGTCCTGACCTGCCACTATAACCAGCTCGGAATAAAGGTATTTGGTTTTGATCAACATATCATAATTATAAACCTGTTCTACCTTTTGGAGAGCTGAATTTGACATCTGTTGGGGGTGGGGACCCCCTGGGAATAAGATAAAGGACACCACTAAATTTGAAAACCGACAAAACCACAAAACTCCTCTACCAGTTCAGTCATGTGTTTATTTGAAGAGATTCGCGTTACAAAAAACATGGGTAAACACACCAGAAGATTTGTGGATGTAGCCAACTTATTCACCAAAAGTTATCGTAATTCTTTCATTTAGCCGTGCGGACAGTTGCTAATGGATGACAATTTTCAATCATTAAATACAACTATGTTCCACCAATCTCTCTCTTTTCCTCCTCCCTCGCCCGCTGCCAGGCGCCGAGTCGTGTTGATGGTGTCTCGCTCTACTTCACCAATGTCTGACGATTCCTGAGCCTTTTCCCTCAATATCACTCCACCGTTTCCTGCCTCCTCACTTGTCTCTGTGTCGTCGTGTAAGCTGTCTCCCTCCCTCTCCCTATAACTCCTACTGCCTCCCATTATCCTCCTATAGACCCTCGCAGTCATCGCCGACTCCTTTTAACTTGCCCCCCCGTACAAGCCACGGTTAGTTGTTGGTTGAGAGAGATTGGTGCGAACATATTGGTATTTAATTGACATTGCAAAAGTTTGTTTCACCATTTAGGCAAACTGTCTGCCACGGCTAAAAGAAGAAATTACGATTAACTTCGGAATAGTTAGGGCCTTACATCCACAATCTTGGCCTGTGTCTTTTACCCACTTGTTTTTCTGTACCCGAATCTTTCAAGAATAAACACTTCATGACTGAAACACTTTAGTGTGTTCTCTTATGCTTTATTCCCAGGGGGTCCCCACCCCCAAACATGTTCAATCTCTAGCTCTCCAAAGGGTTAACACAGGTCTTCATAATTATGTAGTTTGACTCAAAAACCAAATCCTGTTATTTTCAGCCTGTTTTACGAGTGCAGTGAGTGTCACGCGACATCTATAAGTATTGCTTGAAACAATTTTCTTGCACAATACGTTACACCACATTGCCCTGCACCGTCAAAGGGCCTTTGCTCGTGGGGCCATACGTGGGCACCTACTACTTGATACAGCACTCGAGTACTGTTCTCCTGGCAGGACATTTTTGGCCTATTTTTGGATACAGCTTCGCGCCCCTGGACAATGTCAGACGCTAGAACGTTTGTAGATGACAAGGTGTCAGAGGATGACAGTGAAGAGCTGTCAGGACACTGAGACCAAAATGGTTGATTACATCGAGACGACGTGCCCTGAAAACTTTGTCAGTTTCTCCATGTTCTGGTGGCTTGCTGATAGTGAGGTACATAACATTCTGCCCAATTAAAATTACAAGAACCTGCAGAGAACTTGCCCATTTGTGACAATACCTCATAATCAGGGAGAATGTTGCGGCCAGATATTAAATGAATTCAACAGATTTCAAGTCAGTAGAGAAAGGTCTCAAGTGCCAGTTTGAATGCAATTGAAGCACAGAATCTGGGAAAACTTTGATATGGTATGTATATAGAAATGTTGTAGATCATAGTACGGGACTTCTACGATCAGAACGCACGGGCGATTTGGAAGCTACATCTACAGATTCTCCAAGACATGCTTCCCTACTTTTCTGCCTCAGGGCACACTTGTATACCAAGTCAGTGTACCTGTAACCTTTCAGAAAATGACAAACTGCAGGACAGTAACCCATTTCGTGTATTCAAAGTTTATGGATGCTTTCATGTTGTACGAAGGTCGGATCGCTTTTGGGCAGGGCTGTCACCTGATCGTTGTGATAGAACAGGTTCTAATGAGAAGCCTTTAACAACTGGTGGTTTGACAAGACAACGGGGCATGACTGAAACACACACACTGGTATGGTGCCTTCCAGACCTGTTTGTGCGAGGTGAACCATGCCATGCAGCCAACTAACCTCAGTCACCTATTAACGAGTGAGCAACACAAGACTTGTCAAAAGCTCGGCAAATGAGAGATATGGATGATCAAACTAAACTCATTTCCATCCTAAGCTGAAAGAATCCATTTGAAACGGCCCCACATTGCACAACTATTCGTATACCGCTGAATGAGCAAATCCATGTGGAATCCAAGCAGCAATCAGGAATTCCGGAAATGTAGGCCGAATGTTACAAATGTCGGAGACAAAAAAGCCAAGTTGAGCAAGAAATTCGCGAATGAAATGGAGGGCAACATGTCAGCAATATGTCTTCAGGGAGAAAAATCCAGGAACACAGGGCTGAAGTCTCTAATGAAGTCTAAATGAGTTAAATAGAACTTGACATGCCATTCCACCTGCTTTCTTTGAGACTTAATGTGCCATTCTGAAACAAAGACAAACCAGATGTTTGTGTAACTATCTCTGGGCTACCCCACCAAAGGGGGAGCAACATTCTGTACCTCTGAAACTGCCAGTATGTTCTTTTGATGGTGGTGCTTTACTTCACAGGATCCCATGGCAAATCGGAAGAAGCCTTTCGGTCAATTTGGACAGATACTGTGCACCTATGTGAGGGAAGCATTTATAGAGAGGCAGATTGTTGTCTTTGATGGCTACACGAGCGGCGCCATCTACCAAGATGGCACTCATCAGAGACGAATATGGAAAGCGCCAAGGCCGAACAGTTCACTTTCAACCACAGATGACCCTCCAACTCAAAAAAAAGAGAATTTCGATCAAAATAATGCAAATAAGCGCACGATTTCTTCACTTTTGTGCCACTCCCTAGATCAGCAGCAGGTTGTGAAGTTCATCACGCCAGAGGCGCACGCGACTTGTTATCGTTGCAGACAGCAATACAAGTTGCTCCTCTCAGCGTGAGGTGATTCTCGTTGGAGATGACCGGATCTTTCTGGTACTCCTCTGCTGCCATGCAAAGAACTTGGGCCAATGATGTCTTCTGGAGACCTGAGCAAAAACAGGGACAGACTGAAAATAATTTTCTGAACATCAGATGTGTACGTGAGCACCTGGCGAGACTGTCTGTGAGAATATTCGATTTGTGCACGGTATTCTCGGATGTGACACTACTTCACGAGTGTTTGGTTTGGGAAGGGTGTGGCTTTAAACTTGCTACACAACAGTGAATGCTTTCAAGAGCAGGCTGTGGTTTTTAATAATTCTGCATCCAGTAGAAGGAGATAATTCAGGCAGGACAGAAAGCTATGCTTTGTTTATACAAGAACAAAGTCCAATGCCAGTCTAGATTTGCTAAGATACCACAGATTCAAGAACTAGTCACGACGAGCAAAAGGCCGGTGCCACCCAAAAGGTTATGGCACCAAGTTCAGGAGCAATGAAGTACCACACTTTCCGTGTCTATCACCAAGTGCAGGAGTGGAAGGCATGAACTTGCAGGCAGAGACTGGGCTGGAAAGTTATTGAAGGGAAGATGCTTCCTCTAACTACAGATTGGATGTGGCACCAAAGCCCTGTTAGAGGTCATAACATGCAAATGCAAGACAGGCGGAAAACGTTTGTGGATGCAGAGGACTTGATCTGGATATGCACACCGAGCTTGCAGTGAATGCAGAGCATCTGTGAGATATGAAACGAGAACTCGATGACAATGCAGAGGATGGGCTACAATTTGACGTGAACTGCATTTGTCCATCATCAACTTACATGTGGAGAGTACCAAATTTGTAATATTTTTTCAGACTAGGGCGGCATCCCCACAGTGATGAACTCTGGATGTTAATATGATTCCCTTGAGCTCTTTGGTAATTGAAGATAGATTATTGAACGTATGTGAAACAAATCTAGTCTTGGTAACCCTGTATCAGTGCCGTGGGGGGGGTTGGACGGGGGGGTTGGGGCTCCCTTAGCCACACAGCTGCTGTTTCAGTCATTCTTATTCATTAAGACTGTAAAAGGGACATATCAGAGTATCATAAGAAGCAAAGTAAATCCAGCTAGTTAATCATATTTGTGGTTACTATTCTTTGCAAACCTAATTTCGCCAGGTCCCTAATTACCAATTTCTAGGGACCCCAAAAATGAGTGTTCCACCAAATTCTTTGCATTAGATTTTTTTATATGTTATTTACCATGTTTGTCATAAGATATACCACAGTTTGATTTCTTTCCAATTTGTCCTAGGTCAAACCCTATTTTGACTGTGACTATAGGCACCACACATCCAAAGGCGAGTGTGCACACCTCTTCGCATCCTGCAAGCCCATAAACAAAGAAAAGATATATTTCCTCAGTAAAATGCAATTAAATATTTTCTTTATCCGTTTATTCTTTAACTTTTACAACGAAGGATAAACCCAAATAAATACGATGATATGAATTAATTAAAGGACAGGGCCACGTTTTCTTAAAAATTTCTAAGTAACCTTCATCAATACACTCCGGTAAAGAATGATTTCACAGCCGCAGACACGCATGTACTGGGATCATGTATGTGTGCTCTGGTAGTGTAGTGTTAGCTATCAGACCATTTTGTCGATGTCCGATAATCCGTTTTGGGTTGTTGTCTGCCGATCCGCTGTTTGCAAATAAATTAGTGTAAAATTTAGAGTTAAACGGGAACAACAAAACAATGGAGTATAAGAATAGGGAGAGATAAAACAAGAGAACAATCAATGATTGTTACCATTGGTGACAATAACATTGTGTCGCGGCGCAGTTATGTTCATTTCGCTTGCAACATGTCAAGGGCGGTTGTGTGTGTGGAGCACATTTCTTTTTTCTTTCAAACGTCGTTTCCGTGCTCTCCTCTTCCTTTTTGCGTAATTCGATCTCGAATTCGTTGATGTAGATCACAGGAATTTGTTCGTGACGTGCGCTTTGCCCACATTTTCCCGGTTTGTTATTCATGTCCCTGATTTTAAATTGTTGCAACATTGACTTAACACAGGCGTATAAGTCACCCGGCGCACGTTCACCTTCCTCATTCCTTGTTCGGGTGATGCATACTGTGCTGTTCTGCTTAAAAACCGCTATTGCCTTCGAAGCAATGGCCACTGCAACATGGCAGTTGAGATTGATCCTCCCAAGGTCATACTTCATTAGTTATTCGTATCGCTTCCAATCCTTCCCCTCATGCTCGAGGGGTAAAATGGGGCGAGCTGGGTCAAACCTCGCGCTCGTAACATTCGTTAATCGTTTCTACGCATAAACAACACACCAATAAAAACACTTGTTTTGTTCAGAATTGAGCTTTACCCTCTCGTGAACTACAGGAACGCTGAACGACATTTAATTATTATTGTTCGCGAATTCGTCAGGCCCAGTCGGCCGGTCGCCGATCGGCACGGACCTCGGATTCGCGATCCGCTCCCATCGCCCCACCGGACGGACAATTCAGTCAGTGACCCTCCCCGCTATACGCCGGGATCCAGTCACGGGTGCGGACCTTTCGACCTCCACCACAATTCGTGCCAACGGCCACCCGCGTAGAGAAGCGGAGATTGTATCGCCAACACTCGGACACCTACCTATACCCACGCGGATGGTAAACCCGGCAGCGATCGTACCTCGCCCGCAGGTCGACTTCCCGGGAACGAGCGCTTGGGCGCCGGCCCGTTCCGTACATCATCGGGATAACACCGAGCATGGTTGTCTATCGCTCGACCTCGACGTGTTCAGATATTTACCGGGCGTTTTCACCCACTACGGACCCTTTACGTGAAGCCAGGCAATGGAGGTTCATAAAGAAAAGACGAAGCGAAACGGGGGAGAAATACAGTTCACACAATCACATTCATACTTCGCAGGCACACGGATGCACACGTTATAGCACGTATTTAGCAAGCCACAATTAACCGACTTGCACACTATATCACATAGAACAAAAGAAATGACATCATAAAAGGAAGTTAAGAAACGCGGACACACGACACCGGACCACTTTATACCAGTTACTACCTCTAAACAAGACACGGCGCCACAACACGATTCACACCGAAGCAAAGAAAAAGTACCCCCTCACAGGCAAGGATCAGCTGGGCCCGTTGGGCCTAATGCGCCGCTGGACCTTGGATGAGCGGACACAGACGTGGCCACGGACGAGACCGAAAGCGGATCACTACCGCGCCCTCGTGGCGAGCCGGCAGAATGTCGCTGCACGGCTCGGTGGGCAACCTGCTGGTGTAAGTAGTGGAACGGGCCCTTTGCTCGCACTCTCTCAGCGCTCATAAATCATTCGCCAAAAGTGGCGGGGGAAAGGGGAATGTTGATGCTTCTGGGGAGGGAGTATGGCCTGGCCTTGCTGCGGACTCGAACGCTACCTCGCTCGGTCCCGGACCCGCAGCTCCAGGTCTCCTCAGCCGATCGCCCTCCCGCTGCCGTTCGCCTCCGCAGCCGTTCGCCCCACCTCTGCTATTCGAGCTCCGTCTCCCGGACTCCGCCCCAACCGACACTGCTCGAGCTCCGTCTTCGGAATCATGCCCACTCCGGATCTCCCCTTGCGCCCCGAGGATTTTTTTCTTTTCCTTTTTTTCCCGTTCGGGGGGAACCAACTTGGGGCGCATTCGATGCGGATCTCACTGCGACTATCGCCCTTTTTACCTCGGCTTTCAGGGAAACCCCACATATGCAAATGTTCTCGGATCAAACGACCTTCAGGGGCGGCAGCCACGCCGCCGGATTTGGACGGAGAAAAAGGTGGGCGTGTCTAATCATTCTGCATCACTCAGAAAATTTGCATATCCGAATTTTCGTCAGGCGCCGGTCTAGAGAGGCGGGGCCAAGCCGCCCCGCGCTCTCCTTGATTGGGTGGATTCAGGATGTGGGCGTAGTAGCAATTCCTGATTCGCCGAATTGCTCCTCAAGAAAACCCGGCCATCTGCACTCGCGCTCCGGCGCTGCTCATCGCTGAAGACAGCCCCGGACGCTCGGCGTCCACAGGTGGAGCAGGAATGGCGGTAGGAAGAAGGTGTGGAGGGTTTTCGGCGGTGTCCGTGGCCATGGACGCTGTGGAATGCCCCTGGTGATGGTGAGGTTTTGCGCACGTTACGCGAGTGGCGAAGGTAGGTTGTCGCCTGTCTGGCGTTGTTGTTGTGTAATTATTCAATAAACAAAGCAGGAGAACAGAAAAACGGCCTAACCAAGGATCGCAGCCCCGACATGAATCCACATTAATTCCCTCCTCATACAATGGGTTTGGGCTAACTACATCATGTACTTAAGAACATATATCTCACCTATGGGACCTTTATGGTGTCCTTGCGAATTTCCAGAAGCCGTGTTAACACTACCCCCTCCCTTTCTTTAACAGACCTCGTCCCTACGTCGTCAAATTTATCGCTCGGTCCGGCTCCCACTGTGCCATCATGTGTAGGTTCCTCCCATTAGTCAACGTTTTATCCTCACGTGATCCCTTGTAGTTCCGCGACATTCTTGGTTTCGTGTCCCCAAAATAATAACCTGAGGGCTGAGAACTAACTAAAACCAAACTCACTCCACACAGATACTTAAATAAAAATTGCCGGGCGCCTAGACCTAGGACATTGCCGCGGGGGCGCACTCATATCTTACAATACCCACACCTTAACACCCCCCTTAACCTTCCTATGTAATTTAACTACTCCAGTGGCCCAGGATGCAACATGCGGGACCTCTTGCAAAAACCAAGAAATCATAGTCCAGACGGGAGCCAGGCTGCCTCGCATGCAGGTCTCTGGCTTCAAACATTGCAGCTCAGTGTGACAGGGAGTGGCCGCCTGCTACACGCCCAGTCCTAGGCCTTCCAACTTTTCTATTCAAAATGAACCACGTGAACCACAACGCGTGCATGAGGCTGCAACAACAACCGCAGTCTTCCTGTGCCTGGCTGCCTGCAACACGGAGTCCCTTGCAGAACACTGAACAGGAGCACCTACGCATGCAACAAATACGGTGCACGAGCTGCTCAATGCAAGTCCCCGCGGTTCGCAGATGGATGGGCATCGAACGCAAACACGGTGCACGGGCCCGCCCACTGCAGGCCCGCTGTTGCAGCTGCCAACAGCGACAGTTCCTGCTCAGCCTTGGCAACCGTGTCTGCTTGTCTGATCCTGTGCGCACATGGCAATGAACAGAGCGGCCGGTAAGGCAAAATTGAAGGGGCAAACGCTAAGATGGATGCGTGCGCATGTGGGCAATGGACCCATGCACAAGGTTAAAAGCGCAACCATAGCCTCTCAGAAAAGGGCCGTTGCAGGCCAAACAACAGCCGGGCAGAACGAACTGGCCCGGCACAGGCCATCTGCAAGGTAAAAGACATGCCGCTCTGGTACGATCCCCGGCCGGCACAGGGCCTCTGCAGAAAAACAATACAGCCGATGAAGTTGGCCGGCACAGGGCCCCGCAGGCACACCAGCGCAAGAGATGAAGTTCTGGCCAGCCTTTGCCTTGCAGTGGAGGTTGGTTGGAAGGGTAGTGCGTGGTTTCGGTGTTTGCGCCACACAACAGGTGGTACTCTGTACCTACCTACCTACTCTTGCTCTCTCCCTCCCACCCTACGCCTTTGCCCTTCACCTGTACCTACCCACTCCCCTACTCCTTAATTTGTAAAAACCAATTTAAGCCCGCCAACTTATTTATTTTTTTTTTTTTTTTTGTTGTTTTTATTTCACTTCCCTACTTCCCACTATAATTCGTCCCTAACCCCCTCTCTTACTGATGCTGCTGTTCGGTCTAACCTTATTCGTCTCCTAGCCATACTCTCAACCCTACGTTCCCTTCCCGCGAGGGGGGAATAAGGGATAGAGACTAGCGTCCCACCTGTGTCTCGAGGCGCCAACAAAGCCTCAGGATGCCTCCGCCAGATCATCTAGCGATCCTTAACCCAAAGTGGGTTCCTACGCCCACAACCGGAAGGCGACAGGGATGGATGTGCGGGAGGGGTACACTTCTCTAATCCTACCCTACCGATTTCAACCTCTTAAACTACGCCCCGGGGCTTCCAACAAGCCGCCTCCGGCGCTTACCACCTCATTGGTTCTAACAACCCAGATTCCCGTCCGCCTGTGTTGGTGTTCCTACACAAAATTTGAGGCTCGCCCTCCGAATTTTTCCCTCGTGCCCTTGCACGTCTTTCGTGGTCGGGACGCGTGGCTCCCTTTGCAGCGCACGACCCTCTGCCGAATCCCTACAATGGCACCCCCCGTGGCACTACTGACTGCACTCCGAGTGCCCACCAGCTCCCACTAAAAACACTCGGGGAGTGCCCCCATGGCAACATCCCCTGAACACGCACACCGTGGCAGGCTGGCGCCCCTCTGGGCCCCTTACGAGGGTCACCCGTGCCTGGTCACGCGACACTGCCCAATCGCGGCTAGACGGCGCTCCGTGGTGCCCCCGCACCAAAGCAGGCCGCACCGCGTGCCCACTACGCTATCCCGGCCCCCATGAGGCCCTTGGCCTACCACGGCCGACTAGCCCGGTGCCCGGCAGGTACCCACTTCAGCGATACTCAGCGTCGCAGCCACCGCATCCCAAGCAGCCCGTGTCATCAGGGCTCCTGCACCCCTCCAAATACCGTTTCACGTCCTACCATCCGAACACAGCAAACGACATCCATTTTGTCAATTTAACTAACCCAGGTGCTAATCTCGCACCTTTACCCACCGACCCGCGTGGTCCCTTGGGCGGGAGGTCACTTCCCCCCCAACTCATCAATCGCCCACCATGCTATCCACATTCGCTCACTCCACACCAGACCCGCTTGGCCTCACTCAACTCAACATGTCTTCCACACAACTCCCTACCAAAACTCTTACACGACCACACCGCTGAACTCTGCCATCCTTCTAACTAACTCCCCTAAACTACCTACGTGCTCGCCACGTCGTCCCTTAAACTAATTTAGCACGCTTTCCCTTTTCACACTTACGTGCTACAGCTATCGTTCCCCTCTCACACAGACTCACAGTCTTGGTCACTGTCCTCAAATCTCTAAAAAATCACTCTTTCCCACTTTTACCATCCTAAATCTGACTAACCATCTCTCTACCTAAATCCATTCCACGCGGGCCCATGAGGACTTGACCCCGCCCCATGGAAAGCCGGTCCTAGTAAGCTAACCCTTCCCCCCTAGCTAGTTCCATTCCTGTGCCCTGGTAAGGGGTCTTTTCCACCCCTTGGCCCAGCGGCGAATCCTGTTCACCCGAAAGCGAGGCTTGCTTTCCGTTAATTTTGTACTTTCCAAATTATGCGTCAGCCACCAGCGCGGCAACTCACAGCTTCGCGCACTTGCCACCTTGCCCGCCTGACGTCACTGCAGCTGCACGCTGTATGCCTCGTCCCTCTTGGACAGGTACCATCGCAGGACGATTCCCCTCCTGCCGGATTCCAACCCCAAGTGCAGCCATGACGTCACCTCTGGACCCCCCAAAAAAACAATCACCTCGCACTCCGACGGGCTCCCCACGCGAACACCATAGTGCTCTGCCCGTGGAGCTTAACACAAGCTCGCTGTGGAGAACCGTCGGTCCATAAGTTCGTCTACCTGCCTAGACTTTTGTCCCGTCCGCGGACTTCGGCACAATCAACGCGGGGTGGCGTTTCCGGACCGGGCTTCACTTCCCGCAAGAGCACTGTGGGCGGTCTCGTGCGCTGCACAGCACGGACCTCGCCGCTCGCTGCTGCGGTGAACCCGCGCATCCGGTCGCCCACGAACAGCTAGCGGCCGCCCTACCCGGCTTTCTGTCCCTCTGTCGCCGTCGTCTCCGTTCCAACCCACGCACACCTGCGTCCTGTTCACGACGCACAGACCTCCACTCCATTCACTCACTCCATCATTCACACCGGGAGACGCTGCTGCCATGCTCACGCATGCGCCGATCCCGACATGCTCCCTCACATACAGAGACCTCACGTCACTTCACGGTTCTCTCCTTCACACGGGACCCTCGTCACTCACCACCCAACCTCCACCTTTGCACAGGGGGGCTCTCTTCCACACAGTGCGTGCGCGGGGAAAGCGACGCAGCTACGCATCACTCTGCCCGTCGCGACTCGCCTCGGCACCGCCCTGACCGACCCCCACCCCCCACCCCCTCGACCCGGCCCGAAGATCGCACACCTGCCCACCACCCACACTGGGGATTCGTGTCCCACAAGGGTTCCCGGAGCCCTCTATACCGCCCCCAAGTACACGTCTGCACCAAATATCCACAGCACTCGTCCCTTCAACTCCGCTTTCGGCCCACGACGACATCCCGAACCC
Organism: Eptatretus atami; assembly: GCA_035128595.1. Classification (NCBI taxonomy): domain Eukaryota; kingdom Metazoa; phylum Chordata; class Myxini; order Myxiniformes; family Myxinidae; genus Eptatretus; species Eptatretus atami. The sequence goes on along the minus strand of CM068964.1, from coordinate 10,440,510 downwards.
TACACCTGGTTCGTGTATTCGCCTTCATAGGGGGCATACTCCTCCCCTCGTTCCTGGAGTGCGGCATTCCAGCTGCTCACACCGGGCTCCACCCACGTCCGCCTGTAGCTCACCCCCATTCATCTCCACTATCTGTGTTGTGTGTGTTATCTGGTTCCTTTAACCTCCGTCGATTATCATGCAGTCTCCTCCTCTATTTTCTCGTATCTCCCTGGTCTCTATAACAATCTATTAGTTTCTGTTTCTTTCTGGAGTTTTTCCATCTCTTCTGTACTTCAATTTCATTTCTCTTCCTTCCGTTCATAATTTCCAAATCGTATAGTTCTTGTTTATCTCTTCCCACCTCTTCTCATGCTCGCTCCATTTCTCCCAATCTCATCGTTTCTCTCACATTGGCTCATCTTCCTTCCTGTGTTTCATTCGCCTGTTCTCTCATTACCCTTCCTTTGCTCTCCTCTCCTGGGTGCCTTCCTTCTCCAGTTACGGGTTGTTTGCTTCATTTGGATTAATCTCTTTCTTGTGTTTCATTTGCTGCTGTCTCATTTACTCTTCCTATGTTTCTTCTCCGCCCTTCCCTTCTCAGTTCATGGTTTTTTATTTATGTGCGTTAACTTCTCCGTTTTGTGTTCTCATCCGCTGTTCTTCTGTCTACCTCTTCGCACTCCAGCCTTGCTTTCTTTCAATTGGTCAACCTTCGGCTCACTGCCTTCCTTTTGTCTTTCCTCTATCCCACTCTGGTGTCCTCTCGTTTCTCCCTCTCCAATCTTCGTTGTGTCCTTCCCAATTCCTGATTTTCTCCTTCTGCTTCATCTCTTGCCTCTTTCAACCTCTCTCCTTCGTATTCCAACCTAGTTTTTTGTTTCCTTGTCGTTCAATTCAAATTCATACTCTTTCAGTTTTTTATCTCCACCTGTCTTCTTGTTCCCGTTCTGCAATCTCAATTATTTCTTTTCAACTGACAGATTTCTTTCATCCCTGTCTCATTCCTTTGTTCTTTGTCCATTTCCTATTCCACTGTCCATTTCTTGCTTCCTCCATTCTGTATCTCGTTATTTTCTTTCACAATGCCAGACCTCTTCTCTCTCTCCCTGTCTCATTTCCTTTTGTTTTCTTCCAGTCACGTCTTTTTTGTTCCTCATTCGCACCTATCTCGTCGGTTCCTTGCCTTCGATCGATTTCCTCTCTCTGTCTCATTCGTTCTTCCACTTCTTACTTCTTCTTCTGCACTTCTCTTTAATCGGCCCTTCGCCTTTCCACGCTCCGTTCCCGACTCTGGTACCAGCTGTGGTTCCTTACCGTTATTCCTCCGTTCTGCTCCGTTTTCTTTCTCTCTTCAACAATCTCAACTCGTTTTGTAACTCAGAAACTCTCTTGTACCAATTTCTTCTCTAATCTCCCCGCACACTCCAACTTTTGCTTGGCTTTTCTAATTGTTCAACGTCTGCTCCGCTGTTGGCCTCTACCCTTAACGTTTCATTCTCTTCGTCTCTCTTCACTTTCTCTTTTAGCTCTCTTCAGTTCTCGTTTCTTCTGCTTATACCCGTCTCCTTTGAGCCTCTCGTGCTCCAGTATCTCATCACATCACTCTTTTTCCATCTCTCACAGTCCTGTTCATCCCTTTTCTTGCCACTCTCATCCCCTTCCCTGCTACTCTCATCCCTTTTCCTTGCACCATCTCGTCCCTTTCCTCTGCACAGCTTTCTCATCCCCTTTCTGCCTCACTCTCTATCCCTTTCCTTTGCTCCACCTCTCTCATCTATGCCACCCATCGCTCTTGTCTCACCCCAATGTGTCCTCCCCGATACTCCTTTCTCTCTTGTTTACCTTCTCCCTGCAGCCTTCGCTTTGCCCCCAATCCCGTTCACTTTCCGTTTTTTGCCTCTTTCTCCCCACACCTTCTCCCTCCAGCTGCACTCTCCGCTTTGTTTTCACCTCATGGCGTTCTTTGAGTCCTATTTTCTCTAAATTCTTTCCCTTTAATTCTTCGAACCGTGTTGACTCCTTCCACCACATAGTTCCGCTTCTCCTATTGGTTTTACTTCCTAGCTCAGTGTCTTCTGCTTCTTCTCTTTTGAGCCTTTCGGTCTCTAGCCCATTCTCTCCTTTAACCTTCCTTCCAAAGCTCCGCCAATGTGCCGCCTGCTTCACTCAGCCCACTCTGACCCACCGTGGCTTGAAGCGCATGGCTCGTGCCTCGGGACTGCGCTCGCTTCGTGTTGCGCCCACTTCGCAGAGCCATAATTAGACGTTCGCTCCATGCATTGCGCTGAGGGAGGGGGCGATTCGCCGCCGGCCATTATTCGCGACCCAGTTTGCCGGCCAACCGTTTACCCCCGCGTGCCCCTAGTACCTGGCTCGTCTGAAGCTTCCCCCCTTTGATTTAAAATCGCTACTCAAGACAGTAAGCTACCATTCCCCGCCCATGGCCTCCTAACACGTCTGAGTACCACACCATAATTTCTACCCCCGGCACTCCCGCTCGCCTTCGAGACGCCACTCTCTACTTTTCCACGGTTACACGGCGGTTAATTTAATCGCTCGTAAGTTTAGAGGGAATCGCTGGTGGTCGCTCCTCTCACCGCCTTTGGACCGATCCCTGTGACATTCACCGCTCTGGATTGACGGGCACTGGGATTTAGATCCCTACTCCTGTAAACCCAGTGTTCACTCGCCGATTGCCGCCGCTCCATAAGTCGGCAGTCGATCGGCCACGCTTCCCACGTACTCGAATCCTGCGCGACCGTCCCTTGCGCCCTACCGGAACCCGGACAATCAGTCGTGACTCCTCCCGGCCTAAACGCCGGCATCCAGTCACGCATCGGGTGGGCCTTCGACCTCACCACACTTGTGGCCTCATCGTGCCACCGCGTAAGGATACTGGGACTTGTCTGCCCAAAACTCTGACCTACCTACAGTACCCACGCGGATGTAGGTAATCCGGCCGGCCCGACATCGACTACCTCTGCCTGCAGGTCCGACTTCCGCGGACGCACGTAAGCCGCTCTCGTGGCTGCGGGCCTTTCCGTACTATCCGGGGCATAACCCCCGACGCCCAATGTGTCGTTGTCGTTCGACCTCGATCGGTTCAGATACCCTTACCGGAGCGTTTTTGCACCCACTTCACCGAACCCTTTACGTGACAGCAGGATGGAGGTTCAATTAAAGAAAAGACGTAAGCCGAAACGGGGAAAACAGTTCACACAAGTTGCACATTTAATTCGCAGGCACACGGAGGCACACTCCTAAGCACCGTTATCTTTCATCAGGCCATCAATCTACACGATTGTCACATATCATCACTAGAACAAAGAAATCGCACATATAAACAAAGGAGTAAAACCCGACCCTACACGACACCCACGGACCATTATAGAACGTCTACTACCTTCACAAGCCGACCACCGGCGCCACCAACACGCATCTCACCACCGATCAGCACAGAAAAGACCCCTCACACGGCAAGGCGAGTCAGCACTGGGCCAGGGGCCTAATGCTCGCTGCGAGAACCTGGCCCATTGAGCTGCCAGCTCGTCCACCTGAGTGATCCCCGCAAGGGTCCTACTCCGCGTCCCTGCAGGTTGGCGAGCCCGCCAGGACATGTCGCTGCACGGCGGTTTCCTACGTGGGCACCTGCTGGTGTGTAAGTGGACGGGGCCCCTTGTCGCACTCTCTCACGCGCGGCGTGGACAAGGGAATGTTTGATGTGGCGACGAGACATGCGCTGGCTGCGCGAACTCCAACGCGACCTCGTCGTCCCGGCACCCGAAGGCCTCCAGGTCACTCCTCAGGCGACTCGCCCTCGCTGCCGTTCGCCTCCGCAGCCGTCTGCCACTTGCCTTCGAGCTTCACGTCTCCCGACTTCGCCCCACCGACACTGCTCGATGCTCCGTGCTCCCGGAATCTGCCCCACCGATCTCCCTCGCCGATCTCCGTCGACACTGCCCTCGATCGACCTCACTGCGTCGCTTTTTATCCGGCCTTCGGGAACCCCACCCATAATGCAATTCTCGGACTCCAAACGACCTCACAGGGGCGGCAGCCCCGCCAACGCTCGCCGATTGGACGGACGCGAAACTAAGCGGCGGAGCGTGTATCATTTCTGCATCCTCCAAACTGCATATGTCCGATTTTCTCAGGCGTCGTCTGGAGGCGGGGCCCCAAGCGCCCCGCCGCTTCCTGATTGGCGTGGATCAGATGTGGGCGTTCTGTAGCCCATTCCTGATTCCGAATTTCCTCCTCAGAAAACCGCATCTGCACTCGCGTTCTCGCGTGTAGTCGTGAAGAGACAGGGGCCCGACGCTCGGCGTCCACATTGGGTGCAGGACTCGGCCGTAGGAGAGGTTGGTTGGAGGGTTTTCTGGTGTGTCCGAGGCCATGGCGACTGTTTTGGAATGGCGGTGATGTGAGGTTTGCGCGCTAGTGTTAGCGAGTTGGCGGAAGGTTAGGTTGTGGCTGCTGGCGTTGTTGTTGTTGTTGTTGTATCAAAACAAAGGTTTAGAACAGATAAAAAACGCCACTTCCAAAGGATCGCAGCCCGAATGAATTCAACATTAATTCCCTCTATACAATGGTTGTTTGGGCTAACTTACACATGTACTAAGAAATATATCTCACCTATGGGACCTTTATGGTGTTTTGCGTAATTTCCAGATGCTCTCGTAACAATATTATATAATACTGTTTTGGGTGGTGAAGGGTAGATACACCTTGCTTAATTTTTGAAGCAAGGAGGGGATCGGCGGGGGGAGACGGAATAAGCTGACAGGTCCAGAAGCAACACACTAAAACGAAGAGAGAACCACGAAGCACCGAGGCAGAAGTCACGGGGGGCGTGTACACCCGACAATCAATAGTTAGCCCTGACTGAGACTCGAGAGAAACCAACACGATTTGACACAACTATGGCACACGATTCGGGCACAGAAAAGTTGACGCAAAACAATCGAATAACAAAACACGAAACAAATAAAGCAAAACAACAAGAATGGTCTCCCCCTTCCGGCGGGAAACTAAGAAACGAGGCTCGCCAACCCAGCACCGATCACGTGGCACCGAGGTCCTCAAATCCGAAGATTCAAATTAGTTTGGGGTTCGCCGCACGGTATGCGCTGTGGATTTTGCAGGGAAGGATCTTCAAACATTCTGGAAACATTTTCTCACAACCTGTCTTCAAAAGAAAAACTATCCTGAGGACTCTGATTAACACCTGTACCCGAACCTTGCCGTGATGCTCTCTCAGTCCAACAATCAGTTTTATGGGGTATGGTGATGTATTTCAGGTTGTAACTCGAAGAGACAAGTCGCAATGGCCAGCACTATCAATGAACCCACCGATTGTCCTCATCCTCATACTGATAGCCGATTCTCTTGTTCTCATGTTGGGAAAGATCTCAAACGACTTTAGTCTCTTATCGAGATACACTTGAGCACCATGACACCACATCAATCAGATGTGCCTTTTGTTCCGATCTCGCAATGACCTCATCAACCACGATTCCTAAAGGTTGTCACTAACCCGTGACCAGGTTCTCTAATGCCGATACACCTGGTTAGAAGTCGGCAAAGGACATCTGATGGGACTCAAATTGTGTTTAACTTTCTCGACATTGAGTGGATTTTATTATTTATCTGCAAGAACTTCCAATTTGATGGAAAACGCTTCGACCCTGGTCCACATCTGTACCAGCCAGGACGACGCCAAATTTACCACCTTTATGCGTGTCCTTGTTCAGTAATGGCAAAATAAGTTGTAAAGGACAGTTCTTACAAGCTTTGTGAAGGTGAGTCGGTGTCCATTCACGCCCCCGCTCCTCGCTCACTGTTGATCTTCTTGGTTAAGCTTCTCTGATATTACTTGTTATTTTCATTATGCAAGCCGATCTGAAAAAACGCAATAGTACGGTGGAAAGAATCACCAAACTTTTCCTGAAAACCACTCTTGAACTACGCAGATACAGGCCCTCACGAATGTTAGAAGCAGGTCACATTTTTGAATCCGTCGGCGAATATGCCGCGAAATAGCAGAAAGCACGAATGTCGGTCTGACCTACGTCACTTATGTTGCGGTCCGTCGGGCGCCGGTAGATGTTGGGAATTTAATTTAGGAGCACTTTCGTATTGATAGAGTTGTTCGCTCCGGTGGAACGGTGTAGGAGACATCTCGATGGTAATTAAAGTAGTTCGAAAACTTGTGATGCTCTAAAGCTGGTTACGCGTGCCGTCCACCCACACGGTGGTGTTCGGTGCGGTGTTGGATTTAGTAAGCGGGGGACGTAAAAACAACTTGTCCCCTGTATGTCGATGTTCCCCCCTGTAACATTTCTTATGTTTTTGCATTTTACAAGCAGCCAAATGTGCAGAGCAGGCAAAAAGCCCACCTCGCAGGGTGACGCGGGCGAAGTATCAGCCCCTAAGGCTGGCATGATTGCATATGGCGTTGACCAATCAGAAACTAGCCAAAAGTGCTGACGGTTTCTATCCATGCCGAGCGGACGGTCCTCCGCCTTTCTTCGGGTTTCGTGCCGTGCTACGCCAAACCACGCTCCGGAGGACGAAACCGATTGTTTCAGGGGGAAGCTGAATGGCAGCTCAGAGGCGATATGGAGATCTCCGATCAGAGGACGCACGATACGAGTTTCAAGTCGTGGTCAGTGTTGAGTTGCGTGGACGGACGCATTGATTCAGGTGCGGGAAGTGTAGGGAGCGCACGTGGTCGAGAAAGAAGTAGTTGGAAAGATGGCGTGTAAGAACAGTTTACGGCTGGCTTGTCCTGCCGATGCATTGAAGACAGGACGTCACCGCGCATCTCTTCGCTACTTTCGGTTGGTAAGCGTATTTGGGTCGCGTGGTGAGGAAGACGCTGCCTTTGGCTCTTGGTTGGGCGTGAGGAGCGGACCCGGCCTCTTGTATGTCCAAATAGCGGCGTCGGGAGGATTGATCGACGCACTAAGGCAGCTGCACGGGGTCTCCGAGCCTTGGCTGGTTAATACCTGGGCTATTTTTGGCCGAGACCCAGGACTGTACCCCCACGTATGTATACCCCAGGGTATATTTTGGCCAAGACCAGATATACCCACGAGTCCGATCTATACCCTTGTGTTCTTCATAAATAAGTCGCTGTATTTTCATGTCCAGAGTTTCTTTTTCCATCAAAATTTTAAAAAATAACATCGTTACTGCAACAGTAGATCGCTGATTGCCGGCGCTTGAAGATCAACATCCAATGACAGTAAACAACTGGTTATTGTGAATACTCGGCACGTCGTTGCGCACTTTGATTTCCTCGGTTGATTTCCAGCTCAGGCAAATATGGATCATATATATTCATTCACCTTCTGGTTTGTGAAAACTGGAAGAATCATCATTGGTGTGCCATATTATGCATTTTTTTTCATAATGTTTTTCAAACTTTCGACAAAAAAAATCCAATTCATGGATTGGCATAACCTGTATCAACCAGATTTTTGAACTCCACACCAGCTCTGATGAAAGTTTCTCCTCAGCATATCTATGACCTGATCCCTGCCAAGTGTGTGAGGTGTGTGGACATGTGTGTGTTGTGTTTGTGTGTGTGTGTGTTGTGTGTGTGTGTTCGTGTGTGGTGTGTGCTGTGTGTGTGGTTGTGTGTGAGTGAGCATCAGTGTGTGTGGTGTGTGTTGTGAATGCACAAGTTCGCCCAGTTTTTCGTCAAACATCAAAGCCATTTCGTGCTGACACGTGAACTCTCTTCCATGAGACAATGAGGTTCTTGTTTCAAAAACCCATGTGCCCAGCATTCCTGAAGTCCATCTCATCCGTACTAATCCAGCTACAGCTGGAGGGCACTTTGGCAGTGAGATAAAAGCCTTGGGTTTAAACATTACTCAGCGATATTACTGGAGACCATGAAAAAGAACGTCCTCCCTGTGTACAAAGAATACAGTGAAGGCATGTCCGAAGTGTCTTCGTCCATTAATCCAAAGTCAGCAAGGAGCTCCCAATTCTCAACCCCATACCTGTACCTGCCAAGATCTGGAGTCTTTGGTTGGTGGTATTGACATATCGGCCCTCTTTCAAGAAAGAACATTTGGTAAGAATACAGATTGTCGCCTACTAACTGACCATTTCTCCAGTGCGTCTGAGAGCAGCATTTCTATCGCCGGACAAGAGCGCGAAGTCTAGTGGCACAGTTCCTTTGCTCTGTTGTATGTCGACTAGGCTGCGATGGACAGCCTTATCAGTGACCAAGGTTCGTCGAATTCGTAAATCAAAGTCTATTGACATGCTTACTGTTGCTGGTATGGGGGTTGGATGCTTGTGATGCTTGTTAGTCACGTGGTTTGGTTTTATATATGACTCGCCCAGCTTGGAGGCTTTCGCAGCTTGTACTCATCACGCGCATTGCAATTAAAGCACGGAGTTGTTTCTGGCTCTGTTGTGCTGCCTGCTTCTCGGACTCACAACAGTGGCGGACGCATGGCAGTGGGAGTGACCTAGTATCGATGGTTACTGTTCCGGCAAAGTGCCCGGTGCACAGTCGAGACTTTGAGCTGTTTCGGAGCAGTGGGCGCTCTAGTGCTTATTTCGACGGCCAAACAGACTGTGGCGAGAACGGCCACGAAGAAGTCAATCCCATGTACTGGCCGTCTCAGACTTGTCGCGGAGACAACTCACCGTGTCTGTTAGGTGACTCTCGGTTGCATCCGACAAGCCCGAGAGACGACTGCTGACTCGTTCTCGTGTCCGCATTGTGCATAAAGATGACAAGCGGCATCCCACTGCGCTGTGAGAAGTCTACCACGCTAGCACCGGTACGAGTCTCATTCATGACCTTGGCAAGGCAGCCAGGTGAAGAGCCGCGTGCGGACTTCGTGCGCGAGGGTGAAACATCTGTCCGTGCCTGCAAGTTCACGAGGGTATGACGTTCCGGCCAAGGCTCAAGAGTCCGATTTATCCGGTTTGCAAGACTCGAACATATGGTTTCCCGCGATATTCTGCTGTACGAAAGTTCGGAGTGACATCAGTTCGGCGCTGGTTCTCGAACGGACCCTCGGACTGTACGAGCCATCGTATCCGGTCATTACCATAGCAGGTGGACTTGGGGATCAACGCGATGTCCCGTGATCGCTCAGACCGCCGCGAACCAACTTTGGTACGAACCGCGGCCAGCCTTCGCCAACACGTTTCGATCGAACGGTGGCGCGAATGAACACGCAGACATGTGGGGTTTGTGAGAGCGTCAGCACCTTCGGCGGGTGTATGCCCGTATAAGAGACGACGCGTGTGTTTGCATTCTTGTAAAACAGCGTTGGGACACCTGAAGCGTGTGATGTGCGTCGCCAGTTGCGTTTGGCTCGACCTGTTAAGGTCACATGTGACGGAGATGTGCGGGCCGACCCGACGACCCAGAGGGCGAGACCTGCAACCAATGATGAGTCTCTTTTCAGTTGGCCTGCGACGACACGACCGATTGACGAGATTTTTGGAGTAGACGGTCAACAAAACGCCGATCTTTTTTCAGATTGAATGGAGCTAGCTGTTGTCGATCTAGGCGAAACAGACCACGCATAAGCTGTGAATCGGACTGAAGCTGTATCAGGTCAGAACTCACGTCTGTACAACATACACCAGCCGAGAAGATAAGCCGGTTGGAAGGCAGACTGTCTCCGATGTGGGCCTACCAACGGTGAGTGACACCGCTCTCAGCTGTAGTGGTGCGGGGGAGGGGCCGTCTCTCTCGGTCGGACTGGGCTGATCCCGCATCAGGCAGACTGGACAGCCATTCACCTTGTACTCAAACATAAACCAAGCTCGGGGTGTTTCCTGAATCAGTCCTGCCCGAGGGAGACGAACATAGGGCTTGTTCGGCCGGGGGGCTCTTGATGTTAGAAACGGGGGCAGAGTCTACTGGAAATGTCACCCCGACCGAGTGCAGGGGCGTCTGAGCTGTTGCCTCGCCTGGCGTGCCAATGCCCGCCGGGACGCGTATCAGAGAAGGATCGTGCCCCGCGTATTTGGATGATTTTTGTCTGTTAATCTCTGCTATTTAGAGGGGAGGATGCTGTGCTGTTAGGTGGATGCTTGTGGATGCTTGTTCACGTTGGTGCAGGTTTATATTATTTTGACTCGCCGCTAGGAGGCTTTCGCAGGTGTACTCTCGCGCGCATGCAAAAAGCAGAGTTGTTCCTGGCTGTGATCAGAATGATCCCTGTGTTGCCTGCTTCTCGGACACACACTCCTTACTGGACTGTTTCCAGAAGAGGCATCACCGTCATAGCACTCTGCACGTACCACCCACAGACTCTCTATTGTCACAAGTTGTGCCCTGAGGCAGAAAAGTAGGGAAGCATGTCTTGGAGAATCTGTAGATGTAGCTTCCAATCGCCCGTGCGTTCTGATCGTAGGAAGTCCCGTACTATGTCTACACATTTCATATACATACATCAAAATTTTCAACAAACCTTTATTATGAGAATATGGAGAAAATAATTAATAATTGGGTCCAAAATGTCAAACGACAAAGTCACGGTGAGTCGAAATAGGCCTTATTATTCCACCGAACAACTATTTCAGCCGTCGCTTCCTGTTTCTCCTCGCTCAACCCCACGTCCATGTTCACCATGAAACGATCGCAATGGCACGGATTTGACGCAGGTGGGGGTAACGCTTTCAGATTGTGGACTTAGAAACATGAAGCTGTTTCAGTTTCTGCTCTCCCCCTTCCTTTTCAAAACCTGCACAGTAGTCGTCCACGAGCCAGGCGCAAAAATTTTGAAGTTGAGTATCAAGTTGGGGGACTAATTCCCACGATGATTTTTTTTACTTGCACTAATGTATGACATCCAAGAAAATGAATGATGGACATCTCAAATGAGTAGCTTATTGCCATTTGAGGCCATCCTTAAAAATGGCCACCATTTTCAAGCAATATTAATGTAATTCAAAACGATGGCTGCATGGCCAGTTCTGGTGGTGAAATCTTAATTTGCACTGATCAGATGTTGTTCGCTATATTATTAGGAGCATGTCAATACTTATTTTAACCATTTGTGCAACCGTTGGGTTCTGTAGCGGCCATTTGGCTCGTTTTAAATTTCCCGCCTGAATTTAATCCAACGATCCTCGCATCCACAATTTGTAAACCCCAATGCTTTTTCTCAACCAGAGTTGGTGTCAAAGCCACCCAATGCTCGCCTGTTTATACATTTATCGTTTTTAAAAGACGTCTAATAACTTAATATTTTTATTATAATTCTCTAACAATTTTTTTTTTGGGGGGGGGGGGGGGTTGGAAATCACTTAAAACATGTAGAATATGCAAAAAAAAAATTTTTTTTTTCATTTTTTTGGGGGGGGGGGGACCCAGTCCAAAATCTAATGGCATGAATCCTTGGACCTACCTAACACCCCCCCACCAAGTTTCGTCGAAATCCTAATCACTTAAAACGTAGAAATGCAAAAAAAAGAAATCGAAATTTTGTTGAAAAAAAGTTGCAAAAATTTTTTTTTCTCAACAATTTTTTTTGGGGGGGGGGTGGAAATCACTTAAAACATGTAGAAATGCAAAAAAAAATAAAATATTTTTCTCAATTTTTTTTTTTGGGGGGGGGGGGGGGGGGGGGGGGGGGATGGGGGGGAAACCACAGTCCAAAATCTAATGGCATGAATCCTTGACCATACCCTACACGCCCCCACCAAGTTTCGTCGAAACTCCGTCTAGGAGTTATTTTTTCCGAATAACAAAACTTTTAACATTTTCACGCTCACGCTCACGCCGGGGGTATCGCTATAGCTCTCTGTTCTTCGAACAGGCGAGCTAAAATACGAGGCAAAAATCAAACTCAAAAAGATGAACCTGAAAGTGTTTGGTGAAGTCGAGGAGAAGTCTGTAAGGGGCACAAACAAGGAAATGGTTCTGAAGGCGGAAAGGAGGTTGTTTGTCATCATGATGCTCATTGCACAGAACCGAAAGCTCGACATGCATGACGTGTTTTGTTACCCTTTGGATCGTTGCCATGATCTCGGGCAAATGTTGACGAAACTCTTAAGAAAACCAACAAAGCTGTGCTTGCCGAAAATCTAGAAAGTATGGTGGTCCCTGTGGACGATGTTCCTGAACCACGTGCAACACTGATTGATGCTACGGTTCTCGTACAGAAGGTGCATGGAGAACATCGTACCTTTTGAAGAGGTCTCTGATCATATCTCCGAGTCGTCCCTGCGTGCTGCTCGGGGAAGTGATCCTGTTGATGTGATCTTTGATGTCTACAGGGATCAGTCCATCAAATCTGCTGAACATGTGAGCCGAGTATCACATTCAACAGAATAACACCTGGTCACAAGATGTATATAAAAAAAATGGAGACACTTGCTGGTGTGCAGTGAAACAAAACAAAACAAAAAGCTCACCAAATTTCTGATAGAATCATGGCAAGAAGAAACCAAAAGGGAGAAGCTATGTGACCAAACATTGTCTATCACATGTGAGGGAAAAATGCTTCAAGCTTACCAGGGAGAACCGTGAGGAGGTCCAGGCTCTCAGATCCAGCGACGTGGAAGCTGACACTCGTCTGTTTCTACATGCACAAGCATGCTGCTGCAGAGAATTACCAGGTTACTGTTTTGGTGGAAGATGACACCGATGTTTTCATCATCTGTCTCAGTCTAAGCAGTGCCGTCAAGAGTGAAGTTTTCATCCGCCGTGGGACTTTAATGGCTCGTGTTCGGATGAATGGCGTCGCAAAAATTGCTGCAGCATTGAGGCATGAAGTGTGCTCGGCACTGTCAGGGCTTCGTGCATGGACTGGTTGTGACACTGTCGGTACTCTTGCGAGCCAAGGAAAAATGAAAGGTCTGAAAATTGTGAGGGAGAATCAGAAATGCCGAGATGCATTTGTCTCTTCTGGAATGGAGCATCATGGAACCTGCCAGAAGACGGCTTCAACCAAATCCAAGCGTTCACCTGTCGGCTTTGCACTAAAAACACCAACATATGTGGTGTAAACGATCTGCGCTTGTAATATGTTCTGTGCAAGAAAGGGCGACGTGGATTCTGGACAGCTCCCACCATGCGAGGACACACTGCTGCAGCACACACTTCGTGAAAATTACCAATCTGCTATGTGGATACACAGCCTAGTTTGCTAAGCCTGGTGTTGGTTTAGTGGTTAGGGTGGTGGCTTGGGATCCGAGGGTGCTGAGTTCAAGCCCCGTTGGCCGCTGAATTAATACACCAGGAGGTTGATTCAGCCTGTCATCCTTCCGAGGTCGGCAGAATGAGTACCAGTGCACTGGTACGGGGGACACTGCATCAGCGGCATAGCCACGTCCCAACCAATGATGCAACCAGGGGAGAGAGAGAGAGAGAGAGAGAGAAAAGAGAAAGAGAAAGAGTAGTTTGCTTTCCAGACATCCCCAGGCCATCAGAAGGCCATGACTGGCAATGGAACGGCGAAGGAGAACTAATAATTCAGCGGATGACACGACATACCGGAGGACATTTTTCCAGTTTCGCAGGCCTCAGATCAGGTGAGAAGTTTTGTTTTGAAATTCAAACTACCGGCAGCTGCACTACACCTGAATGACAAAAGCACATACAAGTAGAATTACGTGTAGATTTTCATTAAAAATAAAAAAAATAATTCATTTATATGACTTTAACATCGTTATAGAGCAATCATCTTACTATAATTCACCGTCTGTCCGTCTGTCTGTTCCCAGGTACCGCAAAAACGGCTGAACCGATCACAACCATTTTTTGGGTGTGTAATCCTGGGACCCCTTGGAGTAAAATAGGCATAAATATAATAACATGACCCCCCTTGACGGCTCCCGTAGGGAGCGGGTGCTTCTAGTAATCATAAGACAAACAAATCCAAAAAATATAATTTTTTTCATATAATTTCTTCAAATATTTTAGACAAGTATGTATCAACATGATGTAAATGAGTACTGACATACTCCGAACTTTATAATGAAACAACTTTACTTGCTAACCTTTAAAGATCCAAAAACTGGAACGTATCATCGAGCCGTAGTTTTGATTTGCATGAATGATGATTGAAAATGGCAGCCATTTTTAAAGATGGCATCCAAAATGGCATTGAACTACTCATTTGAAACGTCCATCATTCATTTTCATACACATCATACATGGGTATGTCTGGTGTTGGCTTAATGGTGAGGGTGGTGGGCTTAGGATCCTTTGATCCCGAGTTCAAATCTCGCTGAACTGTTGAATTAATACCAGGTGGGGTTGACTCTGCCTGTCATCCTTCCGAGGTCGGCAAATTGAGTACCAGCTTGCTGGTATCCTGTGTCGGAGTGGCGACCCGTCCAGTATTGTGTCCAATTGCCAAGGAGACTGTTTTGGCAGCACCAACGCTCTGCACAGAGTATGGTCCCAATGGATGGATGGATGGATACATGGGTGTAACTAAAATTGTCTGGCTCACGTATTAAAAGTGTCCATTATCACAGAGATGTAGTCCTGCAACTTGATTCGGAGGAAAAGAAATGGTAGTCTCCGCAGTCTGTTTTTAGTGAAGTTATTTGTCTGCGCTCGCAAACCAGGACCATCGCCTGCAGAGGTAGCGGTTGTCTCGGAGCTCTTTTGTTGTCACTCGAAACCTGCAAAATTTTGAAAAGGATTAATGCAGCGAGATACTGTCCTCTATCATTCCTTCTCTTTCCAAGCCATCAATATTCCACTGGCGTCGGTTAGCCACGGAGATGGTGAAGCCATGTGGGCTCTTCTCGACCAGGACCATTACCACTCGTGGAGGGTATCGCTGAGGGATCCCTTTCTTTTAAAAAAAAAAAAAAAAATTC
>CM068964.1:10367787-10392246 GCA_035128595.1 Eptatretus atami | reverse complement strand
TGGTCACAGCTTGTGAGGCTAACCCAACGATACGTTCCCTCGTAACGAAATCCGCCTTCTTCAACAAATTCGTCTCTTGAGTTGGCCCACGACTGTGGCACAGGAACACACAGGGAACAGACAGGCGATGCAGACGCTTGCGTGCTAAACCCACCGTTCCAGACGGTGCTATTGCGTTGGAGTTTAAGAAGCAGAGCTTCAGGCCTCGCGTCCTCTTACTGGGACATACAGGTTGGAGTTAATTGCTCCTTACATGACCAGGACCTTATCAATAGCCTGCTTGTGTAGCCCATGCCAGCACAGATTCATGCAGCAATAACAAAAACACCTTCCATACCCCTAAGCTGCGGATGTAAGGTTTCAGTTATACAATCAACCCAGGGATATTGGTATTTATTTGAATGCGTACCTGCCGTGTGTATACGGAATGGGGATTGGCCTCCTCTGTGTCAATCCAGTGCAAAAGAGGAGTAAAGATCCTCCAAGCTTCACGCAGCTATCAACTGTGGATGGGGATGTGGAAAGGAAAGACATCTGAACCATTATACACTCCGTCTCAATCAAAGAGTGATAAAAGGACCAAATTATTAACCTTTAAGAAACTTGGCATAAACACACCAACACACACAACACACACACACACACACACACACACACACACACACACACACACACACACACACACACAGTTTCTCATTTCCTCATCGTCCATTACAAGAGGCACTTTACAGTGACCAACACACAAATGCTCCTGGTGCTTGGGTTCCCCATTAACCGACCTTCGCACAAAGTGCATTTGGTTTCCACAGAAAACATCCAGCAGGAGCCGCTCGTAAGCGTCTGGCAGTTTCACGCCCTGTTCGGGGAGAGAGGGATGGCGGGTGCACGAGATTAGCACAATTAACCAGGGTGGGAGCACACCCTGAGGTGCAATGACACAGAGCAAACTCATTTCGGCAAATTCGTGTGTTATGCGGCAACTCCAGGTAATTACATGGTAACGACTGTCTGTAGGTGAGGTCAAGCTCAGACTCCTCCGGGCTGAAGAACATTCCAGGCTTTTTGGTCATCAGCTTCATGTAGACTGCTTCGTTGGGCTGGACACGAACAACCAGCTCATTACGCTTGCTCCGTCTTTCGAATATATCACCAGGTACGTCGCGGAACTGCAGGCGCACCTCTGCCTTGCGTTCATCACATGCCTTTCCACAACGCAGCACAAACGGTACCCCTGCAGCACCACATGCATGAGCTGGCAGGATGGCCTCGGAGTACGCACACTCGCTCGAAGCCGCGAACTGGGTTTGAATACCGAACCAGCTAGAAACTTTCATCCCGCCGTTTCAAACGCGGGCGCGATTCATAAACGTGCCATCCTTCGGATGGAACATTACTGGGTGTCCGTCTACCGACATTGGGTTTGTGGACGTTGAAAGTCCGCGTGTCCTTCGTGAAGATCAGCAAGCATCGCGGACCCTAAAACAAATTACACACTCCTGCGCTAACGTACAAACGCATGCCGTGCCCAGCAATGATGCTACCCACAGCCTTATGCTTGCATCGTGATACTTGTGCATGCAGCATAAATGCAAGCGAAACGAGA
Organism: Eptatretus atami; assembly: GCA_035128595.1. Lineage (NCBI taxonomy): Eukaryota > Metazoa > Chordata > Myxini > Myxiniformes > Myxinidae > Eptatretus > Eptatretus atami. The sequence goes on along the minus strand of CM068964.1, from coordinate 10,390,643 downwards.
ACACGAATGATGAGACAAGCATTTGAAACTGAGTGCATAGAAAACACCAAACATAATGCCTATTCAACTGTGCTGATGCCAACAAAATAAAAACGAAAGCAGCACTCGGCAGATAGATCGCACACCTCCGCAAGGCTGAACAGTTTATGTTTTGTATCCCACGATACACCGGACCTGACACAATCGAATCGGCTTGTTCTTGTCATCTACTAGGCAGCCACCGAGTTGTGTCGTAACTCGTCCACAACTTTTTGAAATATCGTGCTATATATCATTTTTGATCCCATACAACAATGGTGAAGAATCACTTAAAATAATTAAATAATAATAATATTTAATCCTCATATCCGGATCCGGATCTTCACCAAAAATTGAATCACTTCTTCCTCATCACACAAACCACGTGTCCACCAAGCCTCGTCCGAATCCAGCACAAAGTTTTGAGATATCGTGCTGTTTCTTGTTTTTGACCCATCTCACAATGCGAAGAAGCGCTTAAATTGTAGTATCTGGTCTGGATCCGAATTTTCACGAAAATCGAATCAATTGTCTTTAACACACATGCAACCTGTCCACCAAATTTCATCCAAATCCATACACACGTTTTGAGATATCCTGTTCACAGACAAACAGATAGCCGTGAGACATAACCTCCATCCACTTTCGGTGGCGGAGATAACTCGTCTGGACTGTGGTTGTATGTCGATGAATGAGATAGAGTAAACCTCCTATAGACTTATGTCCCAGTGGGACGAAGAGAGTAATTAAGTAAGTAAACCTCTGATAATCAGGCCGCATGACACCTCCCCGCCGCACCGATCTCACCACCACCACCACCGGACCGCAACGTGTCTCCCGCCACCGCAACCTTTGAGCAAGGAAAAGAAGCCAACAATCGTTCCATTCCCTCAACTCACCTTCCAGCGCTCATTCTCAACATGCACAAATGGCCGTGGCAAAGGTGGGTGTGCGGGAGTCGTTTGGGACTGTGGGTCGTCGCGGTATCCCTGACTGCTTCACCATGGGCATTTTGGTCCCCTTCATACTGGCCGAACACCACATCCTCGCTGCACACCGGTGTGACACACCGCAACACCTTTCACCTGTATAAGGCAGCCACCATCACGACCTATAATCACCACCAAGACCAACCAATTATCACTCCTAAACGACAACGGGCCATTGCTGTCAAGAATCGTGCCAGTTTGGCAATTAAAGGAAACTCTTGTCAAATAATTACACAAATATCGAAAGCTTCACCAAAGGACGACGGCTCTTAATCACTTGCAGAGTCAGAACAAAACCATTCCAGTAAAAATACATTCAAATAAATTTAATGGTTCAAGTTTTCAAAAACCAGGAAAAACAGGTTTTCAAATGTTCAAGAGAATTGAAGAAACAAACTAGAACGCACTCGGTGGAGCGTATACCTCCGCCAAGTGAACGGTTTACATTTTGTATCCACCGATAGGCCGGATCTGTATCCGGAGCTGAAACCATAAATCGAATCAGCTTGTTTTGTCACGACTCAACTATCCACCAAGTTCTGTCATAATCCATCGCAGTGTTTGAGATATAATAATATCAAACAAGATATCGTTAGGGTGGTGGGCTTGGGATCCAAGGATCCTGAGTTCAAATCCCCTCGGCTGTTGAATTAATACCAGGTGGTTGACGCTGCCTGTCATCCTTCCGAGGTCGGCAAAATGAGTGCCAGCTTGCTGGTATCCTGTGTCGGGAGTGGTGACCCGTCCAGGATTGTCCCAAAAGCCCAGGAGACCGCTAGGCAGCACCAACGCTCTGCACAGAGTATGGTCCCAATGGATGGTTGGATGGATACGAGTATCATTTGCCCATCAATGGTGAAGACTCGCGAAAAAAAAACTCAGATCGGATTTTCACCAAAATCTCATCAATTTGTCCTCGTCACACACCCAACCTGTCACAAAATTTTGTCCGAATCTGTCACCATTTTTTAGATATCCTGCTCACAACAAACAGACAGACAGTTATGAAAGCATAAGACAAGGTAACAATCGTGTACAGAATGTGATCTGTACAACACAATCTGAAAGAGGATTCAATCGAACAATCTATTGGTGATGTGACAGTCACATGACAGCTTTGGAGCATAACCAATTGGAAGAGTAATTTGCCTGGCTCCTCCAGGTTAAATTTCTAGGAGATTCATAACAGAGTTAAACTAACCAACCAGAACCTGCTTCATCCCACTTTGCTTCCAAAGATTGATATATTGCAACGTCCACGCCTTCCAAACAAAGCTTTCTTCACAATAGGGCAAATTGGAATAGTGTGACAGGATGAAGTGTGACTTAAAAGGACTAGTAACGGCGCCCGTACGTGCAAAAAAAAAAACTTTCAAACAACCACACAGGCCGTTCCTTCGCTCTCGTAAACGACGACTGGATTGGAGCATTGTGTTTATTTCTATAAATGCGCATAAGAAATCGAGAAATTATTGGAATACAGTAAGTCACACTATCCGAAGTGTGCATGCCCATAGGAAGTTCACATGCATTCCACGAAATTTCGCTTGCATTGAAGTAACAACTGCTTGTGATACTTACACATACAGAGTTAATTAAAATCCATTAAAATCAAGTTTACCTCCCTGTCTTTGCTTGCCATGACATTCGCTGCCATTGACCATTGCCACTCCTCGCCATCGTAACTAAATGGCGCCCTTTCCCCATCGTCCACGCCTACGCAGCAACGTGTCTTGTCATGGTTTGGTAATAAATGGCCATAACTTGGAAGCACTTGTCCGATTATATCAAACTTGAAAAGGTACATACTCAGGTCCCCAGCAATATACCTGGCAAGTTTCAATAGATTGGACCAGTGGTTGTCGAGAAACAGCGTCACAGACACAAAAACACACCACACACTGCTGGAAATTATAGATAGATGACCTTTCATCACGAACATCATCAGACCGAGTGATGTTGGTCGTTCCATTGCAACAAGGCAGAGGAGCTGGAGAAGATGGTTCTGCATGACATCTCTAAGGGGCGAAAGAAGGGAGGATGGGGTCCATGTGTGGAGATGGTGAAATAAGATTACGAAGGATGGTGGATGTGAAGAGACTGTGCAAGGGAAAGAGACCCACTGATGATGCCAAACTTGTCAAATACCCGCCACGTCCCTCTGTGCCGAAGGTCTCTTGAACGTGATCAGCACACAGGAAATGTTGTCTCGATTCCACACTGTGCGAAATTCGATTTCCAACCTGTCGGGGAAAGGCGGTCTTCGCTTCGTGAAAAGGAAGGAGGATATAAACCCACATTTGCGGCTACGGCAGACCAATCTGCGACACGTGTGGTGCTGCCAAAAGCCATTTACCTGCACCATTAGGTTTTGCACCATTTCCTTGCCCAAGTAATGGTCAATCCGATAGATTTGAGATTCATCGAAGAGCGACGCCAGGTTCTGAGAAAGGCGCTCAGAGCTCTGCAGGTCATGGCCAAATGGCTTCTCCACAATGATCCTGGTCCAGCCTCTGTACATAAGAGAAGGGGCTCAGGTAAACAGGTGCACCACAACGTGCATTCACAGGGTTAAACACAGACATGACTGGGATGATATAGGAGTAAGAATAGACAAGAAGAGTAAACAACCCCATGCTCATACAAGAATTAGGTTTTTAGTGACTGGCTCAAACACAGTGGGTGGCAAAGCAGGTAAAACAGGCGATTGCTGGTCTCCCCCAGGTAGTGAGGCGAGGTGGCTTGGCAAGGTTAGAGAATGCTTCTGGACTGTCATATTTCGCCGGACACGTACGAATTCCGCTGGAAAAACTCCTCAAGCAGAGGCCCTCACCTGCCTGCAACTGCTCAACGATTGGGGAATTGGGGGAAAAGGGAGAAATTTTTAAATCTGAAATTTTTTTACATGTACAATGGTGTTCCAAACAGAAGTACACCTTATATTAACGTACGGAGTCAAAGCTGGGTTCAATCTTCAAGGCCCAAGTGAAAGATAGATGTTACAAGGCTAAACATACCTTGAAGTAAGGGTGCAGCGCTGTCGGATGTTCTCTATTGTGAGTTCGAGCGGCAAAACCCACAAAGTACGATTGTGGAGGTAGGAGACCATCTCTGAACAACCACCTAATGGGAGTGAGGAATGCGTTACGCGAGCACATCGAGCCAAAAATCACGTGACCAGCTTGACCAAGACACCATGTATATTGCGACCCAGGGAACCCAGAAACGAGGGGGAGGCAACGTGGGGCTTGCCCCGGAAGAACCGGCCAGGGAAATGTTCGCAAAACCGCTCACGGTCATCCATATATCAAGGCTCCACATCAACGTTTTAGAGTGCCTGTCGGGAAGCCATTTTTGCAATTCAGTTTTTTTGGGGGGTGTCCCAAAAAGAGAGCAATAAAAAGAAAAGTAATAAATAAATAAAAACCCAAAGCTCATTCGCAAATTGTGAGTCCATAAAATTGACCAGGAAACTGCAAAAAGACCAAAATCGGAGAACTATGTGACCCCGATGACTGTGTTGACATGACTGAACAAAGCTCGGGACGAGACGACCGACTCCCAGAACACGGTGTACGAGTCTTTTCTCGAGACTTGTATGCATGGGCATTATTATCCCCAACTGATGAAGGCCTGCTTATGTACCATGCTGTGGATAAAAGAGTCTCCATCAAACACCACCAAGGTTTACCGGAAGAACGTACGTACATGCTTTTGAATGGAGCACAGAGGTGGTCAATCAATTGTGACTCGTAATCAACCGATCGTTTTCACATCTTGTTCATGGACCTGCAAGCTCGCTGCATCCTCCCACAGACCACATGCGAGTGTGGATTTTTTTGAGGATTTTTTTTTTTTTGCATGCATAGTCGAGGCTGTGGAAGAGCTGGCACGCTGAACGGGATGATGTAACGACAAAACAGGACGTAAAACAAGCATGCATGGAGAAGAGACTCGAAGAGGGAAAAACGGAAAAATTAGGAGGATTTGGTTGTGGTTAACAAGGGTAACCAGACACCGGTTTTGGATTGGGGACGATCTGACATGATGTGAACAGCAGGCTTGAAGACCTGGAGGGAAGAATGAGGTTGAAGATCAGGATGTGAAAGTCATTTCCACAGGTGGGGAAAAAAGAGGAGGTCAAATGAATGGAGGGAGAAGTGATCCTGGAAGTACAGCACTGATAGAGTCTACACCCCCTTCAAAATTTTCACCTTTTTGTGCCTTGCAGCCTGGAATTAAATTGCATTAATCAGACTTTTCCCACCTTTATTTACAACATCGTCCCAAACTTTACACAAGTGAAAAACAAATTGTAACAAATTTCAGAAAATGTAATAAAATACAAAACTAGAATATCTTGGTTGGATAAGTGTCCACCCCCTTATAACAGCAATTGTAAAGAGCTCAGGTTAACCACTCACCTTCAAAATTACACACCCAGTTAATTGGCCTCCACCTGTGTTAAATTGTAGCAATTCTGATTATTTCAGAATAAAATCAGCTGTTCCTGGGGGTTTCCTCTGCTCGGTAGTGCATTTCACACAAAGACTCAACTGTGAGAACCAAGGAGTTTTCAAAAGACCTCCGGGATAAAGTTGTGAAAGGCACAGATCAGTGGATGGGTATAAAATATTCCAAGCCTTGAATATCTGTTGGAGCACAGTCACAACGATATGAAGAAGTGGAAGGCGTATGTACCACCAAGACCCAACCAGATCAGCCGTCCCTCAAACTGGATGACCAAGTAAGGAGAATGATCAGAGAGGCCACCAAGAGACCAATGGCAACTTTGAAAGAGCTACATGCCTTTATGGAAAAGACTAGTCACTGTGTGCATGAACAACAATATCCCAAGCATCCACAAGTTTGGCCTGTACAGTAGGTGGCAAGAAGGAGTCATACTTTAAAAAAAGCCCACTTTGAGTCCATTTTGAGGGATACAAAAATACACTCTGGAGATTCTGAAGCTATGTGGCAAAAGGTTTTGGTGGTCTGATGAAACTCTGTGACCAAATGCAAAACGTTACGTTCGGCACAAACCCAACACAGCACAACACCACAAGAACAACCATCCTACTGTGCAGCATGGTGGTGACAGCATCATGGTATGGGATGTTTCTCATCAGCAGGACTGGACACTTGTCAGGATAGAAGGGAAAATGGATGGAGCAAAATACAGAAAAAATCCTGGAGGAAAACTGCTGCCCTCTGCAAGAAAAACTGAAATTGGGACGGAAGTTCATCTTTCAGTGTGACAATGACCTGAAGCACACAGACAAAGCTACAATGGAGTGGTTAAGGAACAAAAAGATAAATGTCCTTGAGTGCCTAATCAGAGCCCCGACCTAAATCCAATCGAAGATCTGTGGCATACTTGAAGATTGCTGTCCATCAACACTCCCCCAGCAACTTGACTGAGCTTGAACAGTTTTGTAAGAAAATGGGCAAATATTCCAAATCAAGGTTGTGCAAAGTTGGTAAGAGACCTGTCCAACAGACTCACAGCTGTATTGCTGTCAAATGTGCTTCCACGAAGTGTTAACTCAGTGTTAACAACTTATCCATCGCATGCGGAACGTGTGAGCATACAGGCAAGTACGTCGTAAAATTTTTAACACGTTTAAAAATTTCAAGACGTACCCCACTTACTACGACGTATGATACCGTACTTTAGCGTTCTATTCACGTATACCAAACATACCGATACCGTATTCGACGTGCGCCAGCGTTTTAGACGCATTTTTCAGAGGTCGGCATACGCTGGCAAGATCCCAAGGTGTGACTGCGATGTTGACACTTCCATTTCTCCGCGGTTTATGATTTAATCGTTGTGCGGCAGCCTTTTAATAGGCTACGCCACGTCATCGTCGGCGATACGTGCAGCGTGCTATGCATAAGGTTAGACTATCGTTGGGCATAGGTTGTGAACGCCAACAACAGGCTAAGCATTCGTTGGTATAAGTTTATCTACAAGACAACGAAAACTGTTTGTCCTTACTAATATGTTATGCATACGACCAACTCGTTATGAATACGTCCGAATCTTTAAAAAAACATCAAAAGTTCAGCGTAGCCAGTGTTTACATACACTTTTGATACGTTGCCATGCTGGCTAAAACGTCAAGGTGTGACTGGCCTTAATCAATGCAGAACAATATCAATATATATATACACACACACACACACACACACACACAGCAAGATCGCGGATCATATCATAGGATATATAACTAGTACCTCTGAAATTTGGTGATATTTCATCGTACAAAGTGGATTTACAACCTTTGTCGCTCCCAATCATGGTGATTGTAAATTTTGGGTCAAAATGTATGTTCATTGTGCGATTTTGATGGTGGCCGACCGGCATCCAAAAGCCAACCACTTATAAAATTTGGGTGCCCGATGCTAAAATTAGGTGCCCCAGGAATCCATGAATGTCGAGCCCTGATGAATACCTAATTTAGAATTTTACCATAATTTAGAAACACCAGATCACCCTAAATGCGATCCAGGAAGGAGCAGATTGATGATGATGGTGAAGCGTTGTTCCGACTTGACAATGGATCGTCTGAATGTTGGCCACAGTGCTCGCAGTCTCCAATAAAGATGAAAAGTGCTCATCCGATGGACTAGTGTCTTTGAAAGTTAGTGAAAAACGCCAATCATACATGTCAGGTGATACAATTTGTCGACTACACAAAGATAAATATAAAATATTGATAAGGACAATCAAATTGATCATTCAGGTCGATCAAGATTGTCCTTCTACGAGCCTCGATCGTGTATACAAAAAAAGGTCAATCAGCAAACTTGAGACCACACAAAATTGCAATGTGCACTACCAGCTCCCGTAACCAATCCCACCACTTCATTAACGACTGTGCCACGATTATACATGGCTACGGATCACCGGAGGCGAACTTCTGCTACATTAGCTTCTGAGCACATGGAAGCAACGGTGATATTGAATCATGTAAACCGGTCACCAGTACTACAGAAAATGCTCTACCCCACTACAGCAAAAAAAAACCCCAAACAAACAGTGGCCACGCAGGGCCACCAATCAAAGCCACACATGTACATTTGGATCTCCGTGCGTTGTAACTAGCGAAATGGTACTGGAAGCACAGGTTATTGCGTCTTCCTGCGGACTCCAAGCAACAGTCTTAAAGAGGTATGCAATCTTCGCACCAGAAGCTCAACTAAACACCAAACTACAAAACAGTGCACTGTGCAAGCCGAGAGTATGTTGAGATTAAACAGTTTTCAGCTGGCATACTTTAAGGGAACGATCAATTTCAAAAAAGAATGGATTCCCAATCATTTGTAAAGGAGGGAGGGGGGCAGCCACGTCTCGTCTTTGGCTGATAAGCACGTCGCAAGGATGGAAGAATGAAGGAGGAAGAATGGATGAAAAGTTATCATTCCACCGTAGATTGAAAGACTAGTCTTGCTGGTGAAGCTCGTGTCGATTCTGTCGCGGGGACAGGTAGACCAATGGAGGAAATCAACAGGACATATTGAAGTATGCCAACGGCCGAGAGAAACGAGGAGAAGCTGATGGTTCTGGATTAACCTTCGACGAGCATCCAGAAACGTCCTGTCCATTTTCATCCAGTTTTACCATCATCCCATCGAAGACATCAACTTAACTAGATTGATTTCACTTACTTGGCAAGCATCGATAAACATGAAAATGGGTCATTTGCGGTAGCATCGGTGGATCGTGTCGTTCTCATTCTCATCCTCACTTATGGAAGTTAACCATTAATGACATTGCCATTGCATCTTTACTGCAATTTGGGGGGCACATTACTGACTTGCACTGTAATACTTTTCCATCTACACATGTTTTAGCAACTCATGCAGTTGGACTGTTTGGACAGCCAAAACGTGCTCGGGACTCAACTTGGACGGTGCGCGAGACGACGAGGAGATCAGCGGCACCAACGCCGATTCAAAAAAGACATTATCTCAAATAAGAGACCGATGCTTTGCTTCCAAGCACACAAACAGGTTTTTTTTATAAAAGTCAAAGGCAGGTCACAAATCAAAAAGGTACAATTGCACCTTGGGGTCTCCACATCGATCATTTTAAGTGTTATCAGAGTGACGGTGCGCAACAACTCACCAAATGGTCGGTATATCTTCTTCTTGGCGAGATCACCCTGCAGACACAGACTTTGTCATCAATCAATTACGGGTGCATCCAAACTACAATCGACGGGAAAGAAAAAACAGCCTAGAGGAACGACGCACAGTGAAGAGAACACCCAAGAGGTGAAATGCCAAGGGAGAACCTTAATATGGCACAGTTTCCCTGCATCACCGAACGGAGATCCCTACGTCTCCCTCCCCGACCTCCATTTGACGGATGCAGCACAAACGGCCGCTCTCAAGACCCGAAACACACAAACTGATTGATAAGCACAGACATTCCCAACCAGCTGTCACGCACACTCCTTCACCCATAGACTAACCAGCGTGGGGTCCGAGCGGCATGTTCTGTTCAAATGTGAAGCGAGAAGAGCATCAGTGTTTCATTCGAGTAAACATCTCGTATGTTTATTTATTGGGCCAAACAATATCTCATCGTAAACGATTATCAGGAAACTACAAACGAGCAATGACAATGATAATGATAGTCACAATTGCGATTTTGATGGTAACACAATGCGGCGAGCGATAAAAAAGGTGTAGGATAGGATCAGGGTAGTTTTGTCCAAAATAGAATACACTACATGGTGGTGTATCACCACACCAGGCCTAATCATAGGGTGGAGGACCTACCTTTATACACAAGCCCCCCCCCTCCGCCAACCATATCCATTGAAATAAAATTGTGCGTCAAACTCCACCGTTGCACACACAGTACGAGATGAGACTTTCCTTGATCCATCGCCAGCTCGGTGGGCACCATCGTCGGGCGTCCGACGCGATTCCCTGGCTCTTAAAGCCACAGCAAGCGCACGGCTTGCCTCAGACCATGGCTCATGACGAAGTACAGACGCTGGAGATTTCAAAAGGCTTTGCATCCTACCACGCCCATCCTCCACATAACCATGTCCTCAGCTCCAACAACCAGATCCATCCTGCACCAACCGCACGTTGAGTTTCCACGAGACGACAAAATGCCATTTGCTATAACCACCTGTCAGCGATAAGCGTTGGTGCACGCCATGGACAAGTCCACATTCCTTGGCACATAAGGGCTGACCCAGTGTTATCAAGGTGAGTCCTTACACAACCAGGAATAGGTTAACTCGAAAATAAATTCTTAAAAAAAAAAAACCAACAAAATGGAGGAGCTGTTTGTGAGTGATGCAAACAAGGAAGTGGTGGCTCTGTGGTATTATGGAGGTGAAAGAAAAGTGAAAAACCTGAACCGTTTTCGGACGAGTGCTCCAGATAGGGTTTCTAATGTCGGTCAAACTCAGTGAGAAGTTTTGCAACAGTTGTTTCTTCGCACGAAACCATCGACGTGACGTACATCTGTATAATCACGACACAATTAACGTTAAAAAGAAAGCACCAAATGTTAGCTGACGAGGAGTCTTCTTCGTCTGTACGCAGCACTTCGGTTGTGCGGTAGCATCATTGGCTGAGCGGCGCGGCTGTGTTGCTGATGCGTCCCCCTGTTCGTTTTGGCAGGAATTTGCAACAAAAAAAAAATTCTGGGTACCGGCGATAGCTCATCTACTCTTGGCGAAGGACACTGTGGGATCTTCAAACATCCACCGATGAATGCTGGCAGACGGGATGCCGTTTAACGTCCATTCCGGGGGACGGCACACACATCGATGAATCGTCTTGCCTGTGAAGCAGCTTATAGTTGGGTCGGGATTCAACATAGACTGGACAACTTCTGAGGCGAGTGTGCGTACTCTCTGGCCTCCTGTCAAGCCCCAGTAAACCAGATGATTAAGATTGCAAAAGACAAGCGTACATTCACAATCAGACTCATGTCAGCAGGCGTTCTCAAAAAGATTGATACAACTTTGACCCTGCCATTCTTTGTTTTTTGACTATCTGTGTTCCTTCTCAGGGTTTGGTGGTGTTGTCATGGATATTTGTTCCCTGGATTTCTAGCTCCGTAGCTCAACTATGTCATGATAGTGAAGCAGAAGACAAAAGTGGGTGGCTCTGAGGTATGAGACTGTACTCTTCCCTCGCTATGCTGAGGCAATACCCATCACGCATTTCCTCCTAATCAGCACAACCACATCCCAAATATATTCTGGCTTTACAAGTCAGCAATGCCTCCCGATGGATTAAACGCACTCAAAATTAACATTCGTACAAATTACCGTAGTGCGGTGACAAATGCCACAACTTGTGTGATGTACTTCTTCTTTTGTTGCATCGCATCGTTAAAGAGACTCTGCCCGCCCCTCCAACCCCGATCGAATCAAACGCCATTTAAAGCAACAGTTTCTGGGTAGATGTCAATCAGACCCGACACAATGGCTGAAATCTTCGGTTTGATGCCATGATGAAGATGTTGATGTTTGACGAGATGGTCACGAAGACCTTTGTTTGCGTGATGCCGCTTCACCCGGGACTGCGTTGCCATAAGAGTTTGGAAACAAAGCAATCAGATCTGATCTCGAACTTTTCTGTTTTCTGAGCACAAAACATTACCAAGTGCCTCAGACTGACATATGAGACAGAGACAGAGACAGAGACAGAGACAAAGAGAGAGGCCAGCAGGTGACGCCACTCTGTTCGAGGGGAGACGAGGTGGGTATGGCAAATCTAGGGAACACCAAGGCAGCTGCTATTACGCAAACGTGCTTGCACGACCTCGAATGATCTGACATCACAAATGCATTTTCAGGATTAATGAGCCAATTAAAAGGTTGTGCAAGCCAGGACCGTGTTTTCCTTGTGCAAGCGTTCAAAACATGTGGTTTCATGCACACGTGCAGTAAACAAACTCTCCGAGGATGGTATGATTGTAGTTTATCAACCAAACGATGTACATATCATTGAGGGTGTGGAGGAAGGCATTTGTTCATCATTCAAACTTGGTGACAAATGTGTAATATTTCACCGATTTTGTCACATTTATGTTTATGCCACGGTGGAGTAATAAACAAACAATTAATACGCACGATTATGTATGTATGTATGTATGTATGTATATATATATGTATAGACAGGATGGTGCAGAAGTGGAAGACACGTGCCTTGAGCTGTCTAGGTTTCGATTCTTGACCTGACTGTAAACTGTCGGGTTGGTGTTTCGCACGCACGACGTGCATCACAGTGTGTGCGTTCCTCGGAGGGATGTGAAGCCGGATGTGCCATCTAGAACGTTAGGTCGTGGTGAGTTAAGCTATTCACAGTGTATATTCGCAAAGAGTCAGCAAGTTATTGTCGGCACTCTTAACAAATGACAAATTCCAGATCAAATCAGCTCTCGTGCAATGTCAGGGACGGCCAGCCGGTTCGCGAAAGACTCGGGCCAAAAAGGTTCCACGGACCACGACACTAGGAGGTTGCGAATAACTGGGGTAAGCAGCAACGAGTTTTTTAAAAAGGCTTTATGAACTCTCGATGAAGTGTGAACGTGAAAATGAACAGTTCATGCGAGGACGAGAAACCAGCAGTTCAAAACCTTCCGCCAAACAGCTAGTGCGTTACTCCAATCACCACTTTGCAATCTGATTAACCCGTTGCAGAATAGCTGAGTCAAATTTGCCCGCACGACCTTATCTGTTTTTCACGATGGATTATGGCTCACCGCTGCAAAGGGCCGGCCGCTCACTTACCTCCACTGGGTACCTACCCACCCAGCACCTTCGAACATCAACCAGGTACGACTATGCGATGGACAAATTCCACTCAATGCCAGCACAGGAATGATGGATGGTCAGGCTGGAGCACGGCACTGGTTTCCAAAGGTGATGTGTGGTCGACACATTGTTTGAACCCGAGGTCAGCATCGTCATGAGGCAAGCGCGCAGATAGGGATGCCAAGCAAACAAAAACATAATGATGTTAGCTTTAACACCACGAAGCAGATAAGCTATCTATCAGGAGTTTAAGATCTGACAGGATGGCCTGGAGGTACGCACACTCGCCTCTAAGCCGTCAAGCCTGAGTTTGAATCCCGACCCACCTAGAAACTGTTATCGCGGTGTTTCACAGGCAGGCGATTCATCAATGTGTTTGTCGTCCCTCGGATGGACGTACCTTCTGATGGCATTAGTTGGTGGATGTAAATACCCCACGTGTGTCTTTTGCGAAGAGTAGGCGAGCTATCACTGGGCCCTGAACAAATTCAAATTCTGCCCTAACCAGTGGAGGGCACTGATCAGAGGCAAAGCCACACCAGCCAGTGATGCTACCCCGCAGCCTTGTACTGCATACGAACAAAGAGATCAAGAGTTGAAATATACAAACACGCCTGCAACATGCTCTGCACGAAACATGAACGTCTCAAGAAGTGACAGCGGAAATATCCAGAAAGGCAATGATCCAGGTCGTCCCACCAAGACGGGCTTCGAGTGAAACCACCGAAAGACATTGACCGTAAATTGGTATGAGAATATGAGTTCCCTTACAAGGAACGTCCATGATGGAGGAGGTCATTAGGCCATCAAAGCCCATGCTATCATTACCAACCTATGGATTTTTTTTTGTTTTTCTTTGTGCTCTATCCTTGTGAAATGCTGAGCGTCAACAAGGAAGCAGCACTACCATTTTTAGCTCACCTGGACTTTAGTCAGTGAGCTTATGCGATAGAGCAGTGTCCGTAGCGAGTCAGTCAGTCAGTCAGTGAACACTTCCAGTCGTCATTTCGCTTGAACCAAACACACGATTTTTACGGCATCAGCCATAACGAAAAAGGGTGAGAACATGAGTTTCGTTCCACTGATCGGGGGGACACTTGGTTTTGCGGATTCTGATAAGCTATTAACCTTATTTAAATGGGGCCAAAGTTCTCCATGGAGATTCCTGCAGTATTTTTTTTCTAGCCATCCCAATTCACGGTTAATTCGAGCCCAAACGGTCATTTTGGTGTCTGAAGGCAAATTCAGCTGCCAATATCCACAGACATTGACATCACTCATGCCTAAGATTTTCAGAACACATTATCATTGGTAATGTAACGGATTCCAGAGAGTTCTCCAACTGCTGCACCTTTTCAAACAGGGCGATTTCGTTAAAATGTGTCGGTTTGAAGCGTCTGGGAACAACTTTGGAAGTCGAATCTAATGCGATATCTAAATTATGCCGACATCCAAGTCATAGCTCACGATTAAACATCTTCAAATGTTGCACTAGCGTGTTGCGCGTAGAGAAGAAGCCGCGTGTCTGCTTCCTCGTGGTCACATACAACTCATCAACGAGCAAAATGGTTGTGATGGCATTCCTACTCCTCAGAACGTGACAGTACTCTCCATGTGTAATGTACACATAACGTCCCTATCGAATGTAGCACGCAAATTGATGTCCTTCCATACCGACACGAGGAAAGCACGTGATTCTTTATTCCGACCACTTGACATGAATTTTGACCATTGCTTCGGTGTTTTTTGTCTTTACCATAAATATGTATGGTCTGGATGCTACTGACGCTCTCCTATCCCTTTCTTCATTTTTACACTTATATCAGATAGCGATCGACAACAAAATCTAGCCGAGCACAATTCGTGTTCTTGGCAAATTTTTAAGGCAAGAAAATGGCATCAGCCAGCCCTCCAAAAAGTAGCTGGGATAGCTAATGGACGAATCAGGGGACCCGCATCAACAATGATCGCTGCGTGGTCAGGGATGCCACTCTTCAGGTAGTCAACGCACTTTCCTCGACCAATCGTCAGGAGCTTTGACTTAACATTTTTTGCAAGGACCCGTCGCAGACTGCAAGAGGTAGTTGAGATGGGTGCCAGGGAATGAGTCAGAATGTCACGGAGATTGATACTCTGACTGACCGATGGCAAGAAGTCGCGAGATACATTTCTCTCATTTTTCACAATGACATTCTTGACCACTTGGTTGTTTTGGAAGATTTTGAGATACTTTGATCGGCCAAGGTTCTCAGTTTTTGAGAAGTATGGGGTCAGTGGAGAGAACATATCAGGATGAGGCTTATCTTCCGGTGGGGTGCAGTCTGCTCACCCAATCCATCCACTACGTCCAGACTTTCATCTCTCACAGTCAAACAGTCGTTAATAATATCAGCTCAGAATTCATCGCCAGTCTGATAAGCAGACAGGAGATCATGTTTGACACGATCGTTAGCTATGACCCCAGAGCTTAAACAAAACAGTTGTCAGACTCAACTTCGAATGGGTTGAATATACTCCCAATCGTAGTGATGATTGACTGGATATCCTGATCATCTTTCCTCACTTTGCGACTCGTACAACCCCTTCCTCTTGGTGCAGTCAGGCGACATACCCGCCATAACCTCGCATGCCTTGCAATTGCAGCACGCTGGGCTCGCGCCATATCCATCTCTGTATGGCACCTGGTTTGAGGGTTATCCCAGTCAATCCTCCACTGGTCTTCGAGTCACGATTACACGTTTGTTCTATTGCCTGATCACAAGCAATTGATGGAATGGGTGGCAATATTGAGCTGTACGGTCCACTCCCCGTGACGAGCATTTCCTGGTGACATGCAGGGTGTGCCCTCTAGAAGATCCACCATCTCAATCCAGTAGACGAGGATACCTGGCATAATTTACCCGGTCATAGAAAAAAGAACCAGGGCAACATGGCTCGAAACATTTTTTCCACCTACCAGCCGAAACCAGGGGGCACCATCATTTTCTACCATTTGGTGATGATTATGCACTCGCAAGGTTCAAACGAACATATTGACGATGAAAACAACGAAAATGTTATAAAACACACCGCTTCACGCGCAGCCATCTTGAATAATTAAGTTGTTTCGGGAAAACGCTCACTGTTCATGTGGTCACATGACCATTCAATTAGCGCTGGTTCACAAGAACAACAGTCTGAGCAGGCGGAACAATAAGGGCGAGTATCATGACGGGAAAACGCAATAAACTGCAGGATTTGAGTTGGAATCTTTGTTGGATTGAGATGTATTCATCATAAAGAATAATCTGTACTAGATTTTATCAATCCCCCCCCCCCCCCCCGAAGAGCGGGGGACAACAACGTGGCACGATCATAAGGTTACGTGCTGAATGGGCCTATTTGGAATGAACTTGGCCACAAGCCTTCATCACCCGTGATTGACCAAAGTTTGTTCATCGCATTTAAAAAATAAATAATAAATAAATAATCAGGGTCAAAGAGGGGGTGGGGGTCTGCGGTGGGTGGGTTTGAATGACTGTTCCAGCTCCTGTTCCAGGTGAGCTTCAGGACTCCAATCCTGTTTTGTCTTATAGAACGACCCTGTGAACCGTTGGGTTCCATTGTGACACGCGTCAGATAAAAAAAAGATAGCTCCAGCGAACTATACCCGTGAGGTTGTTTGCATTGATCAAATACTCCAAAGAGTACTCGACTGAATCGGGAATTGATATTTTAATATTTTTTTTCGTTGCCGATTTTATGAAACTTGATACTGACACGCAGGAGAATGGTGAGTAAGGTGGGCCGAAATTTTTGCGCTATCGTGTACCGTTTTGTCTGTATTTTCGGAAACATACATACATACATACATTATACAAATGAGAGTTTTAAGTAATATATAGATTAATACTTGTGGGGTTCAAAACCACCAACCTCCCAGACTCAGAGCAGACACTCTGACCATCGCACGACTAACATGGGCGATCCATCATCTTGTTAGCTCAGTCAAGGTCAAATATTATACACTGGACCCAAACCCAAAATTTTTGCAAGCCTGTGACCCCCCCCCACCCCACTTTATAGAGTACTTTGTTCACATCTTCAAAAAGTATTCACTTTTGTACATTACCAGAAGAACGGAACTAAAAAATGATACGTTGAATATCGAGGGATAGCCCGAATGGTATAGTGATGGGCCACACAAGCTAAAACAGTGTTCACATCGTTTGGCCCTGTATGCTTCACCAAAATAACAACAATGGCTGTTTTTCTGATTCTCGCCGAGCTTTCCATGGTTTTGCTCTTTCCCCCGTTCCTGGACCCAATCAATCACTGGCAAATTAAAAATCTCCTACAATAAACACTCTACCCTTTCCACAAGCCTTTGTGAGTTTCTAATGAACCCCTCTCTCCTGCTCCTTCCTCATACCAGGAACCATATCAACACATCCTACAAAAAAATTAAATAAATACACCGAGTGGATACATGTCTGCGAGTTTTTGGGGACAATTTCCAACATTTACTGTAAGTAGAACAAACTAAATTAGAACGGCACTCAGTAGATCGCATACCTCCACCAGGCTGATTAGTTTACGTTTTGTATCCCATCGATAGGCCGGATCTGAACCTAAATCTAATCGGCTTGTTCTCGTCACCGAACCAACTAATCCGACACCATCTCTCAATGGTGAAGAATCACTTAAAAAGAAAAACAAACCAGAGAGTTGGTGTCAAAGCCACCCGCCTCGATAAAGATTCTGTGACATTTTGATCTGAGAGCCTTAAGTGGTTGCCTTTGTTGCATCTTCTCTTGTTGTTGACTTTCTCACCAATGTTTTCATACTTGTTTGATTTTTTTTTTTTTTTTTTTAGTAAATTAATTATCGATATATAATCTCCGTTCCAAAAGGCTCGAGTTTGCCATGTCGAGAGGTCAAACAGCGTTATGTCGAACATTCATGAATCCGTCGGGACTTCATCAAGTATTTTCTTAGTTTTCATCCTAAATTACCACGGTTGATGTCGAATAAACTTTTTGACCAATTAACTGCTGCTTCTTTCACCTCGAGGGACCATCCAAATTCTTCAAGAAAGCCCTTACGATCGAGACTGAGCACTCCTGACCTGATCAAACATCTCGGGCATGCAGGTATTGCAGCGGCCGGTTACTTCCCACGCATGCTTTAGGTGCAAACCCGAGCCATTTTGACCTGCTGACCCTTTTGACGACCCGCTGAAGCCGGTCAATGCCGAGAAACTGCCTCGGACACCACAGTAACACTCGCAGTGTTTAATTCCGCATCCCAATTGGCAAAAGGAAAATCCGGCATTGTGTGATTTTCGCTTGCACCAAACCCTGGTCATGTGAATTGGACCCTTTGTCAGCTTGAAGCTTCTCTGCTGCCCTGTGTATTCGTTTCATGACTCATGCTTTCCTCAATGATGACCTTGTTTATTCGTTTTTTGCGATAAAATTTATAATGCAACTGAATTTTTCAATGTACCTTTTGGGTTTTTTATTTCTCATTATTATCTTTGAACATGATACGTGAACGGGACAAAGCAGAGTGACTTTTGAAATTGAACACTCAGGAATTCTCGAGCGTCTGGAATTCATGGCACATGGCAGTGCGCTTCATTTACCTTTCACCACATGACTTGACCTCCTTTCGTACATTTCTACCAAGGATATACCAATATGATGTGCAAAGTGAATTTTCATCTTTTGACCAGACGAGTAACGCACTTGCCTAAATCTACGGGATTGGACCACCTGCTTTACACGTCTGGACAATTGAAGATACTTTTGTTTGACCCTGATTGCTCGATTCCCGAGTTGGTGTATCTTATTGCACCGACCTTACTCTCACCATCGGTGCTCCCTTCCTCATCCATACACATCCTTTCCCTGCACCTGCAACAGCATCCACATCCAATGACCCATTTGAACTGTGTATCACTCAAACCTCTTCAGTCCTCAGTTAGGCCTGGGTTTATATATCTACCATCTCGTCTTTGCTGTTTCCACACTTGCAATCGGGTTACGGTGCACGATGTAAAATAAATCTTTGTGCGTTTTGTGTGAGAACGAGACCTTCCCGACCCCTGAACCACTGCTCTGCATCTACATTGTTTTCTGCACGTTTCTTTTTGCTATTAGAAAGACAATTTCAAAACAATAATGACTCAGATGTGAGATTCTGATTGGCTGTTGGTTTGTCGTGGTGCATCATACTGTGTCGTATCTATGCTCTAACTTTGTCAGTACTACTCCGTCTCGGATCTCTCTTCCAACCTCCCTCCAAATCTTCTCTCTCTCTCTCGCGGGTCTGTCTCCTCGTCTTAATCCGTCCATCTCTCTCTCTCTCTCGTTCTTCGGGTTGTTGCTTTCACAATTGATCCCTTGTGGCTCGTGCAACTGCTTCAAGGACTGCTTGTCGTCCATGCCAGTCACGTTGCAAAATGCTTGTTCAAGCCTGATTTTGATTTTTCTTATCAACTGCTTTTAATATCCTGTGTTGGTGTATTGTTGATATAGAAATTGCCATTTTAAAAACACTCTCTTGTACTTTAAAAAGTTGCTTTTTTGGAGGGGAAGGAGGGGGGTGTGATTGTTGTTTTAGAGGTCTATGTTATGAGGACGTGTACAATCAGAGGCTCTACACGAACATTGCGCCGTATGTCGGAAAATGAAACTAATCTTAATCTTTGACTTCTCGAGCATGTTTTAGCATGTGACTTGTGAGAATTCTCTCCTCTGACCAATTTGTGTTCTTTTAAGGACCTATCACACGAAGGTCGCTTCCCTGTCAAATTCATCAAACATAAAGGCTTGATGATGTATAACCACATGCCTGTTACTCGAGCCTTGAACACTCTCATGCCAGACGCACATTTGGGCATTCACCTTGGCGGTAACGTATTGGGCGTATCGTACTACCTTTTTTATTGATAGGACTGGTTAGTGGTCCACGGGATAGCTCTTTAAGTATGCGTACTCTTATATGAGCCGTCTAGTCTGGGATATATTCCAACTCAATCCATAAACCGTCTTCCTGATGCTTTAGGCAGCATGGCGTTGCTTCCAAATGATTGCACCCATCCAGTTCACCAGTGATCTCCCCATCTCATGTGGTTCTCTGCCATGCAAAGGCTTTGGCAATACTGATCGTCTAGAAACAGAGTATGTTTGTTATTTAGAGGATTGCTCTCCTTTGGACTTGTTCTGCACGTTCCTGTATGTCTGTGATAACAAAAACAATGGACACCCTGTTTGTGAAAGCTCACCTGGATCAGGTAGCAACAGTCACGGGATTTTTTTTTTATTATCATTAATTTTTTGATGCCGCTGAACCAACATTGCGTACATCACAAGGGATAACGAAGGTCGCTGCTCAAGTTTATCAAATCGTGTGTGTAGTTTTTCGCGAGAAGAGAGCAAATCCCTAAATTCTTACGGTCTTGAATTTTTAGTCCCTGTCACGTGTTTTAATAACACCAGGTGAGTCGACTCGACTGTAATCCTTCCGAGGTCAGCAAAATGAGTACCACCAGCTTCCTGGTGCACAGTGGGCACAGCCGCGCTCCCAGCAAAGATGCAACCAGCAGCCACAGCTCACAGCTGGCTGCATCCCAAACGTGTATCACTTTCCTCTGCAGTCGGGCACAAAATCGCTCCCGGGTTGGAAATTCTCACGGAGATGATCGTACAGAAGGACGAACAAGCGGCGGGAAAGAGTCGAGAGTGAAAGGAGGAAATGCCTTCGTTGTTCCGCGTGCGTTGTTTATCGGTTGAACACCAATCATGGGGCGCGTTGGCCCCGCAGCCCAAAGCCCTGATTGGAGGATTATTCTTTAGCCCCGCCCACCACATCGCACTTCCTCGTTTGCGTGTGCGCCTTGGAGTCCATATTACTCGTATATTATGCGATATCGGTGACGGATCGGCTCGAGCCGCTGCGGCTGCAGCACATGACTTCAGAGCAGGATTGTCACGAGGGCATCGTGAAGCTTTTCCAGCGCGATCTGCTCGCCGAGGAGGACTTCCACCGGTCGGAGACGCACCAGTTCGTGTACTTGGCGCACTCGGTAGGTCCTTGGCGACTCGGCGCGGTACTCAGTCGACGGGAACACCAAGCTGTGTAAACCATCGCTTATTTCATCCGTACCGGGGCTGTGTCGGGGTTTGCCGAGTCATGAAGCGCGAGTTGAACCAGTCGAGCACAGGTTACACCTTCTATTACGCCACCCCCCCCCCCCCCCACACACACTTTTCCATCTTCCATGGTGATGGTGAAAGTTGGTACATCATTCATCACACATTTCCACGTGTCCAAGGCTCGTGGACAGGCCGTGCATGGATGCGGTATTGAGCAACCTTCAGCGAACCTTCAGCTTTGCTTGCCAGATTCCCACCCCCCCCCCATCAATCACGATTAATTAAAAAAGATGAATATTGTGCATTTCGTAGAAGTAGAAGAACAAGGCTGTTAATATAGCTTCGAGGGCGACCAGAGTACGGTAGAGAGATAGATAGATCAGGTGGGGAGATTAGGTTAGGACATATTAGGGTGGTGGTGGTCGTATGGCAGCTATCATTTCTTTTTGAAGCGCCAAATGTGTCATGATGCAGTGCCCCTCTACCGGTACACCACTGGAACTGGTTACTCATTTCGCTGGACCTCGAAGGATGACGGGCTGAGTCAACCGCCACCTCGGTATTAATTCAGCGGCCGAACGGGGCTTGAAACTCAGGACCCTAGGGTCCCAAGCCGCCCACCCCTTACCACTGAGCCAACACCAGGCTGTTTTATTAGTGTTAAACGGCTGTCTTGCATGCTCTGCCGGCCCTTACCTGAATCACCTACCTGCCGGCCATATCATCAGCCTGCTGCCTTGCGCTGGCCTGTGAAAGCCTTATCATCCTGTACACCATCACCTGCCTGCTTTACCTGCCATGACCGCTGGTTTTTGTGTCATCCGTTTTGTGCCCTGATGCCAAACCCGCCATGCCCGTCCTGCCGACAGGACTCTCCACGAGCACTCCTCTATCGATGTCGGTGATGTAATATCGGTAGATGTAGACTTTTCATTTCCACGACTGAAGTCTGCTTTGATTATATTTACCTGTGTACTTTCATGGATGATTTATTCAGTGTTTTTTTTCAAACCAATTTTTGCCGCTCCGGGCGACCGCTGGTTTTTCCTGTGGTTTAACCTACGCTGCCTTGTGGAGGAGCTAAGATGAGCACCTTGGACATATCCATGTATTTTACGTGAATCACAAGGAACCTGAGGTTCAGGGTCATCCGAAGGGTCCTGTGCACCTGCAATACAGTTCATTAACTCTGCCACGAAAGTGGACAGCGGTGATGTTTTCATGTCATACTGTGAGGCGGATAACTCAAACGTTATGACAGGCTCGGACAAAATTTGACGGAACAGGTTGGGTGTTGTGACAAGGACGAATTGATTCGCATTTTGGTGAAGATCCAGATCTGAGAATGTGTTTTTTAGCTCGCCTGTTCGAAGAACAGAGAGCTATAGCGATACCCCCGGCGTGAGCGTGAAAAATGCTTAAAGTTTTTTGGTACAACGTTATTTTTCTTTCTTAATGTTTTTATCTACCACACTTTTTTTATACGCTGATATATATATATATATATATATATATATATGTATAAGTGATGTCTGGTTGTCCGTCCGCGTCCGTCCGTCCGTTCCTGTCCGCACTCTAACTCCCAAAGTTTTCAACAGTTCACATTTCATATTTGGACATAGTACAGACTGTGGAGACGGTGTGTCGCTGACATACGTTCGTCATCTAAAGTGGTTGCCATGGCAACCAGGATGCTAATTTTCCATGTAGTTGCACAATTCCTGTATATACTTCTTTGTTCGGGCGTATAGTGCTCACTTGCGCTCTTGTTACTGATTACAATATACAAATACATATATTGCTTTTAAATTATTGGATCAGACTTCACTGCAATGCTTTATAAAAAAATTAATTATTAGCACGAGTCTTTTAAAAACGAAAATGTATAAACAGGCGAGCTGGGTGCG
>CM068964.1:10345943-10361435 GCA_035128595.1 Eptatretus atami | reverse complement strand
GCATGAATCTGGTTGTCGAAAAAGAAAACACTGAATAAATCATTCATGAAGTACACAGGTAAAGGTATAATATCAAAGCGAGACTTCAGATATGGGAAATGCATACGATGGACTACATCTACGATATACATACGTCGACATGATAGAGGGAGTTCTAGTTGGAGAGTCTGTCGAGAAGGACGGGCAGGCTGGGTTTTGGATCAGGAGCACAAAACGGATGACACAAACCAGCGGTCTGAGGCAGGTAAAGCAGGCAGGTGATGGTGGTAAGGATGATACAGAGCTTTCACAGGCAGCAGCAAGGCAGCAGCTGATGATCATGGCCGGCAGTAGTGATTCAGTAAGGGCCGGAAGCATGCAAAGAAGCGGTTTAAACATAATAAACAGCCTGGTGTTGGCTCAGTGGTAAGGGGTGTCGGCGGCTTTGGGATCCTAGAGGTCCGTGAGTCAAAGCCCGTCGGGCCCTGAATTAATACCGAGTGGGGTTGACTAGCGTATCCTTCGAGGTCAGCGAAAATGAAGTACCAGTTTCCAGTGGTGTGTAGGTAGAGGGCACTGCATCATGTGACAAATTTGCGCTTCAAGAAATGATAGCTGCATATAACGACCACCACCACCTAATATGTCTACGCTAATCTCCCACTGACATATCTATCTCTTACCTACTCTGGGTCCCTCGGAAGTTATTTAACCTTGTTCTTCTACTCTACGAGATCACAATATTCCATCTTTTTTATTTTAATTGTGATTGGGGGGGGGGGTGGGGAAGTCTGGGCACAAAGTGAGGTCGCATGAGGTTGCTCAATACCATACCATGCACCGGCCCTGTCCCGAGCTTGGACACGTGGAAATGTGATGAATGATGTACCCCACTTCACATCAACCATGGAAAGGAACAAGGTGGGTGTGGAGGGAAGCGGGGGGGTTGCGAACATGAAAGGTGTAATTGATGCACGAACTTGGTTACCATCTTATCGCGCTTCATGATTCGGCAACACATGGAGGGCACAAGCCCGGTACGGGATGAAATAACGATGGTTCTCACAACAGCTTAGGTGTTCCCGTCGGACTGAGTACACGCCCGAGTGCAACGACTTTACAGATCGCGGGCTTCTAGAGTCCTAATCAGAACTGGTGGGATTCTGGCCTCGACCGTTGGAACGTCCTCGTCCGGGAGCAGATCGCGCGGGTAAAAGCATTCACGATGCCCTCTAGGGACATCCTGCTGAGTCATGGCTGCAACCGCAAGCGGCATCGGACGTCACGCGATATAACGTATTATATATACCGAGTAATAATAGGACACGAGCGACACAGAGATGGTTTCTTTCTAAGGGGTGCGTGGGGCGGGCTAAAGAGATAATCCTCCATCAAGGGCCTTGGGGCTGGGCGGGGCTACCAACGGCGCCCCATGATTGGTTCAACCGATTAACAACGGCCGGACACACGCGAGAACGGCATTTCCTCCTTTCATCTCGACTTTTCCGCCGCTTGTCTCGTCTTCTGTACGATCATCTCCGTGAGAATTCAACGCCAGCGATTTGTGCGGCGACTGAAGAGGAAGTGCATACACGTTTGGATGCAGCACTGTGAGCTGTGGCTGTCTGGTTGCATCCTTTGCTGGGAGCGGGCTGTGCCCTGTGCCAGGAAGCTGGTGGTACTCACACTCATCCTTACAGCTGACTCAGGAAGGATTCATCAGCGTCCGCATGTCGAACTCCCGGTGTTATTAAAACCAGTTGTGACACAGGAAACTCAAATTCAAGTACGTTAAAGAATTTTAGATGGATTTGCTCTCTTTCTGGGAAGAAACTACATCACATCCGTATTTTTGATGAACTTGGGCGCTCGTTCATCCTGATGTCGCATGTTATGTGTGTCCGTTTGCATAAAAAAAATTGTATGATGATGAGAAATCGTGTATGTGCTTCTGATGCGTGTGCTGGCACGGTGGTCCTAGTGTTTTTGTTATACAGAAGGATACTGATGTAAAATCTACGGAGAGGAATCTATAAAAAAACCATCTTCACGAAGACATAGCAAGCATTCGCATGGCAACCGAATTTGATAGGGTGAAGACCTTGCAAAAGTGGTGGTCGCTAAATTTGGTTACGAGCAGACACGAGGAGCCTGCCGAATAGTCAAAGATGCGTTAAAGATACACTACGGACACACTCTGTTTCTAGCGATCATATTGCCAAAGCACTTTGCATGCAGAGAACCACATGAGAGGAGATCATGGAACGTATGGTGCAATCTTCGAAGAACGCCATGCCCCTAATCAGGAAGACGGTTTATGGATGGTTGAATAATCCGACTAGAGCTCATATAAGAGTACCATCTTAAGAGCTATCCCGTGACCCACTAACCAGGTCTATCAAAAAAGGTAGTTCGACCCAATAGATTACCCAAGTTGAATCCCAAATTGCTCTGCATGAGGTTCAAGGTGATGTCATGGAGAGGTATCACATAAACCTTTAAGTTGTATGACGGAAGCACTTCCTGTGTGATGGTCTTAAAACACAAGTCAGAGGAGAGATTTCAAAGTCACACAAAGAAACCAATGTCAAAATAGTTTTCATCTTCGATCACACCGGCCAATTGTCTGGAGGCCATCATTGTACATCTCATACATAACCTCAAAACAAAATCAGCCCCCCCCTCCTTCCCTCCAAAAAGGCAACTTTAAAGTACAAAGAGTGTTTTTAAAATGGCAATTTTATATCAACAATAACCCCACAACAGATTAAAAGCAGTGATAAAAATAAATCAGGCTTGAAACAAGCATTTGCAACGTGACTTGGCATGGACGACAAGCAGTCCTTGAAAGCAGTGCACACCAAAAGATCATTGTAAAGCACACCGAAGAGGAGAGAGAGAGAGAGAGAGAGAGAGAAGAGAGAAGAGAGAGAGAGAGAAGAGAGAGAGAGAGAGAGAGAGAGAAAGAGACGAACACGTGCATACACTATGTGCACCACGACAAACCAACAGCCAATCAGAATCTCACATTCTGAGTCATATTGTTTTGAAATTGTCTTTCTAATACAAAAGAAACGTCAAAACAATGTAGATCAAGCTGGTTCAGGGTTCGGGAGTCTCTTCTCCACAAAACGCACAAGATTATTTTTCATCGTGCACCGTACCCGATTCAAGTGTGGAACACAAGGAAAGATGGTAATATACACCCAAGGCCTACTAGGACTGAAGAGGTTTGAGTGAACACAGTTAAATGGGTCATTGGAGTGGTGCTGTGCAGGTGCAGGAAAGGATGTGTAGATGAGGAGCGAGCACCGATGGGTAGATAAAGGTCGGTGCAATAAGAACACCAACTCGGAAATCGACAATCAGGGTCAAACAAAGTTCTTCATTGTCCAAACTGTAAAGCAGGTGTCTCAATCCCGTAGATTAGGCAAGTGCGTTATCGTCTGTCAAAATGAAAATTCACTTTGCACATCATATTGGTTATGATCCTTGGTAGAAATTACGAAGAGGACGTCAATCATCGTGGTAAGGGTAAAATGAGCGTCACGCATGGCCATAATTCCAGACCTCAGAATTCTAGTGTCATTTTCAAAAGTCATCTGCTTTGTCCGTTCACACATTTTCAAAATAAAAAAAAATAAAAAACCCAAATGGTAACATTGCAATTCAGTTCATTTAAATTTTTATCAAAAACGAAAAACAAGGTCATCATTGAAAGCATATCATGAACAATACACTAGGGCACAGAAAGCTTCAAGCTGACAAAGGTCCATTCACATGACCAGGGTTTGGTCAAGCAAAACACAATGCCGATTTTCCTTTCTGCCATTGTGGATTAAACACTGCGAGTGTTACTTGTGTCCGACATTTCTCGGCATGACGCTTCAGGGTCTCAAAAGGTCCAGCAGGTCAAATGGCTGGTTTCACCTAAGCATCGTGAGTAACCGCCGCTCAAACCTGCATTCCCAGATGTTTGATCAGTCAGGAGTCTCAGTCTCGACGTAAGGCTTCTCTTCGGAGAATTTGATGTCCTCAGTGAAAGAAGCAGCAGTTAATTGGTCAAAAGTATTTTCACATCAACCGTGTAATTTAGGATGAAAACTAGAAAATACTGATGAATCGACGATTCATGAATGTTCGACCTACGCTGTTTGACCTCTCGACATGGAAACTCAGCCTTGAATGGAGATTATATATCGATAATTAATTTTACTAAAAAAAAAAAAAAAAATCAACAAGTATATAAAAACATTTGAGAAAGTCAACAACAAGAGAGATGCAACCAAAGGCACCACTTACAGCTCTCAGATCAAATTCCACAGAATCTTTATCGAGCCCAAACTTCTCGGCCGCCGGGCTCTTACATTGCTGCAGAAAGAAGAGAATATTCTCATCGGTCACTTGCAGAAAGCACGGGCACAGATTGCCACAAATGCATGAAGAACAAAACCCTGGGGAGGAAGCGAGGTGGTACACATCACAAACGTTTTGGGAAAGCAGAGAGTGAAGAAACCCGCACTCCACTGAATCAAAGCTCCACGTCATTGAGCAGGACAACCAACACAAAGCACATTATCACAGCTTTGCAGTAAGTTAACCTCTACAAGTCTTACAAATAAAAATGAAATAAAAGGGCGATAATTAGATGATGAGAACGAATGCTTCCACCAAGTTGATGCTCTCAATAGGAAGAGAGAAAAGTGTTGCAGTAACGGGAAGAAGTCGGGCTACGAACAAGCCGTGATATTGAGGTTAGCTGCCTCGAGCGTAGCTTGCAGGGTTGCTGTGCTAATGACGAAAACGTGACATGATTGTCTGGTAAGCTTCATCTCTGTGCACATTGCACCAAACACCAGTGGCTGGGGGAAGGATGAGGACAGCAACAAAGGTAAACGGAAGAGCAGGACTAAAAATGTCCAATTCTTTCCAATGCACTTCGTTGAAAATAAAATAATGGCAGGACAACATGTAAAAAGAACCTACAGCTTACAAAGTAGAAAACATTACGACAAAGCAGGAGAAGCAACATCATGCCGTTGGATTTCAAGCAATTAACAACTAGAGAGATCATAGACCTTACCTGCGCAGTCTTAAGAAACAAAGCAAAGGCGGAACGACGAGTGGCAAATTTGATTGGTCGACATGATGTAAAATGCCTAATATTTTGTTCCAAATACTGTTAAACGGAGGGGTTTTGAAAGTATCAAAAAGTCCATTTGTATTCTCCAGTGTTCAAGTGTGTAATTACCCTTGATAAGGAGAGGGTATTGCATTTGGGTCCGGTTGTTACTTACGAAATCTAAAGATTCGTAGTATATGATGATTCCGTTTCTGTTGTTTGTTTGTTTGTATGTTGTTTGTTTGTAGCACGATAACTCGAGAACGGAAGAAGCTACCAATGTCAAATTACATCCGTGATTCAGAGGGTGATGGCTAGCGCTGATTAGATTTTGGTCAAAATCGGTCAAAGGTCAAGGTCACAGTGAGGTCAAACATAATTCCGTAAATTAAACGTGGAGAAATGTGAGTATTTTTGCTTCGCTCGACGTTACGAGTTCGTTTTAACTTCGATTTTAATTTTGTCTTCGGTTTTTGGCGATCGCTTCGGATGCTTAAAACTCGGTTGTCGAAATTCTGGTAAAAATCGGATGTTTTGGAGACGTTTAAGATTGTATAAAAAATATTTCACTCGAAGCGTCAAGGGTCGTCCCATGATGCACGTGCGTTCGAGCAGACGTCACGGGTCGTCCATGATGCGTCGCTCGAGCAGACGCGTCGTTGAGTCAGTTAAGGTTTCCGTGTGCGCGGTGACGGTTTTTCAATAAAGATGTTGTTTAAAAGTCATTTTTTATCCCAATAAAGGTTATCGTCGCATGCCTGACTCGCTGAGCCGTCGGATTATGTAAGATTCTTGGTGATGGCCGAATATTACGGTTTTGTGACTTTGATAAAAATATATAATAATTGCGTGGAGAAAATGCCGATTTTTGCTTTTGTCGACGTTAAGAGTTCATTTTAACTTCGATTTTAATTTTGTCCTTCGGTTTTTGCGAATCGCTTAGGACGCTTAAAATCGGTTGTCGAAATTCTGGTAAAAATCGGATGTTTTATGAGATTTATGTCGGGTGTCGTATCTGAGGTATTATGCACTGAAGATTATGCTAATGAGGGGGATTGTAAGACACAGCATTACGCGCTCGTTGCGTCGCTACCTTCTCTAGAGACGCTTTATTAGACAAGAGAGGTCAAGTTGTCGATTTCGTAAGTACAGTCTATGACTGCTTGTTTGTTTGTTTGTCCGTACAGAACTTTCTTATTTTCTTCGCAACCAAATGTCAGATTGAGACAAATTTTCACCCCAGGTGCGACTACTCAGTAGAATGTTTTAATGATAATTATGACGTCATCGGTCACGTGGTGTGGCAGCCATGCAGGAAAACAAACAAAAAAGAAAAACTTTGACGCTCTATCTCTTGAAACCGCACGAAGAAAAAAATTGAAACTTGGCACACGGCAAGTACTCTCATGGGTAATAAATGTGATTTTTTGTCATAGCGTGCCCTCTTATGATGTCATAATTGCATATTTAGAATGCTACAATCTGATCAGTATGAAAGGTTTTGAGAGTCATCTAGGGATAAAATGGTCCTCTAGAAAAGAAGAAAAATGTTGATGACATCATCGATCACGTAACCGGCAGCATTATTGTTAAAAAAAAAACAAAAAAAAACCCTTCAAAAATCTTCTTCTCTGAAGTGGCGAACAGATCGAGGCAAAACTTTACAAGTATGACCGCCTATCCATGAGGAAGAAAATGTTCACACACGTTATAGGTCCATGGTTTGGCACCATATTGGATTACCGACACCTTAAAAAAAAATCTCTTCTCCAGAACCGCTGGACAGATCGAGGGGAAACGTCACACAATGTTCCCAAGCCATTGGGTGTACAAGTTTGTTAAGAATATTGAAAGGAACATGAGTTTTGCAGCCACATTGGATGAAGAAAAATGTCAAATAATGTTTCTCTGGAACTGCTTAATCAGTCGACATGAACTTCACAATTATGATCTAGTAGTGATGTTGAATGCAGGTTTTAAATTTCAACTTGATCAGGCACATGGTCTGGCAGCCAGAATTATTTAATTTTTTGATTTTATATATATATACGTATATATTGTTGCGGTGCCGGGCGTCAGCCGCGCGCACGACCACAGATGGAGCAGTAGAGTCGGCTCGACCGATCGCCTGGAATTTAGATCGTACTTTTCGGAAACTCCGGAAAAGTACGGGTCCCTTATTGGACCGAAGTTCACCAATAGACAGACCACATGGTGGGGTCGATTGCCAATTTCAATTTACCTAAATACCCACGTGGTCCAACCGACCGGGGAAATTCACCTCGACGGCACCCGTCGGAACAAGCCGCTTAGCGTACTCGAACCGTGTGCGATCCGAGCGGTTTGATCGCCGAGATCCGTCGGTCCCAAATATCCCGTTACAAGGCAACGGCCTGGCTAATTCCCAACAGCGCAGCACGCTAAGTCAATGGAGGAACAGACACGAACGAGCTGAAACATTTCAGAATGGGGTTATTTATTTACAATAATAATTGAGAACGAGGAAGCACGCAATAGCAGAGTTAAACGATTATTATTAAAGGCACGTATGTACAGCATGGCACTTATACAATCCTACTTACTGACTGGCGCACAACGAACACACCCAAAATGATCGAACCAAATGGTCTTTATTGAGGCCTATCTCGGACCTGTCCGCCTACGTGCGGTCTTCAAGGACCAGGTCCTTCGGGCAGAACTGGACCCACAGCACGATCCGACGATCAGACAGCCCGCGCACGACGGCTCCGGGCGAACGAAGTCGCAGGCGAAAGCTGGCAGGAGAGGACCCTTTCTGGCACGACCACTCCGTGCGCAGATGCTTTTAGAACTCAATCACCCTGCGCGCAGATGTTCACACTTCTTGCCAGAACCAGAACAACCGCGGCACTTCTTGCCAGGACCAGAGCAACCGCGCGCACTCTTGCCAGACCAGAACAACCACGCGCACTTCTTGCAGGACAGAACAACTGAACGCGCAGACCGCGCCTATAATTATACCCCCCTATTCAGAGGGGGCTCCTCGCGACCCTCCCTCTCTCACTGGCTGGTTTGGCGCGCAAATCGTCTTCGTCTTTCTCACTGGACAAAACAGGCGGCAAGCACCTTGATTGGCCCGGGGCATGGTGACGTCAGCGGAGCCCTTTCCTCCTGTCGCGGGGTCTGATTGGCCGGGCGACGGTCACCTCACTTGTTGCACGCTGATTGGCGAGGGCCGTCGCGCGGCTCCTCCTTGAACTCCGCCCACCATGACGTCGACAGATCGAGTGAAGGAAGCGAAGTGAAGATGAAGGTGATGCGGTGTGGCCGGCGTTGATGTTGGTGTGTAAAATAAACGAAAAGAAACCTGACTATTAAAATAACTCCACAGCGAAGGAACATTTAATTACCCATTAGACCAGGGACGGACCTACTGGCACAGCGTACCTTACCGACATACTGATCTATGGACTGTATGTTGTGTGCTCATGGCTTCCAGATTCGCAACAATATTATATATAATATATATATATATAAATATATATAATATAAAATAATATTAGGAGATATTATATATATCGTTCTGGTTGTGGAGTAGATGGAAGAATTTTTTTCTTTTGTATACCTTGTCGAGGCTCGTATGAGAGCTAACACACAACGCACAGCAAGGGGCATGAGACAAGAGGGGCGGGAGTGGGAAGGACAAACAAGTGGGGAACAGAGACATTAGGACATCTGTGGAAGGAGAGGGATGGGGTGGGGAACACAAGATGGACATTACAGGGACTTTCAGGAAGGAATGCAGGGAATTTGAAGGAGGTGGGCTGGGGTGGATTAACGGGGGTAGAAAAGATCGAGGATTTGGATGGGATGAGAAGAGATGGTGGTGAACAGCTGTTTTGAAGGCCTGGAGGGAAGAATGGGATTGAATAGTGGGGAGTTTATTCCAAAGGTGAGAAAAGAGGAATGAAAGAGTGAAGGTGAGCATGTGATTCGTGATTTGGTAGTTTTACCAGAAGGGGGTTGTTGCGGACCTTGAGCGCCCTGCGGAAATATGGTGGGACAAATCGCAGATAGACCAGGGGGGAGGCGAGACTGAGAGGAGACTGTAGAAGACAGAAAGACCACCAACCTGCCTGCGGTGAGAGAGTGAGAGGCCCAAAGACTCAGCCTCATCGCGGGAGATGCCAATGATCCAAATGCCTTGGTTTCCACAGCGTGAAGCCGAGAAGGGTGGGAGGCAGGAGCACCAGCCCAGAGGGATAGCAGTACTCCATCAGGCTGCAGACGAAAGCTTTGAAAAGTGTCAGGAGCTCAGGTGGGCCGAGGAAGGCTTTGCATGATGGAGGATTCCCAATAGGCGAGGGCTTTGGAGACCAGGTTGGAAATGTGGCTTTCCCAGGAAAGATCATGGCAGAGCGTGAAGACCCAGAAGCTTGAAAGAAAGGACTTCTTCCAGAGGACTGTTGAGAAAGTGGATTGGGGGGGGGTGGGTGGGTTCTAAACGGTCCTTTCGGAGAGATAGTGAGAGTGTGAGATTTGTCCGGATTGAAAGACATGTTCCACGTGTTGGCCAGTTTTGTGATTTGACCCAGATCTGCAGTGAGCGAAGAAAGCTGCTGCATGCCGGTTGAGGGATGACAGATGGTACGGCAGAGGGGGAGTCATCAGCAAAGCGAGAAAGAGGATTTTCCAGGGAGTGGAGAGATATTGATGAAACCAGAAAAAGACAGGGCCAGAACGCTGCCTTGAGGAACTCAGCCTGGACAGGAAGAGGGATGAAGAACTCCATTTAGTCTCCATTTAGGGCCACACGTTGACTGCGCCAGGAGAGGAAGTCTGCGAGCCATGAGTGGAGATGGCCTTGAATACCATAGGAAATTTAATAGGGAATTTAGGATTGCGTATAGTTGTTTGGTCCATGGACATGTAGGAGATATCTCAATGTAAATAAGTAGGGAAACTGTGAGCTTAAGTGTTACATGTCACCACACAGGGGGTGGTGCAGTGTTAATTAGCTAGGGAGTAAGAATAAGTTCCCCCAGTATGTAATTGCCCCCGTGACCTTTTCCTATGTCTTTATTACCAAAACCATGACAAGGAACAAGCAAACGTGCGAGGCAGGCAGAAGCCCCGCCTCCAAGGGTGACGGCGGGGGAAGTCATGCCCCCGAGGCTGATGATTGATGGGCGTGACGTCAGAAGCTAGCCCGACGTGCCGAGCAGGTGGAGGCCCCGCCTTCCCGGGTTTTGTGCAAGCAAGCCACGCCCCAGAGGAGAAAAGGGTGGTTAGGTGTGACGTCGAAGAAGAACGTAGTTAGGAAATGGCCTGTAAGAACAGGGCTTTATGGCTGGCTTTCCTTTGAAGCACGAAGAGGTTGGCACGATTCTTGTATTCGTGTTGAGGCAACTTGGCTGGCATGGTTAAGTAAGACGCTTCACCTTGGCTCTCGGTTGGGTTGTGAGGAACGGACCCCGGGCCTCGTGTATGTCAAATAACGTGTCAGTGAGGACGATCAACACATGAAGCAGCTGCACTGGGTCTCTGAGCCTTGGTGTTGAGTGCCGCTCGCGAATTGCCTGGCATACGTTTGTCCCGCTATAAGAGAAGCAGCTTGGCGCCATTTTGCGCGCATCTGCACTTGCAAATAGAAGCGCCTCGATTCCAAGTTCCACAAAGACCAGCTCTGGGCCAAACTAAGTGCAAGAACAAAAGGAGGGATTTTCTTTTCTTTCGTTTTCCCCTTTGTATTTAAGTCTGTGTGTGGAGGCACCTCGACTTAGACTTTTATTTCCTTCACGTTATTATCATGACCTTTTGATTATTGTTCTTTGTAAATATTTGTCCATTTTCATTAAATGTATTCATTTTAAGTAACTGTATCTGTGTATTTGTAGTAGGGTTCGAGTATAAACCCCCTGTACATCCATTTCTGTGCTGTCCTCCTCCGTCCCTCCCCCATTGCGCCCTTTTCCCGCGTGCACAATATTCTCCGAGGATCAACGTATCTGCCTCCGAATAAGGAAAAGACCGCTCGGCTGTCCAGGCTGGTAGTGTTAAACACCCGTCACCACAATTTGTGTAGGGGGATTAACCTTGGCGGCCAGACCCGTGACTATATATATATATATATTTTTTTTTTTTTTGAATAAGGCTCACTTGCTGCGCCTGGATGGTTTTGAGGGTAGAGTAGCAGCAGCTGAAATGCGAGTCCTATCCAGGTTCCTCCTGATGACTTCATCTTTGCTGTTTGCTTGTTTGGGTTCCTTCTGATTACTCCAATGCAGGACTGTACCTATTTGGTCTTCTATTTGATTTGAACTGAATTGATTTTAATCCCATTCTAAATTCAATTGAATAATAATGAAAAACGTCATGGATGAGGGTCAGTCAGGTAAAAAGATTATCTCAGTCCTCCATACGCATGTGCAATCGGGACGAATTCAGAGCATAATTCCTGCTAAACTACAGACTCGTTTTTGGATTCATGTTCCGATCCATATTCAAAATATAACATCCAATTGAAATCAAGTAGTTCCTCAATTATAAACTGACGTTTGTAGACAGACAGACAAAGTAAACTAATTGCTTAACTACATTTTTTGCTTCACGTGCATGGGGTAATGAGATAAGAGCAGGTAACTGAGATTAGGTTTAGCAATCCAGGCCTCTCTTTGATATATTGCAAATATGGTACAACTTTTATAAAGGTAATAACCTCTGTTCCAATCAGCACCATGACTTATTCCCAATGCTAAAAAAAAGTAACAGCTCAACCCTTTGGGTTTTAAACTACAGTACACCTATGGCAAGCTGTGAGGTGGTGAGTAAACGTACCTTTTGAGTAAAAGGAGTTTTGATGGAAATACCCATTCCAGAACCGGGCAGCATGGTCAGAACCTTGTACTGTAAAAGCACATGGAGGAATGCAGGTTAAGACCATGATATCTCGATGGAATATAAAAACAACAATTGAACCAAAAATAACTTGTAAGGAGAATAAACAGAGCACTCAGATAACTGATCTGAACAGCATCCCCCAAAAATAAAGGGACAGTTTTGCTGCAGCCCTGTTCATTTAAGTAAAGTAAAGTAAAGAGGAAGTAACAGGTAGCACCCATCCCATGATCTTTATCTCAATATGTCAGATTTTGGAATGTGATAAGTCCAGTTTTCAGAGGTTGTCTGCACACGACAATCGAATCCCCTTCATGTTCTTTAACTGTGTCAAACATCTCCATGTCAGGACCCTCACCCCCATCTCCTACAAGCCTGTGTCTTTTCAATCCCACCCCTTCTATGTGTTCCCCTCTTCAGCATCCCTCCACTTCAATATTCGCATCTTTCTGCATCCACCCTCACAAAGTTTCCCCTTCATCCCTCCTTTATTCTCAACTCCCATCCCGTCCGTCCCCTCTCGGCTTCCACCCTCCATCCCGCTCCCTCTCGGTTCCCCCCCCGCACCCCTCTCTGCTTCCGCCCATCCTCCCCTCTCGCTTCCCCCATCCCTCCCTCTCGGCTTCCCCCATCCCTCCCCCTCTCAGCTTCCCTCCCTCCCCTCTCGGTTTCCCCCACCCCTCTCAGCTTCCCACCCCTTGGCTTCAACGTGTGCCCCCTCGCAGCTTCCTCCTCACTCCACCCCTTCTCAGCTTCTTCCCCCTCCACATCCCACAACTCTCCATCCCACACCCTCCAGTCTCCCCCCACCAGCCATCGCTAACCATCCCAGCATCTCCCCCCCCCAACCCCCCTAGGCCTCACTGTGTGGATTCTCCAAAACATCCGAGGCCTTCACTCCAACATGACAGATTTCTCGACCCAGGCTGCTGCTGATAAACCAGACACCTGTTTAATGGAATCCTTCCTCCCACAGGATGTCCCAGATTGGCTCATGATTACACAGGCCTGAACACCGTCCTGGCGGCAGAGTTGCAGTTTACATCAATAACTTAATTTCTCACTGTCCGAGTACTGATCTTACACCTCCAACCACAAGGAGTACCTTTGGCAGCAACTTCCCCTCCGCAACCACAACTTGTTTGTCTGTGTGTTGTTCCGTCCTCCCAACAGTGACAACTCCATCTACATTTCTGTTCCAGACAACATGGACCAACTTTTAACCTAACCACACATCCCAATTCTCTTTCTCAAACGTGGAAATTTCAATTGTCACCATGCAAAATGGCTGGGTGTTGGTACCACTCTCACCAGGCAGGGCACTTCAGCAAAGGACTTTTGTGACTCCCTGGGACTGACTCATTCTGTGAACTTACCCACCTGGATTTCTCCCAATGGCAAATCCTCTCTTCTGTGCTTGGTAATGACTAACTTTCCTGCAAATGTCTCCTCTTCTTCATCTGCTCCAATTGGTTCATCTGACCAAGCAGCCATCTCACTTCAGGACTGGCCAACTATATCTATCTCCCCCGATATCAACTCGGCCTGAGAATTCTTCCACAGAAACCTCTTATGCACAGATTCATCCCATCTCGTCTTTTTTCCCCTCCCTACCCCTCTTCCCACCCATGGTGCCGATTCCTGTGGTGAAGCAGTTTCTCTGAATCAACTTGCCTTCTCTTCCTGGAAAGGAAACCCAACCAAAGGCTATCTCAGATCATTTCACAAAGCCTGCAACAAGTGTGTGCCCATACTCAGAAGAGCCAGAAAACATCTGACAAACCTCAAGATTGAACTTTCAAACTTGTCCCCCTCATCGAAAACCTGGTAGTGCCTTGTTAAGTCTGTCTGGAGTATGCTCCCCTTCTATTCCTTCCCTCTCTTCAAATGACACCATACAGACTCCACTTGTGACGAGGCTGAATGCGTCAATTCTGTGTTTGCTTCCAAATCCTGTGCCCCCAACCTCTCGCTCTATCCCAATTGCTCCTGGACTCTATATCGTTTGCACCTGAGAAGGTGGAGAAGTTTCAGGCAATCCTCGACTGATTCTGTAACTGGACCGGACGGCATCAGCCTACACTTCCTAAAAACTTGCTCTGATGATCTTGCAAATCTTCTCTCTGCCCTTTTCACCCTGTCATTTTCCCTCGGTCATCTTCCATCTGCTTGGAAATCTGCCATCACTGCATTACATTAAAAAGGTACAAGAACGAATCCCCTTAACTACAGACCTATCAGCTTACTTCCAATCATCAGCAAGATCATGGAATCCATCATCACAGTTGATATGAAATCCTTACTGTTCTCCAACGGCCTGATCTCAGATCATCAATTTGGTTTCAGACCAGCTCACTGCAACTTAGACATGCTGCTTCTACTCACCCAATGGATGGAGGCCCTCAATGTCAGACATGAGATCAGGGTCGTCACTCTAAACACATCTCGAGTTTTCAATACAGTCTGGCATCCTGCCTTGTTCTCTAATATCTCTGCCTAAGCATCCAAGGCAATCTTCACACATGGCTTACCCACTTCCTCTGCTCTTGTTTCCAAAGTGTGACTCTCAACGGAATCCTTTAATCTGCTCTACCTGTTAAGGCTGGAGAGCACCAAGACAGTGTTCTAGGCCCAGTCCTATTCTTATATCTTCATCAACAATCTCTCTGACTCTGTGGAAAAATCGTCTTTATCGATTTGCTGAGGACTCCACCCTTTGCTGTGACAGCCCACATCCTTCTGACAGACAAGCAGCAACCTCCTGAGACCTTGACAAAAATCACAAGCTGGTCAAACACTTGGAATATGGCTTTCAATCCTGACAAATCTCACTCTCTCACTAGCTTTCTCCAAAAGGACCATCTGGCAAACCCTCCTCGATCTACTTTCTTAACAATCCTTTTAAGGCGGTTCAGTCACTTCAACTCCTGGGTCTCACTAACAGCCATGGTCTTTCTTGGGCAAAACACATTTCAAAGTTGGCCTCCAAAGTCAGTTGCCAACTGGGCTTCCACCGTTGTACAGTCCTTCTTTGGCACACTTGAACTCCTACCAACCGACAAGACCTTCACCCACAACTTGATGGAGCACCGCTCTCCCCTCTGGGCTGGCTCCCCTGCCTCACATCTTGCTCAGCTTGACACCATGGAATTCAATGCCTTCAAGAACATTGAAATATCCCATGATGAAGTTGAGTCTATGGGCCTATTACTTCGCCATCGCAGACAGGTCAGTGGTTTCCCTGTCTTCTACCACCTATTTTCTGGTCTTGAACCCGCTGCTCTTTCTATACGTTGTCCCTCACGTTTCTGCAGGGTGCACGTTGTTCACCATCAACCCCCTTGTGGTGAAACTACCTAAATCCAGAATCACTGCTCACCTCCACTCATTTGTTCCCCACTGTGGAATCAACTTCCATATTCTCTTTAATATCATTCTCTCCAGGTCTTTAAGAATCCTGTCCACCACCATCTTAGATCATCCCTCCCCCCATCAAATCCATGATCTTTGCTATC
>CM068964.1:10302892-10324516 GCA_035128595.1 Eptatretus atami | reverse complement strand
AGCGTCCTCTCGTGCCGGGGCGCCTGCTATGAGGGTGTAGGGCAGCCCGGATCATGGGGAAACCCCTAATCCTTATCCCGTTGTATAAGAGGCGACCATGCGTTGCGTCAGGGCAAGGCATCCGGCGTAAAACCTATGCCAAGATCAGCATGCGGATCTAACGGATGATCCGCCTGTAGCAAACCCCTACGCCGGAGCAGCCGAAAGAAGAAGAAGAAGAAGAAGAAGAAGAAGTTTGCTCCTTGAAGTGACTTTTGGTTAATTAGGCAAAAATGTTTTGACTATTCTGCCCACTGAGAATCTTCTGATTCTATCTGTTATCTAATTTATTCACATCCCGAACCAGTTTCCTGCTTCGTCTGATGCTGAGTTTGGATGAGGGTGACCTGATTCTGAGGTAGCATCGTTGGATGGTATGAATACGGTCTTCCACCTCTTAAGAGGATTTCACCGTTACTCAAAGAATAACGAGTGACTTTGAAATCTTCTTATAAGCTCCTTGGTCTTTCATGGTTTGCCCTTGTTCGTCGACCAAGTGAGTTACATCTTAAACTCCTTAGACAATGGTGGGCCAGCAAAGGCCGTTGTCGAGCTCCTGCCCGTTCAAGTAGAACGATATGTTTGAAAGCAAAAGCAAAGAAAAGAATGTGTGAGATAAATAGTCCATACATTTAGATCTTAGAGTGTGTATGCCTGGCTTGGCTTCGGCTCTAATACTGCGCCCTGCTCCATCCGCCCCAATGCTTGGCTTCCCAGGTCACCAACCTGGCCAACGGTGAGCGCCACCATATCGAGCACCTCGATCGTTCTCTTGTGAAGCCCCACGAAGTAAGCACTGGACAATTGCGGAGCCTACATCAACGCAGGACCAAAGTGAAGACCAATGCACTGCAACCAGCGGGCCCCTTCTGCCCTTTTTTAACCGTTCACGCGAGGCGGGCCTAAAGATTGATCAAAACTGCCTCTGGCGGGTATCTCGGCCTGTCCCAGTCGGTCGCTCAAACCACGGCACGCGATGACCCTCCGTTGAATTAACAGGGCGCTGGGGTTTCGGACCGTGTTAGAGCATGGGGGCGACACGCTGGGAGCTCGCTAATTGCTTGCATGCGACGATGGAGCAATTATTTAGCAAACAGGACGCGAATGACAAATTCGCTGCCCTATTGTCCGAAGTTCAGATAAGTACCGAGACGATGAGCGCCTTGCCATTGTGTCCTGCATTTACCTCCGCCCATGCTTCCAAACTACGGGCAGCGTCTGGTGGGGGGGGCGTAGAGTGAGGTGATATGATGAGGAAAGTGGGTAGTTCATGTTGGATGAAAGGTATGTTGTGGTTCGCGTGTTGTGCAGGTTTTCGGGTCTTGGGACATGGAAGGCGTGTATTAATGTCAATGCAATGTTAAGTTTATGCAGTGAAATGAAAACCACGTGTAAATTAAAATGTAGCACTAATAAATAATAAGGGTGTGTACCTTATTGTATCGTCTGAAGGAATTATGGGCAGGTTGAGTTGGGAGAAAATCTTGGTCTTGACATGCGAATTGTACGAGCTTTGGCAGTGACATACAAATTGCCAGCTGCCCGCGTCGCACAGCACGTGCTTCGAAGGCTCGTTAGGTCGATTAACAATTACCCCCTAAGAAATGCGGATAAAAGGCTGGGAATAAATCCTATCTATCCCTTTACCAACGCATTCAATCACATTACAACACAACCACAAGGGAAGGACTACTCTGGAACTCGTACTATATGGAAATAACTAAACTGAGGGACCTGTATGTTGTGGCAATTTCCTTCGGGCGTTCCTCGAACCACAACAATATTAAAAGTTAAAATACATGATGCATTAACCATATAATTACCATAAAAATCCACAAATACGGCTTTTCTAAGGACTTAAAAACATAGAAACGAGTCCGTTTACTACGCACCGCCTTTAATTAAACCACACAAATTGCCATACTTATTGCCAAATATATATGAATATTTTATATTTTGAAAAGAGGACATAAATACGATCTTACACGTGAGTTCAAATAAGACATTGCGAGTTCACATAAATGTGATAAAAAATGCCCAACAAACTCTCCACAGAGAAACTCTAACTGTTTATCCAGATCAATTTTGAAAAATATGTTTTAAAATTGTAAAAGTAATATTGCAAACAAACATTTTCAGGTGACGTTTTGTCGAGGAAACAGACTCAACTTATTTAGACCGATTGGGAGTTTATTTTCGCCTGAATCGTGTTGAAAACCGAGCTTCTTCTCCTTAATTTCACTCTTATTCACTCATTTTTTTTGTCGGAGTTCACATTCTACCAGTTTCTGTAATCACAGCAATCCCCTTCACCACTGTGATATGATGTTTTTTTTCTATTAAAAAAAAAAAACATCAAATATGGAAAACCCTAATCTTAACCCTAACAGCTCAGAAACGCGCTGTGAGTTCGATTCCCGACATGCCTGTGCGTTCAGATTCGAACACAACCCTGCAGGGTAGCATTTGCCAGTTGGCATACCAAATGGAGGTTCTATCTCAAATAATATCAGAAGATATGGAAGGCATCCATCTTAGGCCAAATCAGGAGTGAGATATAATTGCTTATTTTAATATGAGCTTTTCAAACACGTAAATTAACACATGACAGCGCCTCAAGAAATCATTCACAACCCTCGACTTTTGTTAACATTGTTATGTTACAGCCTGAATTCTAAATACATTAAATTTTAGAAAAAAAATATTTGTCACTTATCTAACATCAAATAGCATCTACACACAAAAGAAAAAATCCACATTGACCAAAGCGAAACCATGTTTTATAATCTTACAAATTCACTTAAAAAATGAAAATCTTGAAAAATGTTTTGCATCAAGAAGTAATTCACCCCTTTGCCTTGACAGTTCCAAATTGATCTCACGGGCTTATTCCAATTCCTTTGATCACCGTTGACATGTCTCTACAACTTCGATGGAGTCCACTGTGGTCAATTCAATGATAGGACATGATTTAGAAAAGAAACACACCTTTCTATATAAGGTCTCACAGTTGACGCGTGCATGTCAGAGCAGAAACTCACCTTGAAGTCCAAGGAACAGTGCCGCTAGAAATCCGAGATAGAATTTGAGGAGGCATAGATTCTGGGAAGAGTATAAAACGGATATCTAGAGTATTGAAGTTCCCAAGAGAACAGTGATCTCCATCATTAGGGAAATGGAAGATTATGAACTACCAGACTCTTCCTTAGAAGCTGGCTATCGACAAACTGTAGAAACTGCGACAAGAAGGACCTTGGTCAGGAGGTGACTGAGAATCTGCATGACCACTCTGACAGAACTTACAGAGTTCTTTGGCTGAGATGGAAAGAACCTGCTGGAAGGACAAACAGTCTCTGCAGCACTTCACAAATTCAAAGCTTTATGGGAGAGTGGCCAGATAGAGCCACTCCTGAGATAAATGCACATGACAGCATTGTCTGTGAGTTGTTAAAATAGTCACAGTGAAAAGACTCTTCGAGCATGAGGTAAATATTCTGTCTTCTGAGAGAACGAAATAGAACTCATTGCGCCTGAATGCAAGCTCTCAG
Source organism: Eptatretus atami (assembly GCA_035128595.1). Classification (NCBI taxonomy): domain Eukaryota; kingdom Metazoa; phylum Chordata; class Myxini; order Myxiniformes; family Myxinidae; genus Eptatretus; species Eptatretus atami. The sequence continues at coordinate 10,320,929 of CM068964.1, read as the reverse complement.
TCTAGCAGGAAACCCATGCACAATCATCACCCATTAACCACCCATTCTTCTACCGTGAAGCATGGTGGTAAGGCCCTAGCATCATGCTCAATGGGATCGCCTTTCAGTGGCAGGACTGAGACTTGTAAGGATTAGAGTGGAACAAATGCAATGGAGCAAATGACAGGCAAATCCCTTGAGGAAACCTGCTTCAGAATGCAAAAAAAACCTGAGACTGCCGGGTGAAGATTTACATTACAACAGGACAATGACCCCCAAGCACTACAGCAAAGCAACACTGGAATGGCTTCAGAACAAAACATCGACAATTCATTTGCAGTGGCCCAGACTTGAATCCCATTGATTATAATCCATGTGGAAACATTGAGATTGCTGCCTACACCGACACTCCCATCCACCTTGACAGCGCTTGAGCAAATCTGCAAGGAAGGAAGGGGAGAAAAATCCCCATAATCCAGATGTTGTTAAAGCTGTACAGAATCATACCCAAGAAGACTCGAAGCTGCTAATCGTGCCAAAGGCGTTCTACAAAGTATTGACTCAGGGGGTTGAATACTTATTGATTGCCACAAGACATTTCAGCTTTTCATTTTAATGAATTTGCTAAAAACTTCTAAAAAATGTTTTCACTTTGTCATTGGGAAGTATTTGTGCGATCGGTGATAGATTTTTCTTCATTTAATCCATTTTAAATTCCAGGGCTGGCAACAACAAAATGTCACCAAAAAACATCAAGTGGGTGTGAATACTTTCTGAAGGCACTGCAACTTGTTGATATGAACATAGTCCAAATAATCAATCTTCTTTTTTGTGCGTTACAAGTGCAGCGATGTAAAGCTATTGTTGCGAAAATGGCCTTAGCTGTGGTGTTATTAAATATAGATTAGCCCAGATCCTCCATTAAATGCATGTTTAGCCAGGTTTTTCGCTAAATGGACGCTACATGTGTGTCGGAGGTTGCAGAGGCTGTTCATCGTTGGTACATTAGGTTGGTGGACTGAGTAGAGAAGTTTCTTCTCTTCCTTCCTCTATCGCGACATAGTCCGCTGCCCAGCGCTAGAGAGGGGAGTGGCCTAAGAGAAGGAAGTGAAACCTGAGGAGGAGCCAGTCGGTTTTGAGGACCGAGCGGAGGGTGAAGAAAAGACCATGCAGGAGCGCCCTGGAAGCGTGTGCAAACTGAGCGTTTACTCCTGTGGCGAAATCGGATCTGAATAGGGGCTGGCTGACATGGTAGTCAGCAAGTGACTCCTTCGTAGGCGCAGCTGAGCAAAGGCCAAGGCAGGAGTGAATCTGCCGGGAGTGAGAAGACTGAACCTGAGTGTGCCGAGTCTGCGATCTGGCAGTGGTGAACTGAGCCGCCATGGTGGGGCACGATCGGCTGAAAGTGGCTGAAGTGCTGTGTGTGAGTCAGCAGTGGGCTTCGAGGCGAGCGAGCAAGGAAAGGCATGGTGGAATCTGCCGGGAGAGAAGCTGAACTGAGCGCGCCGGTCTGCGCTCGGCACCAGTGGTGTGAAACTGAGCGCCGATGGTGGGCGCAATTCGCTTTCGTGAGGTTAGCACAACGCAGTTCATCCGGAGTCCCAGTGACGAGCCTCTGACCACTGTCCCTACTCACCCTCCACGGCTCGACGACGTCTTGGAATCCCATGTGACCCAGCCTGCCGCGGAGCCAACACCTCGATTTGGGCCTTGTCTGCGCGTGAAACAGCCAGGCCTGGACTTTATTACTGGACCTTGGAGAAACCCAGCTGAAACCCACCATCGATCTTCGCTCTCGGCTGCCGTCGAGCCTCGCGGAGGTCCTGAACCGCCGACGCTCCGCACTGGGCTGCCCAGTCATAGCGTGAGGGCTGCGACACATGGGCAACAGAGCGCCATTTTGATCCACGCGGCTGGTTTTGAGTCTGGCGCACTCGAATCCGTAGACATCAGGCCTGTCACGAGCCACATTCGTGCCTTGACACGTTCCTCTCGTCCATGAAACACATCCACAAGTACTCCCTGTGTCTGTACTGCATGCTGTCTGTGTCTTGTCTGCTTCTAGCAATGTCGTTTAACGTCTATCTCCGTTAGGGTCCCCTTATGAAACCCGTATCAATCCTGTAGCTCCCTAGTTAGAAACGGGTAATAGTATTAATAATATAACAATTGTCGTGAAATGCTTTGCTTTGTCGTATCCCCGCATGATCCCCAATAAATCTGCGTTTCGTATGAAGTGCCGCTATTTGGAATTAATTCGTGCCGGCGCCGCAGGAACAATCCGCTCGATTGGATATAAAAACCAAAAATGGTTTAGAGACTCGGCAGAATTCGTCTCAGTATCTGACAAAACCAGTCGAACGGGGTCTCTATTTCCCAACTGTAAGGTCCAGGGGCTACGTGTACTCGCATTCAGACGCGTGACCCGAGGCCTGTGCCCGCAACCAAGCCGGCCGTTATAACCCTGGAGACAGCGGTGGAGGGGTGGCGCCGTAATCTGTAACATTTGGCTGTCCCGAGAGATAGGGTGCGAAAAACAGGACAGGTTGTTACAGTGTGTGATTGTTACAGGCGAAAAAACAGGGTGTTACAGAACAGTGATTGACGCACTCGTCCCGAACCCCACCCCCGTAATCCTTCAACAGTACGTACTGTTCTTCAACATAGTTTACTTGAATTTTCCAATGTAGATTACTTGAAGAAAATCTCTTTAAGCAGTGTTCATGAAATAGGTGACTCGTTCCTAGTTTCTTTTACACACAAAAAAACCTCGTTCTTATTTCTTACTGTATGGAAAATGTACCTTATTTATTGTTGCACACTTAAAACTAAAAGTGTTCCCATGCGGTTAAAGTTAAAGCATTTGTGTTAGGTTTCAAGTGTATTCGGCAAATCGTATAAAAAGTGCCTTTTGAAAGAAAAGATTGTGTTTGGATCGCGCCGCCATTACACGAAGGTACGACGTTCGTGTTAATATCTCCGAAAATCTGGAGCATCAGGTCGGAAGTTGTTCATTTCCTGTGTGCAGGACTCGTTAATTCTCCCGTTAATCCTTCATAATCATCTTCTTCACGGTACGAAGTGATTAGCGAGAAACCCATTTGGCCTGGTTACTGCTAACTTGTGGGTATTGATGTGTACACTAAAAAAAACTTTACTTTTACTCTTCACTTTTTAATTATTTACTGTACCTAAAAGATTTACTGTACACTGAATTTTTCCGGAGCCGGCCGAGTCTGAGTTCTTGCATTCTCAGTCCGATTCTGTAGTCCTGAAGAGTTGATGTGCCGAGTCCGAGTCCCCCAAAAAGTGGACTGAGGTCCCATACCACTGCAACGCTTCACCTCAAACGAGTAATGCTCCGTTTGACACTCTGCGTCTTTGAGACTGAGATTTATGGTCACAAATAATGAAGCAGAGCCCCAGATCAGAGCTATGGTCTAGAGCATCCGCTCAGAGTCTGGAGGTCGTGATCTAAAGCCTGGCGAGCACACCAAAGACTTTATATTTGAAAAGATGCGCTAACTTGCTGCTTCCTGTCTGTGCTCTAATTAAAAGGATGAACACAGATACAACCCTGCAGGGTATGGCAACCCCCAGTACAACACTTGCAAGAGAAACTGGTTCGGCAGCACAAGCGCTCTGTAAAGAGTATGGCGACATCAATCAAAAACAACAACAAAAAAATTGATATATATCGGCCTCAGTGTGTGATTATAAAACAGGTGATGATAAAATATGGGGAGAAATGCTTCCTTGTGTTGAGCAGGCCTTGTGCTCCTCTTTCTTTGTACCCACCAGAATGGAATTTTGACCGGAGCTGTATGCAGATGCTTCTCTCAAGGTTCAGCTCAATCACAAACAGCTTGGAGTGTTCCAGGCGGAGAAGTTCCGCCAAGCTACCATGAGGTAAGGATGATTAGCCTTTGCCGGGGTTTGGGGAGCGGGGAAGGAGGGTGCGGGGGCATCAATACAAGGAAATTGAAATGGTTTCCTAACCAATGTGGACAAGTTCTGCCAATAGGAAACCTTCCCGCTACATGCGAGGGAAGTTCGCAGTATTCTGGCTTTGTCCTCAACAGGCGGCCGTTTCGTTCCTTTCTGCGTTCTCATCTAGGAGACAGGCCTATTCCAGTGACGCTACGTCGTGCATTTCAGCTCTCTCCTTCTGCAAAAGATCAGGCTCGCCTGGACTGCTGTTTTGAATGCGTCCTCTTAGGTAACTGTGCGAAGGAGCGCCGGTATTGAGCCTGTGGCCATGCTTGATCACATGGCAATGTGTAGTACCACTGTTGCTTCCACTTCACCCTAGCTCTCCGAAGACGCGAGCAATGCAAACAGAAAGATCTGCTCGAGCAGATGATGGCTAAATGATGGAGAGTTCCCCGACCTCCATCGAACGATCCGTTGCGTAGGACGTATATCAACTCACAGCCGCGGCAATCCGCACGCCCAGTCCCCACACCGCCCACACTGCCCGGTTTACCAATGAAATTTGTGGACCTTTTGACTTGTGCTGAACTGGGTACCTGAGTGTTTGAAACAAATTGGAAGATGTGTGTATAAATTATCAGAGCAATCTCTAAACGGGGTGACATTCGTTTTTCTTCAGTCAAATAGTTCATTGTTCCATTCTTCTGATGAGCCTCTGGTAACCCAGAGTGAAAGAAAAATGTTCACTCAACAAATAAGCCATTGAAATTAAATATTTTATTGGAATTTGTCAAATAGTTTAGCATCTGTATATTTGGCAGACTAATTAATTTCTCAATCCCACTGCTCATTCTAATATAAATAAGTCAATATTCAGACCCCGATTGAATTCAACTTCGGGTGTTCATCCAGGTAAACAAGGACCAGGATACACCTTCTGTTCTGTCCACCGGTGGGAGTTGTTGGCATTGGACATCTGCTTGGGCTATCAAGGAAAAACCTGGAATAAAAAACAGCTGGACATCAACAGGTAGTGAGGTACGATGGAGACCGCAGCTTGGGCGACTGTGCGCGTCGAGGATGGAAGATCGGTCGCAGTTGTATTTTTTGTTCTCTCGTCGACGGTACTCGACTTCTGTTAAGCTTCAGAGATCGGCTCTTATTGGACAGGGCTTTTTAACACAAACTGGCTTGCTGTTATTTCTGTGATGAAGATAATTATGTATTTCATACTTATTGGATTAATATGGTTTTTTATTTTGTGTCAAAGTGAGTTAATGTATAAACCGACACATTCAATCATTGCTCTCTCTCCTCTAATAATTTCCCATTCAAACTTTTCTTAATCTGTTAACTCTACCCCATTTCTAAACCGTTAGCATACCTCCACCTTCGATGACTGGCCGGTGCCTGCCGTATTATAAACCAAGTATCCTTCCTGCCGGCCTTGCTTGCTACGCATATCTTCCGCCTCTCGTCTCGAGCCAGACATCGCCATGGTGACACTTGCTTTCCAGGCTTTTGTTACAACTTTGAGAACTCCCACGAACTTTTTCTGAAACTTTGAAAACTTTGAATGAATAAACCCTTCATTATCATATTTTCACATCAATTTGCATTTCCTCAGAGGAATGCCTTGCACAACATGGTCCAAGTGGATTAATGGCTGTGATTTCAGCACAGACACAGCATTCTTTCTCCTCTTGTTGAATGACCCAGCCCACCTCCCCATCAATGGATGGTGCTGTACTACCCAAACATCTTTTCTAGCCAACGTTAAGTTGCAGTACACCGTGTAACATGACTGCCCTCAACTGCCAAACCTTTCATTCCTTACAAGACACTACTGTGCCATTATAGGTTCTAACTGACCATTGATCAAGCAATGAAGATAAAAAGGCAGATGGTAAGAGTTTCTTCATCTTATAGGTCTATAGATCTGAATCGCATCAGCATTTGAACCATTGCCACTCAAAGCTACAGAATGAGCTGTAATGTATAATCCCACACAAGCGTCGGCCCAGCACGGCTCAGGAGCAGTTCCTCGGCTGGGTTCAATTGGTCCACAGCGCCACTAAGGCCGCTGCTCCTGTTTTGTAAAAGAATCCCAACCAATATGATAATTTCCATATTTATTATTTCTACAACCTGCAATGCTCAACAAGACCAAGGACCAAGACCGAGGACCACTCTAGGTGACGTTCTTTTCCCACAATTTGTTATTTTTATTTTCCAGTGTCTTTGACAATCCATGAGAGTTTCAAATATTTCTGTTTGTTTTATTGTCAGCCATCCGGATGGGGAAAGCCAAGGTTCCTCCTCTTCTCTTCTCTAGCACATGTTGTATTTTTGCAACGCCATCCAGACACCACGCATGGGAGTCGATCTTTGTTTGTTTGTTTAACTCAGAAAGATTAAAATGTTCATCGTTTTCAATCGACACAGGTTTTTTCTTTAGCTTGTTTAATGATCCTTCGGTGCACGTTTATGGAATATTTCGTTGAGGCAGCATGAGTAAGTGGCAATCCGCAAGGAACATTTTACACTATTTCTATGGTTTGCTGACAAAAAAAACATTATATATCTACTTTTAATCTTCAGAAGTAGAAGAATAATTTTTGAAAAAAAAAAACCTCTTGATTCTGCATAGCTTGTGTAGAAAGAAAATGGAAATGCCTTTTGTTAGGAGCTGCTAGCTAACCTTATTATTGCATCTATAATCTGTCACCCAAACTGATGGATGGAGGCTTATGTTTCCAACCCCTGTCTGTACATGTCTGTGAGCAGGATATGCTCAACAAGTAGCATGTGACATATTCGGACAAACTATGGTGGACAGCATGCGGTGTGTGATCGAGGAGAATGATTGATTCGATTATTGATGTCGACCACCGAATCACATGACGATTACCAAACCTGGCTGAGAATTATTAAATTTCTTAGGCAAGACAATTCCTATTCAATTATTGAGGATGCTTCCGGTGCCAAACCAACGACTTTCATTGTATGTTAATACTCGTGCGATATTTCAAAAAAATCTTTGGTTACAACGGATCTTATGACCAAAACTTGATTGTCATGAGTTGAGGTAACCGTTGACAAGAACAAGCCAATTTCGATTTTGGTTCATGATCCGGATATAATGCAGATCAGGCCTACTCAGTGAGACAGGAGCCGACGACCACCCATCAGGTAACAAAACGTCTAAATGTTCACACCTAGCTAACTGAGTGGTTATGCACTCTTACGATGCCCTTATTTTTTATTTTTTTATGTGATCCTCTTCTCACATCATTGCCCTTTATGATTACGGGAGAGACCATGAGATGACTGGTGAGGCTCAGATCAAATCCTTGAATGGAGGGTAGACAGCTTGAGACAATCGAACTGTAGTCGGGGAGGCTTGTCCACAGAGTTAATGTGTTTGACGTGACAACATTTCAATCTGTTTGACACCCTTATCATGCACCAAGTTCAAGTTTCATATAGAAGTAATTGTTGGTAGGAATTTATTTGGGCCTGACAAACCATTCCTATCTTTCTTTTTACAAGTCCTTCATCTCAATGTTGTTCTCAATATATGTAGTGTTTCATGGATTTCAACCTCTGCAATAACTCATCCTGAACGGGGACCTGCGTGTACGAGAGAGACCCACGACGACGCCAGTCTTCCAACATCATGTAAGTCGAATTCTTTCACGCCCAGTAGGTCGGTTTTTACCATGCCGCCGTGTCGAGTTAAGCATGGCAGACAGGGAACCGTGCCAGTGAGCTCGCGTGGTGTTAATTAAGGCTCTGAGCGATGAATTGTGGTCATATTGGTGTTAATATTTATCGGTATGCCATCCTGATGATGGGCCAAATAAGCCCAAAATCCAGATCGGACTGGCTCCGTTTGATGTTTAAACTGATGATGACCAACTATAATCTTTTCGCACAGTCACCGCGGCCAAGGCCTCTGTGTTGCGGAGGTGACGCTTTGGTGTCGACTGTGTTCTAATGGGGATCGGCGGATTGCTCGTCACACTACGCATGTTCGATATATGTATAATGTATATATGCTGCCGGGTCGGTGAGAAGACACGAGCGGTGGGGGAAGCTTACGTCGATTCCACACCAGACCTCCCCGAAATTTGCTAGGGCCGTCGCTCACGGATAATTCCGTTTGACGCGGCGGGTCACTCAAATCTGGACCGTGCACGTATGCCAATAACATCAACCGCCTGACCTAGGTCCTCCCGCCTATGGAATCGAGTTACCTAATAATACTCAGCGGGGAAACCACCGCCCTCGGAGTATTGCCGTGTCCGAACCGAGAACAGTCACTACCGGACTCGGATCACCTTTCTGGAAGCTCGCGAATGCACCGAAGCGACACTGCCAAGGGACATTACCGGCGAGACAGGATACGGGACCGTTGGAATAAAGACCCGGCTAAAACCTGGATCGAACCCTATAGCCTGCGACCAATGAGGAAAAGACAAGGCGAGCTGGCGAACATTTCTACAACAATTATTTATTTACAGCAAGCGAGGAAAAGCATGCCTGGTCAACAAACAAAGCGATTTTCGGTATGTAACGCAGGGAAGGGACGCAGGGGTGTGGGGGGGTGCGACAAATCCTATACAAGCAAGCTTACTAAAGCAGACCACAACTTGAGACTTGACGCCAGACATTCACTAGTAACAACAAGAAAGATCATCTGCAGGCTTACTAACATACAGGGGCCAGCACACTCAGACACACACAGAAAAGAAAACCCTTCAATGAAAGGGACTTTGCAGCCAGGAGCGAGGGGGTTGAGGTTATAGTTGTTTGCGTACCTGGTGTTTCGGGCAGGGAGCTCATTGGTTGGCACCCGACAAATGGACCGCGTTATTCTGGCCACAGCCGCCCTACACGTTGTGGAACAATCATGCTTTCCCGCGAAAAGGAGAGCTTGCAATGGAGCAAGGGAGGAGTCTCCAGAGGGCCGAGGTGGAGCAGCTCTCGGCCCTAGGACCAGCAGGAGGCCTTAGGTCCAAAAAGCAGTGCAAGCTCCTGAGGTCGTGTCTGCACCCAGCGGGATACACCAGAAACAGAAGGCGGGCCGACTACCAGAGGCGAGCACGGGGCGGAGTCGAGGGACAGATCAAACAGCGTGAAACACACACACTCACATCACCCCCTCACGGAGACTTCTCCGATGTTTATAGAGCTTGCGGGAGGCCATGGCCGAATCCGACTTCATCGCCTGACGCGTCAGTGCCTTCTGACTCGGCACACCGACCTCCTCACAGCCCATTTATTGGTCCGCCTCCTGGGCCGAAGAGGCTTCGGCCAGACGCGATTATAGCCTGCCCACCTGGGTGCAAAAGCGTTATGACACGTTGCACATGTCTGGCCCGGGATAGCACGGTGGTGCAGTCACCACCTACCTATACTGCGTGACTCGCTGATGGTAAGCGAGGCAGAACGCACCATGGATCGTCACGGGTGGCAACGCGAGGCGAGAAGGCCACCCGTGGTATCTATCACGCCACTTGTGCGTTAAACGAGACGAGGGGCAAGCGAGGCACATAATACCTCAGGAGTGAAGAGAAGAATGGGAAGTGCGATGAGGGAAAATGATATTAATAATAACCTAACTAATAGGCCCATCGCAACGGCAGACTACCCGGGGCTGTATCCTCCGCTAGACGAAAGGTAAGGCGACTAACTACACGTCCCCACCCAACTATCAAAAAATAAATGGGAATTACACATATCTTCTGGCCGATCACCACGAATTGTTGTTATCGCTAATTGCGCGTTACAAGAGTAACCGCCGACACAACTACCCCTCTCTCACCTGCTTTTTCTCGCACTCGCGACACGAAGGTAGTTTAATATTCGTGAGGATGTCAGGTGTAGGTCCTCGTACATTTTTTCAAACCTCCGGATCCACTGAAATGAGGCGACGGATTGAATTATCACATGTCCAAAAATAAATATGCCGAGTGCGTTGGCGATTAAACAGAAACTAAACAGATCTCATCGGACAACTTAACTACATTGCCGGAATCTAAACAAACAACAGAGTGGCCAGAACGCGAACTACATTCTACTATTTACACTACCCATGCGCCCCAGGACCTTGCATGTACTTGAGAGATCAGAGGAACACAAATAAAGGCAACAGTCGTAAAGGGGATGAGAATGCACGCAGCATGGCAATCATGATATCAGTATCGTCAGGGCCCTCAATGGTCCTTTGTTGTTGGTGTAGAATTTATATTCGATTTCCTGGCTGCTGGAAGGCAACTCACCACGTACGTAGCCGTACGCGCAAAACATATCAATAATAATAAAGAAGAAGAATATGTGACGTTCAATCTGCATTTGTCATAAGCACCTTTACATAGTCATTTGGTTGGCCAAGATACAAATGCGCCGTAACTTGCAAGGAAACCGCATTGTCGATTAATATCAAAACCTTGAAAATCAGGCACATCCACAGGCCCCAGCATTAATTCCTGGCAAGCTTTCAATGAGATCAGACACCAGTGGTGTCCGAGAAGAACACAGCGGTCACAGACAGACGCACCAGAAGATTGCTGGAATTATCAGAATAACGACTAGTGCATGCCCGTCAGGTGCAGCGGTGCCCGTTACCGTGGTGCCACGTACGTGCAAAAAAATGTTAAATATGTGCGTCATAGCACGATGTCCTTCATCTTCAACGTTTGGTAAATAAATGGCCATCTAACTTTGGAACCACTTGTAACCGTTAATATCAAACTTGAAAAGGCACATCCTTGGGTCAATTATGTAATAATCCCAAGGTTGACATTTCCCAGGGTAATGCAACACGCCTGTTTTTTCCACACAGGTTGAATATAATTGTTACAAATATTAATTGACATCCTCAGGTTGAATTTCCCAATGGAGAAACAGCTTCTCCGCGTTATCAATAATTTCAAACCGCGCTGCCAGAAACAAATCAACCACACAGGCACGATCAACTTCGCTCTCGACGTGCACCGTACTCGTGACGTGGCTGTAAGTCTAGTGCGTACGTGCAAAAAAAGTAGAGTGCGTCCCGTAGAAGTGCGCGCCAATATGTGCTAGCTATACTTCCTGGTCGCTCTCGTAAACGACGCGACTGGATTGGAGGCATTTGTTCAATTAGATCGACCAACCGATCATAATTGGCAACGATAACTTGGAAACACCTGGGAATACTCACCGGTCAACCCCAGGCAGAGCGTCAATTTGTGACGTCATATCAACGAAGAAGAAGAAGAATTGCTGACGCCCCCCCCCTCTCTCTCGCGTTCTCTCTCCCCCCCCTCCTCTGACTCTCGCTCACCTCAAGTTGACACTTGACCATTTCTGCCCTCGCTGCCCCCGCCCGTCTATCCCCTCTCGATACGTAGTTGCCCCACCCTTTTCAATAGGCTCCAGTCACGGCCACTCACAGTCCCCTCGAGCCGATACGTGCCAGCGCGCCCTCACTGCATAAGTCTAGCCCACTAATCCGTTGGGCACAGTTAGCACTCCAGCGCCAACACCCACAGTCACACCCTTTCCCAAGCATCAGTTCTTCCCCCGCCTAATAAAGTATAGCCTATAAACACAACCGAAGCATCGCCTGTGCCTCCCTCCGACCTCCGTCTACTCCAACACTCACCTTATACAACCAGACACACAAGTCACCCCCCCCTCCTCTACTTCCCTCCTCTCTGCAGCACCCTTCTCTCGCGTAAATGTATTCACTAAATGATGTAAAATTCTTACACAACAGTCCACCATAAATTCAAACATTGATCGGAAAAAACATCGAACCGCTTTCAACTCACAGCCCTGCCTGAAGACACGTTGTTTCCCTCTGGATAAAATACATTCACAAATCCTTGCAGATCAATTAACATTCATAATTTGAACAGTAATTTCAAACCTTGGTGAAAAAACCACAGCTTCACTCAAACTCTTGCCGGGCACCACTTGCCCGGAAACACGCTGAACACGGCGCCTTTCAATGAGAACGATATCAAACCTCGAAATAAAGGCACAATACTTATTTTTTCTTTTCAGGGGTTACAACACAGCGCAATTGTGACGCATAGCAACACGAAGAAGAAGAAGAATTGCTATAACGTCATCGTGCAAAAAAAAAAGCGAATGTCTGACGTCATTCGTGAAGTCATAGCTCCGCTCTGTTCCCATCAAATTGGTGTGGCAAATAAATGGCCGTAACCCTGGAACCGCTTGTCCAATCATAATACGAAACCTTTAAACAGGCACATTCCGCAGGTCCCCAGCATATTGTACACTGGCAAGTTTCGTAACATAAATTTACAGGACACCACCAGTCAGAGTTACTACAGAGAACAACAGCGAGGATCCTGCATTGAACCACACACAACACACACACACACACACACCACTAAACGACAATCTCACAACTACAGAACACAAGGATTGACTCACTTTCGAAAATTTACATCGCGCCGAAAAACTATTTCCACAATCTGTCTACTGCGATATCAAAGACCGTATTTACCATGTTCCAATTGATTATCGGCGGATCGGTTTTTTTTCCACAAGCTTGGGCACTGCCGTACCACGGTGAGCTTAAATCGACCGTCACAATATAACATCAAACATAGATGCTATCAAAAAAGACACGATCACATGAGTTGATAATTTTATCAGTGTCGAGTCTCGATGATCCTCTAAGCCATAAGTCCAATTTTTACCCATGAAGCGACCTCTACCTGAGAAATGATTTTGTAAAGTGCGAAAGAACCGACCCATACGTATTGCCCGGAACGAACAAAAATAAACAAAAACTAACAATAAACAGAACACAATGGAATTAGCCACGTCAATCTCGATACCTGGGCACTCCACACCTAAATCAATAAATATCCCACAACTTGTTTGCGTCGAGCCTGCCACACCGACACCAACAACAGGCAAACTGGTTGACGAAAATGAAATAAAACCCCCTCATTTAAATCAACACACTGTAAACATGAAGCCTGCCTCAGGGTCTGATGGTCCTCTACGAACTCGGCGGAGCACGGTGTCTCACTCCGCGCCCACCTGGGTCATAGACTCCTGGCATCAACGAGGGGAACCGACATGTACGTCCAGACGCACCTCGATCAGAGCACAACGCCACAGCCCTCGAGATCACAGCGCGGCGCATCGACATCACTGCCAGTAGACATCTCTGCACATCCCATCGTCAGCACAGAGACTACTCCCCGAGAACGTACTAACACATCCAAAGAATCTCTGTACGCCCTATTATTTTCCTCACACACGTCAATCGAGATCTGGCTCGCAGTAAATCGTGGCCGGTCTTTCCATCACACACGTCTCAACTAGGGTCTCGGGTGAGAACGAGAGTGTCACAAATAGACCTCTCACATCACACACGTCCCACACAAAGCTCTCTTACACAGCACGTGTTACCCGGCTGTCCGTCGCACACGTCTATCAAGAAGGCCTAACGAATGAACGTCCGGCTCTCTCACCTCAGCACCCGTGAAACAACAGCAGTCTCTGAACGATTCCGGCTTTCCTCACACACCGTCACACAGCGCTCTAAACGTGCTCGCGGATTTCTCATCACATCAGTGCTACACCTAGGACATACACGCGCCCAGGAAGCGTGGCGCGCATGAGCGAGTGCGCTTCCTCTACACCACGTCAACCACACGCTCCGAAAGGTAGAACCAAATTCGTGTCCGCTTAATACACACACTACAAACCAGTCTGCATCACGCAACGCTTGAGAAGGTGATCGGCTTTCCTCACACCACGTCACACAGGCATCGTACAAGTACTGATACGGCCGTGAGAGACACGTGATCGGCCTCACACACACTATCCGTGACTCATCTCTAACAGGCACTCGAAACAAAGTATCACACCGACTCTTTCTCTATCTTTTGACCAGCTAGAGGCAACAGCGCTCACCACGCTATGGCTACAAAATAAACAGTTGCCCGCTCATCCCATCACACAGTTCTACAACACGGTCAATCGATGAAAAATAACAAACTTATTGATGCGCGTATTGGCGGCTCACCTATCTATGCACACGAAGACTCAATTGGCCGCTGTTGATTAAGAGACAAAATCGTGCCGACGGCTACCTCAATTCACACAGCTACATCTTTAGAGCTCAGTGATTTAATTTGATAAGAACGAATGCCTTTTCTCTCGGAATTTCCTCATCTACACATACATATTCACACACCAGGCTCTTCCCTCCATTTGGTGTGTATTAATTTTGATCAACCTGTAGACCTATGTACACGGCTTTTTAATTTCTCAATTTCTCTCTAAACACGTCACACTGTAGGTGATTAATTTTCGGATGCAACTTAATACCTTTAAGATAGTATACCTTAGATCTCCGGTGCCCTTTCCGTGCACACATGCGTCAATCACAGCTTCTTAGAACGTGTCGGATTTTCCTCACACACGTCACACAGGCTCAAGAAGCGTGCCGGCTTTCCTCACACAACGCTCACACAGGCTCAAGAACGTGTCGGGATTCTTCACACACGTCACACAGGCTCTTGGAACGTGTCGGCTTTCCTCACACACGTCACACAGGCATCTAGAACGTTGCGGCTTTCCTCACACACGTCACACAGGCTCTAGAAAACGTGCCGGCTTTCTCACACACGTCACACAGGCTCTGAGAACGTGTCGGCTTTCCTCACACACGTCAACACAGGCTCTAGACGACGTGTCGGCTTTTCCCATCACACGTCACACAGCTCAGAACGTGCCGGGCTTTCCTCAACACGTCACACAGGCTCTGGATTAACGTGTTCGGCTTTCCTCCACACACGTCACACAGGCTCATAGAACGTGCCGCGCTTTCCTCACACATGTCACATAGGCTTAAACGTGTCGGATTTCCTCACACACGTCACACGGCTCGCAGAACGTGTCGGCTTTCCTCACACACGTCACACAGGCTCAAGAACGTGCCGGCTTTCCCACACACGTTCACACAGGCTCTAGAACGTGTCGGATTTCCTCACACCACGTCACACAGGCTCAAAGAACGTGCCGGTTTCCTCACACACGTCACACAGGCTCAAGAACGTGTCGATTTTCTCTTTCTGTCCCGGGTTGCCACCTGCCTCGTGCGGTCCTCACACCGGCCTCACAATGGTGTCCCGCCAAACCAGACGGGAGCCTCCACACTCCACACTACACACTCCACACGTCCACACTCCACACTCCACACTCCACACTCCACACTCACACACTCCACACTCCATACTCCACACTACACACTCCACACACACCACTCATACTCCACACCTCACACCAACTCCATACTCCACTCCACACTCCACACTCCATACTCCACACTACACACTCCACACTCCACACTCATACTCCACACTCAAACACCTCCACTCCACACTCCACACTCACATACACACATCACATTCACTCCAATAACTCCACATTACTCCATTACTACACACTCTCACATCCACACTCCACACTCCACACTCCACACTCCCACACTACACACTCCACACTCCACACTACACACCTTTCCACACTCCACACTACCCACACACTACACTCCATACTCCATACAACACACTCCATACTCCATACTCTATACTCCACTCCACACTTCCACACCTCCACACTCCACACTCCACACTCCACACTCCACACTACACACTCCACACTCCACACTCCACAACTACACCACCTCCACCATCACCATCCACACTACACACTCCACCACTCCAGCACTACACACTCCAACCACTCCACACCCACACTACACACTAACACTGCCACACTTCCACACTCCACACTACACACTCCCCACTACACATCCACACTACACACTCCACACTACACACTCCACACTTCCCACACTTTCACACTCCACACTACCACTCCACCACTACACACTCCACACTACACACTCCACACTCCACGACTACACACTCCACACTCCACACTCCACACTACACACCCACACTACACACTCCACACTCCACACTACACACTCCACACTCCACACTCCACACTCCACACTCCACCACTCACACTCCACACTCCACACTACACACGTCCACACTCCACATACACATCCACACTACACACTCCACACTCCACATCAATACACACTCTCACACTCCACACTACACTACACACTCCACACTCCATACTCCATACTCCATTCCACACTCCCACTCCACACTCCACACTCCACACTCCACACACACACTCCACACTCCACACTCCACACTCCATACTCCACCACTCCACACTACACATACACACTCCACACTCCACACTCCACACTCCACACTCCCACACTCCATACTCCACTCTCCCTACTCCCACTCCCAACTACACACTACACCTACAACACACTACACACTACAACACTCCACACCTCCACACTCCACACCCACCACTCCACACTCCACACTCCACACTCCATAACTCCATACTCCACTCCAATCCACTCCACACTCCACATCCACACTCCACACTACAACACTCCACACTCCATACTCCCATACTCCATACTCACCTTCCACACTCCACACTCCACACTACACACTCCACACGCCACACTTACACACTCCACACTCCACACTCCACACTAACACTACACACTCCACACTCCACACTCCATACTCCATACTCCATACTCCCACTCACACTCCCACACTCCACACCCACCTACAACTCCAATACTCCACACTACAACACTCCACACTTCCACACTACACACTCCACAACTCCACACTCCACTACACACTCCACATCCACACTCCACACTACCACTCCACAACTACCCACTCCACACTACAACTCCACACTCCACACTACACCACTAACATCCACCACTACAACACTCCACACCCACACTACACACTCCCACACTTACTCACTCCACACTCCACACTTCCACACTCCACCACTCCACACTCCACACTTACACACTCCAGCACTCCACACCTCCACACTACACACTCCACACTCCACTCCACATACACACTCCACCACTAACACCTCACACTACACACTCCACACTCCACACTGACACCAACTACACACTCCACACTTACACACTCCACACTCCACACTACACACTCCCACACTGACACACTCACACTCCACACTCCACAGCTCCACACTCCACACTCACACTTACCACTCCACACTCCAACTCCCACCACTCCACACTACACACTCCACACTCCACACTACACACTCCACACTCCCACACTCCACACTACCACTACACACTCACACTACACACTACACACTCCACACTCCACACTACACACTCCACACTCCACACTACAACTCCACACTCAAGCTCCACAACTCCACACTACTACACTCCACACTCCACACTACACACTACACACTCCACACTCCACACTCCACACTCCACACTCCCACACTCCACACTACACACTCCACACTCCACACTCCACCACTCCACCTACAACAACTCCACACTCCACCACTACACACTCCACACTCAACACTCCACCACTCACACTACACACTACACACTCCACACTAACACACTCCACACTCCACATACACATCCACACTACACTACACACCACACCACACACTCCACACTACACACTCACAATCTGGCCAGAACCTCCTCGAGAATTCACAAAACCACGTCCAGTGTCCCTTGAGAGACAAAGTTTGATGTCGATGAAGCGGTTGAAGAGAAATGATTTCTCAAGGATTTTCGTTCAATTCCAAGAGAGCTGCCGGACCGCGTGACCTGTTAATTATTATTCGTGAACTCGGTTACTGTCCCCAAGAATTGGTGAACATGCGGGTGAAGTTTCCCCCCGAAATATCAACCTGTTCTGGATCAGATGATTTACCCTCAAACCCGCGGAGAAGCTTCAATGCAGCATTATCAACAGGACCCCCACCCTACAGCACTCCGTACGCAAACACCATCAGCACTGAAACGTGCGGCCCAAAACAGGCTCAGAGCAGACACAATGGAACACGTGTGATTGTGTAGGCAGCCAGGAACAATGGCGTGATGAAGTATTTGCTGCTCAGGTAAAGCGAATATGGACGCAACTCCTACCCCCCCCCC
>CM068964.1:10266530-10282266 GCA_035128595.1 Eptatretus atami | reverse complement strand
ATTCTCTATGTAAATGTGTATCGTGTAGCACCACTTAAGGTGGAAGAGGGTAGTCCCACCCTTTACAGTACCACTGGATTGTATTCCTGTCCCCACATTTTCCAGTACAGTGAGGTGTTTTGCATTTATAAGCAGTAAGCATGTTTTTGCTTCATGCACGTAACCCAGCTTATTTTTAAACGGTGTAGCTGCTTCAATATTTGGTGTCATTCCATCCATCCATAAAAAATGAAGAATAATAACCTTTCTAACCCACTGTGTTTAATTCTAGAGGGTTCTAAAGGTTTTTGTTAGTTTCTGGGCTTTCCCTATTTTGTATTAAAAAAGCCAAACTGCACTGCTTCCTTCGGACACGGGTGTAATTTTTAATTTATTTTCGGGAGCGATTGAGGCAGCTGTCAATTGCCTATACACCGCCCAAATAATGTGTCAGAAGCACATGCTGCATACTTTGAACAAGATCACCCGTAGGGCAGGTACTCTGCTGGTATGTAATAACACGTAAAGGATCATAAGAATTGTTTAAGATGCTGTATAGCATATAAACTATTTCCATTGTAAGTACTGTCTGTATTCTTCAACATGAAAGTTGGTGCCGTTTGTGGCTTTCATCAATCACGTGACAGTCTGCCTTTCAGCACCATCAAGATCAGTTACAGGAGATTGGCGAGAAAAACAAGAGAGGTGAATACAAAGTTTTTTCCTGTCATTATGGCCTGTTCTTTCATCAGGAACAATAACAGGTTTAACATTTATAAGCAGGAGTTGGAAAGTGGCAAAGCTGGCTTAATATCCTATTCAAAGGGATCAAACTCATGAATATACCACTCAGAGATCAGAACAAATTAGCAAGGTTATGCGGTATCATCCTGCCATCCAAATGAAACAGCAATGTGTTGTTGGATTTGCAAACACTTTTTTGGTATTCAGTCAAAGCCCATGGAAGAGTTAGTACATTGAACGGCTAAGGATGCAACATGACAAAAGGAACAGTAGGGGGGGGGGCATCAACAGGAGATTTAAAAGACAAGATAGAGGGTGACTTGGACAAACAATGGGTGCAGGGAGGAATGGGGGAGCAGGAGAGGATGAATGGGGTGGACAGGGTGGATACAGAAGGAAACTCACAGGAAGGAAAAGCTCAAAATTTGGAAGGAGTCAGGGGGAGTGGGAGATTAGTGAGGGTAGAAAAGGTCATAATTTTAAATTGGGAATGATCTGAGATGGTGGTGAACAGCTGTCTTGAAGACCTGAAGGGAAGAATGAGATTGAAGAGAAACAAATGAGTGGAGGTGAGCAGTGAATCCTGGACTAAGGTAGTTTCACCAGAAAGGGGTTGATAAATACGCACTGTATATGAAATCTACAAAATCCAAAGACAAATTATTTTAAAATAAGTTCAAATGAAACAAAACGAAAGAAGTTATGAGGACTTGCAGTTGATAACGTGTCAGTGTGTGAGATAAGAGGTTGTTGAAAAACCTTGCTTATGCACATCAAAAGGAGTGATGCATCAGCTCAAACCTTTGTATCCATCAAGCACGTCCCTTCGTTCCCCACACAGTGCTTTGTCTTCATTCCTGAAACAAGTCAAATAGTACTGAGTAGTTAACAATGCAGAGCATGTAGATTACAGTATATCTGAGAATAAACGATCTGCACGCGGATTCGCACATTCACACTCACTGACACACAGACTGATTTAAAAAAAAAGAAGAAACTTATTGCATCATTTTGGAACATGCGAAACTAACCATCTGACACATTCACCATTTTGAGGCTTTTTAAAGTCCTTACATTAGAGCTTCAACACATTTGGGCACCAGAGACGAGATGAGATGAGATCTCGCTGGCATACTCTTCACAAAGCGTTGGTGTTACCGAAGCAGTTTCTTGGGAAGAGTTACACTGGGTTATTTGCCATTGCTCTCCCAACAGTCGTCAGGGCAGGAATTTGGAATTGGGACAGGGTGGCCATGATGACTCGCCTACTCTTCACGAAGCACAGCATGGGGGATCTTCAACACCCACCAACTGATGCTGGCAGATGGGACACCAGGTTTAACGTCCATCTGAGGGACAGTTCAACCACTGACTAATCGGACTGCTTGTGAAACACCAGGACGCCAATTCATAGCTGGGTCCAGATTCTGGCCCAGGATGGACTGCTCAGAGGCGAGTGTGCATACCTCGAGCCATCCTGCTAACCCACATCAGACATGAGCTGTTTAATGAACGGTTTTGGATTTTAGTCCTATCAAGGCGTTTATCAATGATTTCTGATTGTGTGCTTGTACATTACAAGTTTGTTCATGATGGGAAGTCTGTGCCACTCATAAAGCCATTTCAGATTAAAGGAAAGCAACAAGCATTGCTCTTAAATTAGCAAGGTTATGCGAAAGCTGAAATTTGGCAAAATAAGAAACCTGTTTGTGGAAAGCTATTTTAGTTTTACAAACAAAGTATTTAACAGGCCCACCTAATAAAAAGGTTGATGGGAACTATATTTCACAATACAATTCCAAACAGCAATTACGATTTTAATGCATCATCAGTTGTTACAATTGTGAAATTAATGACTGATGCCATAAAAACCCTGCAGACCCAGGTATATACTGTATCTACAGTATATCCAGTACGGAGGCAAATAAACCCTCAGCAGAATGTGAAACCAAAAAGCTCAATGGAACGAAATGCAGAGTTACCGTGAGCTGTGGCTCGTTGCCTCCAGATTGGCCTCGAGTTCCCGACATCTACAGCGTTCCCTTTCAAGCTCCTGCCGGATCTGCTCCAAACCAGGCTCTTCCCTCAGCCTTCGCAGCTCTTCCTCTGCAGAGGAACAGCACAGTAAACAGACTTTCAAATACTCTCTCTCCCACTGCACAATTAATGATCTGACGAATCATTCCGTACCCTCTGATCGTTTTCAACAAAATGTAATCACCGCTACACAGATACATTTGAATTACATTGATGTGATGAGAAAGCCTCGTCATGGCAACAGGTGATGGCACAAAGGCAATCAATATCCCAACACAGGAATCCAAATGTATGCAGCTACATTTTCCCCCGCTCACCCGTGCATCAGTAAAACACTGAGTACACTCCTCACACAAGTCAGAAAAAAACTGGTTGGAGTTGAGAACATCAATAATTTCAAGCACCACCATAGGCATAGCTAATGGCCGACACACCGAATGGTTCTCATCCAGGACTGGGTAGGCATCATGTGCCCCGTGTAAAGAATCCTCCCAAAAGGGGAGAAGGGCATCATGTGATTGCAACAAGCAAATGATACGTGTGTGAGACCTAACAGAAGGTAAGCTTGCAAGAAGCAGATAGTGAGAGGCTTGCAAGACCGAACAGAAGGTAACCTTGGCAATCAGACGGTGAATCTGGGATGACAAAAACGATGACGGCTCTCACCGCCTGATTATTGCAGTCAAGTGATGGCCCCCTCCCATTTGGTAGGTTTCTTTACACGGGGCTCATGATACCTGCTCAGACATGCATGAACACCACTCGGTTGTTGAAATGTCGATCTTGCACCTGGTCTATCGAGCAGTTAAACAAGTTTATGGTGCTTTCAATTTGGAATACTTCTCAGACATTTTACACAATCATTACCTGTCTGTCTATGCTGCTTCATGATGCTTGTTATAGTTTTTCTACCATTCAAGCTAAAAAGTACATCATAATGTTTAAAACAAATAAATAAATAACGCACAACATTGTAACGTACGCAAGAAATGTTTCTCAAGTAGAGCCAGTTCCAGGTGACCCTTGACTTCATTCAGTTTGTCACTCTCTGTCCTCATGGCATCTGGCACAGGGCCCAGCAGTGTTGGTGTGCCCACACATGCCTGTGCGAAAGAAAAATCACAACACATCAACACATTTGACCCTGTTCTCTATCATGTACATGGTTATTCACAGCAGTGCACGGCATTCCTCCGTTAAACAGCACATCCAGCACACAGGTGAAGTCCTGTTATAAATGCTGGCTCAGATGGTGCAACAAGTCAGAGAATTCTACACACAAATGGGATGTTATACTCGTAATAACCTAAACCTAATAAAACAAACATTAAAGCGCAATGCTCAGCAGCAAAGCTACTGAAGGGCGACTGATCAGCCCAATTTGAAACAATCTAATTTGCCCATTACAAGGAGCCCTGCCCTCATATAATCAATTCCAAACACCTTGAACCTTAAAATATTCAACCAAATCAACAAGCTTCGGTTGTGCCATCCGTGGCACTTGCATTCAAAGCAAGGTCAAAGTTGCTGGCTTCCCGCTCAAAGCGCCCCTAACCTATTGTTACGGAAATGGCCCTTATTAGGCTACTAAATATAGGATTAGCTCAGATCCCCCATTAAATGCATGTTTAGCTAGGTTGTTCGGTAAAATGGACGTTACATGCGTGTCGGGAGGTATAAGAGGCTGTTTATTGTTTGTGCGGTGGTGGTGGATAGAGAGCTCCCTCTTCTTCCTTCGCCTCTCCGGACGATAGGCCCCGCCCAGTCGGCTGAGGGGGAGTGGCCTGGAGAGGGAGGTGGAGCTAAGGGGAGGAGTTTGTCGGCTTCGTAAAGGGGGAGGAGCGAGTGGCTTCAAGCGAGCGAATGAAGACCTCGTGAAAAGGTTCAGTTTTGGGGAAACAGTCGGTTTCGAGGCGTGCTCGGGGTCGAAGCGAGCGAATGAAAAAGAAACTGTGGTGAAAAGGTTCAGTTTGGGCGAACAGTCGGTTCTCGAGGCGTGCTCGGGTTTCGAGGCGAGAAGGAAAGGAAATCTTGTGAAACTGAGCCCGAGGGTGGCGCCGATCGGCTGTACACGGGACAGCTGTGTCTGTTTTCTGTAGGAACGAGCCGAAAGAAAGGCAGGGAAGGCAACAGAGAAACGACGAGTGTCTGTCTGCGATCTGCTTCGTGAAGGAGGCAGGAGAAACGACTAGAGGCGGCCTGCACGTCGAGTCGGCGATCGACTCTTATGAGGAGTGATTCTGCCGTGAGAGAAACGGCAGTCGGCTTTGAGAGGCGAGCATAGAAAAGGAAAGAAAAGGTGATTCTGCAGAGAAAGAAACTGAGAGGACGGAGTTGAGAAGTCGGGCTTCAGCTCCGAGGAAGGCAAGAGAGGAAACGACGGAGCCTCTGACAGTCCTTACTCACCTCACGGCTAGACACATTTGCCGATCCGCTTGCCGGAGCCCGGCACCCCGATTTGGCCTTGTCTGGTGAACAGGCCAGGCCTGGATTTGTATGCTGGACCTTGAGAGAAATCAGCTGAGGCCCATCGTCGATCTGACGGTCTTGTGCCGTCGACCTTACGCAGGGTCAGAGGCGCGCGAGACCGCGTGCGGTGCGGAAAAGGAAGGCGAGCGCCGTCTCGCCACGCGGCGTGTTCGAGGTGGGGGCTCGAATCCGTGGACATCCGCTTGTTACGAGCGACATTCGTGCTTTTGACACTTTCCTCTCGTCCATGAAACCTCACCAAGTACTCTGTCTTGTCTGCATGCATGCTGTCTGTCTGTCTTGTCTGCACATTGTACAAGGCATATCTCGGTAGCAACCCCTCGAAACCTGTAATCCGTAGTTCCCTAGTTAAGAACGGGTTAAGATTGTTAATAAAAACATTGTCGTGAATGTTTTGCTTGTGTCGTATTCCCCGATGTTCCCCAATAAATCTGGTTGGTTACGTTATAAGTTGCCGCTATGGATTAATTCGTGTCGCGTCGAGGAACGATTGGCATATAAAACCAAAATGGTTACAGACTGGCAGAAAACACTCGGCATCTGACAACACCAGTCTGTAACCGGGGTTCTATTTCCCCAACTGGTAAGGTTCAGGATTACGTTGGTATCGTGATTGAAAGATATTTAACAAATCTTCTCCTGTACTTCCTTGTGCTCTGTCTGCACCACAGGCCCGACTTTCCAGTACCTAAGACCAATGTTTCAGAAACTAGTGGCCTGTTGGTCCATTGACAAAATTTTAATTGTCTTCATGCCTTGTAGCATACCTGCCTGCTGTACTGTTTGAGCATTAACTTGCCTTTTCATCAAGCCAGATATACTTGGGCTAGGGTGGGGATTATAGAATTCATTATTATGGACAACAATACTACCAATATTATTTGCTGTTAATATCATAAGGATAATTAACATATGCTTTGTTACAATGTTAACATTCTTTTGATATTTATTTTGCAATTATTATTCCATGGAAGGACCTATTAAGCTGTTCTCTACACCTTAACATGGCATGCATTTTAACATGGGAATTCTTTCCATTCTATGTACTATTAGCCTAATCAATTCAAGCGATCATGACGATCATTTTGAGGATCACATCCACATCGAATGCTCCGGAACTCCAGAAAAATGTTTTTGGAGTTATGGAGGACACACACACACACGCTGCAGAAGCAGTGAATTCAAAATAAATAAATCACATCTCAGAAATTAAAATGAGAAATAATCTGTACATGTAGCTTGCAAAGCTACCTCACCTCAGCCTCTGTCACCTCAGGCACAATGCTCCAGCGTATTCTCCATCCCCTGTAAGCACATGGACACCAAGAAGGAACATGATGACTAAATAGCAAAATGTAAGGGGACTGATTGGGGCAGGGGGAGGGGAGTGTGAAATCTCCAAGCTGTAACTTGTTGAATCCCAGACCAGAAACCTTTCACCTCCATCACACCTTTATAAAAGCTTACATGACAACCAGTATTGCCAGCTGTTTAAAATCACAGAACAAAAATATATATTTATTTTTTAAAAAGGACATTCCTTTCCCTTTTTCAATAATTAGTTGTCCCAGCCAGGTGCTCGAATAACCTGAAAATCTAGCTCTGCAATGAAAACAAATGTGAATCCATATTATGAATTGTGAATTGGAGCAGGACTCACCTGGCAATAAGGTAGTTTAGGCTGAGCCTGACGATGCCAAGGAAAAAATAAGAGGAAGAGCCCAGCCATGCCACACCGCATAGCCAAATACCTGCACGGTACAGTGTTTGCTACGATGTGAACATGCATTCGACAATTAACCGTTTCCTTTCAACAGATCATTCACGAGTGTACTACAAAGTTATTCTTCACTTGTTCATTCAAAACAAATACCAATATTAGGATATGATTAGCTCAACAATTGTTTTCTCTCATTACAACAAAGAATCTAAACTGCATTTGGTTAATGTTAAAGAAACCAGCAACAGTGAGATAGTCGACTCAATCAGCATCCTAATTACCACTACAAAACTCTGTTGCTGTGTAACTTCTTCTTTGTTCATATACAGCACAAGGCTGTGCAGGGTAGCATCATTGGGTGGGCACAGATGTGCCACTGATGCAATGCCCTCTGTTGGTTAGGGTAGGAATTTGTGATTTGTTCAGGGTGCCGGCAATAGCTCGCCTATTCTTCATGAAGGACACCAGGGATCTTTATGTCCACCAATGAGTGCTGGTAGATGGATGCTGTTTAACGTCCATTCGAAGACGGCACACATGTTGCTGTGTAAGAAAATGTCGGGAAAATAAAAAAACAGAACAAAAAAAAAAGATTAATGCATCCTTACATGCTCACACTTGCATTTTACACATTGTAGAGTGGGTAAGAGGCCAAATAGACAAAGTAAATGTTATAACATGGAGGTAAAACAGGAAAGGTGAATGTGGATTAAGAGGTTGATTACCAAAAGGAAAATTCCACTCCATTTATGAACAACTTTTAGTAGATTGGGTTTTGGCCTCCGACTTGCTTCCCATTATTTGTGCGCACACGCACAACACACGTTTGTTTTTGGCAAACATAGCGCAAACATGTGCCAAACACTATCATGGACACTTACTTAAGCAGTGTGTCCTTACCAAGAATGCAAGCGCGGAGGTGTAGAAGGAGTACCAGTGGAACAACGCAGTTAAGTCCCGTAGGAAGTTAGTCAAGGGCTTAGCAGCACGTTCTGGTTTGTGTGAAGGTAAATCCATAAATTAGTGCAGAAAATGATATATGTTCACTACATTAGTCACATAACTAGTTACTATAAGGGCACTCAGTAGAGGGCATACCTCCATCACATAATGCCTGATCCAGTATATCAGGTCCGATACATTTTTGAGATATCGTGCTACATATGATTTTGGCCCCATCTCTCAATGGTGAAATCACTTTAAAAATTAAAAAAATTTGATCCGGATCTGAATTCGATCTTCACCAAAATCAAATAAATTCATCCGTGTCACACACACGACCTGTCCACCAAGTTTTGTCCGAATCGTCCAGCACTTTTTGAGATATCGTGCTATGTATCGTTTTTCGGCTGGATCTGTCAATGGTGAGAATCACTTGAAATATTCTCGTAATCGGATCCGGATTCGGATCTTCACCAAAATCTAATCAGTTCGTCCTTGTCACACACCCAACCTGCCCACCAAATTTCATCCGAATCCGTCCACAACCTTTTGAGATATCCTGCACACAGCAACCAAACAAAGGCACACAGACAGACAGACAGGAGTGAAAACTTAACCTCCTTCCACCTTTGGTGGCAGAGGTAATAACACACAACAAGAAGTTACATGATGGCACCCATCATAGCAAAGTGAGGTGATGTGCAAAGTGCGTATGGAGCAAAACTTACTGACACGCCGCATGTTTTCCGTTAACCTGGGGAAGGTCAAAAGGCATTAACATCTATATTAGTAAAAGGAGCCGTGTCTGTCTGTCAGTCATGTTATAACTTGAGAACGATTAATGTATTTCAATAAATTGACTACAGTTGATTCAGGGAACTCCTGGAAGGTTTGTGACAATTTATTTTATTTTTTTAACGTTACATGGGCACATGTGGCAAAAGTGCAAACAGTAACTTGCGACGCTGGTTATCCCCGCACTCCCAGGAATCCTTTTCTTCTGTTCCTATTGATTAGCGATCACAGCAAAGATTGTATTTCCATCAGCGAAGTGACGGTCTTATATTCTAGATTATAAATAAACTGAAAAGACATTCTCCCATCTCCAAAGGCTGAGAAAAAACATCTACAGAATATTAGCAAGGCAATTCAGACATGGTTAAAGGGGTTAATGTTGCCAAAACCAAGTTGTAAAGGCAGGTAAGGGCACAAATGAAAGTAGGTTTGGAATAGACCATATTAACAGCCAGTATGTTTCCATCATGTGCTGCCTTTTTGGCTGTGGTTGCATCATTGGCTAGGGGCGCAGCTATGCCGCTGATGCAGTGCCCGTATTACCAGTATACTGTGCTCATTTGCCGACCTCGGAAGGATGACAGGCTGAGTCAACCCCTGGTGTTAATGCAGTGGCAACGGGGCTCGAACTCAGGACCCTAGGATCCCAAGCACCACCCTAACCGCTAAGCCAGCACCAGGCTAGCCAGGTATGTTAAAGGGTCATAAGCAAGGAAGACCTCCTGCACTGAGTGGCTCCTCGGTGTCATCACGTTTGGTTCGGTAAGAGGCTGCAGCAGTTGATATAGCTCCCCAGCCAGGCAAGCCGACAGTCCTGATGCGAGTCACCAGCTGCAGCAAGCTCCTCTGAAAAACAATAGCAAATATATAATGATGATATAGACTCTCCTTGTTCAAGATAGACAGCAGATGGCAAGGTGCACTGCACAGCACCTGCTACAAACCCTTTTTATGGCAGACAGGAACAAATAATAAGAATATCAAGCATTTGGAAAAGCTTCAAAGAGGCCACGATTTTAAAAGGTAAAGTTGAACTATATCCTTCTAGACCGATTGTGTTTGTTTGTTTTTCGCTCTACTCTTCTACAGCTCTGGCTCATTACATCCAGACTTGCTACATTGGATCACCATGAACCCAATTAATGCATAGGGCTGTTTTTATCTTTTCCGGTGGTCTTGGAAGGGGGGGGGTGGGTGGGATGCAAATTCTCTATGTAAATGTGTATCGTGTAGCACCACTTAAGGTGGAAGAGGGTAGTCCCACCCTACAGTACCACTGGATTGTATTCCTGTCCCCACATTTTCCAGTACAGTGAGGTGTTTTGCATTTATAAGCAGTAAGCATGTTTTTGCTTCATGCACGTAACCCAGCTTATTTTTAAACGGTGTAGCTGCTTCAATATTTGGTTGTCATTCTCATCCATCCATAAAAAATGAAGAATAATAACCTTTCTAACCCACTGTGTTTAATTCTAGGGTTCTAAAGGTTTTGTTAGTTTCTGGGCTTTCCCTTTTGTTTAAAAAAGCCAAACTGCACTGCTTCCTTCGGACACGGTGTAATTTTTAATTTTTTTCGGGAGCGATTGAGGCAGCTGTCAATTGCCTATACACCGCCCAAATAATGTGTCAGAAGCACATGCTGCATACTTTGAACAAGATCACCCGTAGGGCAGTACTCTGCTGGTATGTAATAACACGTAAAGATCATAAGAATTGTTTAAGATGCTGTATAGCATATAAACTATTTCCATTGTAAGTACTGTCTGTATTCTTCAACATGAAAGTTGGTGCCGTTTGTGGCTTTCATCAATCACGTGACAGTCTGCCTTTCAGCACCATCAAGATCAGTTACAGGAGATTGGCGAGAAAAACAAGAGAGGTGAATACAAAGTTTTTTCCTGTCATTATGGCCTGTTCTTTCATCAGGAACAATAACAGGTTTAAATTTATAAGCAGGAGTTGGAAAGTGGCAAAGCTGGCTTAATATCCTATTCAAAGGGATCAAACTCATGAATATACCACTCAGAGATCAGAACAAATTAGCAAGGTTATGCGGTATCATCCTGCCATCCAAATGAACAGCAATGTGTTGTTGGATTTGCAAACACTTTTTGGTATTCAGTCAAAGCCCATGGAAGGTTAGTACATTGACGGCTAAGGATGCAACATGACAAAGGAACAGTAGGGGGGGGCTCAACAGGAGATTTAAAAGACAAGATAGAGGGTGACTTGGACAAACAATGGGTGCAGGGAGGAATGGGGGAGCAGGAGAGGATGAATGGGTGGACAGGGTGGATACAGAAGGAAACTCACAGGAAGGAAAAGCTCAAATTTGGAAGGAGTCAGGGGAGTGGGAGATTAGTGAGGGTAGAAAAGGTCATAATTTTAAATTGGAATGATCTGAGATGGTGTGAACAGCTGTCTTGAAGACCTGAAGGGAGAATGAGATTGAGAGAAACAAAGAGTGGAGGTGAGCAGTGAATCCTGGACTAAGTAGTTTCACCAGAAAGGGTTGATAAATACGCACTGTTATGAAATCTACAAAATCCAAAGAAAATTTTTAAAATAAGTTCAAATGAAACAAAACGAAAGAAGTTATGAGGACTTGCAGTTGATAACGTGTCAGTGTGTGAGATAAGAGGTTGTTGAAAAACCTTGCTTATGCACATCAAAAGGAGTGATGCATCAGCTCAAACCTTTGTATCCATCAAGCACGTCCCTTCGTTCCCCACACAGTGCTTTGTCTTCATTCCTGAAACAAGTCAAATAGTACTGAGTAGTTAACAATGCAGAGCATGTAGATTACAGTATATCTGAGAATAAACGATCTGCACGCGGATTCGCACATTCACACTCACTGACACACAGACTGATTTAAAAAAAAAAGAAGAAACTTATTGCATCATTTTGGAACATGCGAAACTAACCCTCTGACACATTCACCATTTTGAGGCTTTTTAAAGTCCTTACATTAGAGCTTCAACACATTTGGCACCAGAGACGAGATGAGATAGAATCTCCGCGCATACTCTTCACAAAGCGTTGGTGTTACCGAAGCAGTTCTTGGGAAGAGTTACACTGGTTATTTGCCATTGCTCTCCAACAGTCGTCAGGGCAGGAATTTGGAATTGGGACAGGGTGGCCATGATGACTCGCCTACTCTTCACGAAGCACAGCATGGGGGATCTTCAACACCCACCAACTGATGCTGGCAGATGGGACACCAGGTTTAACGTCCATCTGAGGACAGTTCAACCACTGACTAATCGGACTGCTTGTGAAACACCAGGACGCCAATTCATAGCTGGTCCAGATTCTGGCCCAGGATGGACTGCTCAGAGGCGAGTGTGCATACCTCGAGCCATCCTGCTAACCCACATCAGACATGAGCTGTTTAATGAACGGTTTGGATTTTAGTCCTATCAAGGCGTTTATCAATGATTTCTGATTGTTTGCTTGTACATTACAAGTTTGTTCATGATGGGAAGTCTGTGCCACTCATAAAGCCATTTCAGATTAAAGGAAAGCAACAAGCATTGCTCTTAAATTAGCAAGGTTATGCGAAAGCTGAAATTTGGCAAAATAAGAAACCTGTTTGTGAGAAGCTATTTAGTTTTACAACAAAGTATTTAACAGGCCCACCTAATAAAAGGTTGATGGGAACTATATTTCACAATACAATTCCAAACAGCAATTACGATTTTAATGCATCATCAGTGTTACAATTGTGAAATTAATGACTGATGCCATAAAACCCTGCAGACCCAGGTATATACTGTATCTACAGTAATACCAGTACGGAGGCAAATAAACCCTCAGCAGAATGTGAAACCAAAAAGCTCAATGGAACGAAATGCAGAGTTACCGTGAGCTGTGGCCGTTGCCTCCAGATTGGCCTCGAGTTCCCGACATCTACAGCGTTCCCTTTCAAGCTCCTGCCGGATCTGCTCCAAACCAGGCTCTTCCCTCAGCCTTCGCAGCTCTTCCTCTGCAGAGGAACAGCACAGTAAACAGACTTTCAAATACTCTCTCTCCACTGCACAATTAATGATCTGACGAATCATTCCCACCCTTGATCGTTTTCAACAAAATGTAATCACCGCTACACAGATACATTTGAATTACATTGATGTGATGAGAAAGCCTCGTCATGGCAACAGGTGATGGCACAAAGGCAATCAATATCCCAACACAGGAATCCAAATGTATGCAGCTACATTTTCCCCCGCTCACCCGTGCATCAGTAAAACACTGAGTACACTCCTCACACAAGTCAGAAAAAAACTGGTTGGAGTTGAGAACATCAATAATTTCAAGCACCACCATAGGATAGCTAATGGCCGACACACCGAATGGTTCTCATCCAGGACTGGGTAGGCATCATGTGCCCGTGTAAAGAAATCCTCCAAAAGGGAGAAGGGCATCATGTGATTGCAAAAAGCAAATGATACGTGTGTGAGACCTAACAGAAGGTAAGCTTGCAAGAAGCAGATAGTGAGAGGCTTCAAGACCGAACAGAAGGTAACCTTGGCAATCAGACGGTGAATCTGGGATGACAAAACGATGACGGCTCTCACCGCCTGATTATTGCAGTCAAGTGATGGCCCCCTCCCATTTGGTAGGTTTCTTTACACGGGCTCATGATACCTGCTCAGACATGCATGAACACCACTCGGTTGTTGAAATGTCGATCTTGCACCTGGTCTATCGAGCAGTTAAACAAGTTTATGGTGCTTTCAATTTGGAATACTTCTCAGACATTTACACAATCATTACCTGTCTGTCTATGCTGCTTCATGATGCTTGTTATAGTTTTTCTACCATTCAAGCTAAAAGTACATCATAATGTTAAAACAAATAAATAAATAACGCACAACATTGTAACGTACGCAAGAAATGTTTCTCAAGTAGAGCCAGTTCCAGGTGACCCTTGACTTCATTCAGTTTGTCACTCTCTGTCCTCATGGCATCTGGCACAGGGCCCAGCAGTGTTGGTGTGCCCACACATGCCTGTGCGAAAGAAAAATCACAACACATCAACACATTTGACCCTGTTCTCTATCATGTACATGGTTATTCACAGCAGTGCACGGCATTCCTCCGTAAACAGCACATCCAGCACACAGTGAAGTCCTGTTATAAATGCTGGCTCAGATGGTGCACAAGTCAGAGAATTCTACACACAAATGGGATGTTATACTCGTAATAACCTAAACCTAATAAAACAAACATTAAAGCGCAATGCTCAGCAGCAAAGCTACTGAAGGGCGACTGATCAGCCCAATTTGAAACAATCTAATTTGCCCATTACAAGGCCCTGCCCTCATATAATCAATTCCAAACACCTTGAACCTTAAAATATTCAACCAAATCAACAAGCTTCGGTTGTGCCATCCGTGGCACTTGCATTCAAAGCAAGGTCAAAGTTGCGGCTTCCCGCTCAAAGCGCCCCTAACCTATTGTTACGGAAATGGCCCTTATTAGGCTACTAAATATAGGATTAGCTCAGATCCCCCATTAAATGCATGTTTAGCTAGGTTGTTCGTAAAATGGACGTTACATGCGTGTCGGGAGGTATAAGAGGCTGTTTATTGTTTGTGCGTGGGTGGTGGATAGAGAGCTCCCTCTTCTTCCTTCGCCTCTCCGGACGATAGGCCCCGCCCAGTCGGCTGAGGGGGAGTGGCCTGGAGAGGAGGTGGAGCTAAGGAGGAGTTTGTCGGCTCGTAAAGGGGGAGGAGCGAGTGGCTTCAAGCGAGCGAATGAAGACCTCGTGAAAAGGTTCAGTTTTGGGGAAACAGTCGGTTTCGAGGCGTGCTCCGGTCGAAGCGAGCGAATGAAAAAGAAACTGTGGTGAAAAGGTTCAGTTTGGGCGAACAGTCGGTTCTCGAGGCGTGCTCGGGTTTCGAGCGAGAAGGAAAGGAAATCTGTGGTGAAACTGAGCGCCGAGGTGGCGCCGATCGGCTGTACACGGGACAGCTGTGTCTGTTTCGTGAGGAACGAGCCGAAAGAAAGGCAGGGAAGGCAACAGAGAAACGACGAGTGTCTGTCGATCTGCTCGTGAAGGAGGCAGGAGAAACGACTAGAGGCGGCCTGCACGTCGAGTCGGCGATCGACTCTTATGAGGAGGTGATTCTGCCGTGAGAGAAACGGCAGTCGGCTTTGAGAGGCGAGCATAGAAAAGGAAAGAAAAGGTGATTCTGCAGAGAAAGAAACTGAGAGGACGGAGTTGAAAGTCGGGCTTCGAGGCGGAAGGCAAGAGAGGGAACGACGGAGCCTCTGACAGTCCTTACTCCCTCACGGCTAGACACATTTGCCGATCCGCTTGCCGAGCCCGGCACCCCGATTTGGCCTTGTCTGGTGAACAGGCCAGGGCTGGATTTGTATGCTGGACCTTGAGAGAATCAGCTGAGGCCCATCGTCGATCTGACGGTCTGTGTCCGTCGACCTTACGCAGGGTCAGAGCGCGCGGAGACCGCGTGCGGTGCGGAAAGGAAGGCGAGCGCCGTCTCGCCACGCGGCGTGTTCGAGGTGGGCTCGAATCCGGACATCCGCTTGTTACGAGCGACTTCGTGCTTTTGACACTTTCCTCTCGTCCATGAAACCTCACCAAGTACTCTGTCTTGTCTGCATGCATGCTGTCTGTCTGTCTTGTCTGCACATTGTACAAGGCATATCTCGGTAGCAACCCCTCGAAACCTGTAATCCGTAGTTCCTAGTTGAACGGGTTAAGATTGTTAAAAAACATTGTCGTGAATGTTTTGCTTGTGTCGTATTCCCCGATGTTCCCCAATAAATCTCGGTTGGTTCTATGAAGTTGCCGCTATGGATTAATTCGTGTCGCGTCGAGGAACGATTGGCATATAAAACCAAAATGGTTACAGACTGGCAGAAAACACTCGGCATCTGACAACACCAGTCTGTAACCGGGGTTCTATTCCCCAACTGGTAAGGTCAGGATTACGTTGGTATCGTGATTGAAGACGCGTGACCCAGGCCTGTGCTGAGCCAGCTGGCGTGTGGTGTTAAAAC
>CM068964.1:10244439-10266505 GCA_035128595.1 Eptatretus atami | reverse complement strand
CCCAGAGACGGCGGTGGTGAGGGTGGCGCCAAGAGTCGGGTGAGAATCCCGCCACCCCGGATCCGCAACACTATGGTGAATCTGTGTGGCGATATCACTGATGATGGAATTGTTATATTTGCACCGCGAGAAACACCCACTCCCTTAGAGAGCAGCTTCCGGGGGGGGTATAGTGGGGAGGTGGGAGGCAGACATATTTTGTGCTGTGGCTAATAATCCCCCGTCTGCGGCAGGGATCAGCAAACCACTTGCGCTGTGGCACATTGGCATGTGTACAGGTAGAAATCACCCCCTTCCCTGCCCCTTAAGGACTTTTGTTTGTGCCCTTGACTTGACTGTTGAGATCAGCCCAGTCCTGTTTTTGTGGGGGCTTAAAACACTTCCTTATACCCACGATAGAACGATTAAAAGAAAGAATCCCCCCCCAAAAAAACTCCAACTTTTGTTTTAAAATTTTCAAAAAAGCTTTTTTTCCCCCAAAACACTCCCTGGCACTCAATGATGGACCTCTAAGTTTTATGAAGATCCGTTAAGCCATCTGTGAGAAAAATGGCAACACACACGGCTCTGTTATAGTATAGATAGTAGGATAGGATTCCAGTCGGTTGGCCAAATGTGTTTTCTGTAAAGTCCAAATAAAGTTATTCCAAAGTGCAAATATTAGGCCCCCCCCCCAAAAAAAGAAAAAAAGAAGAAGGTTATGGTTATTGAATATCAAACAAAACTTTGCATTTTGCAATGCAAAGCTTCAGCGGTTATATAGATTACAGTGGATCTGGGAATGAAAAATCTGTATAAAATAGACATACATGCAGAGACGAGGACAAACACAAACACAGCCGAATACAACTCGAAGGAGACAGTCAAGGCTAACCATATTACAAAATGAGCACTATACAACAAAACATCGTTTTCTGCCTGGACTAATGTCATGAAGCAACACCAAACGTGGAGGCATGATCCACGTCCCGGCAAACACCAAAATCCACCGAGGAGGCACAGCTTCAGTGAATAAAGGTTACACGAGTCACACTCATCCAAGCGAAGCAAACATCTTACACTTCACCATCTCTATTCCACAACAATGCTGTCCTTTCCAAGAATCTATCTGTAAACCCACGAGCTATCAAAACAACCACGTTTGTAAATCTATCGAACCACGAGCTACGATATAAACTTCAAGATAAGATAAAGTTCCACCATTAGGAGTGAATTGATTTATAAGTATTTTAAGTTTACTTTCACTGCATAATGAACAAATAAATGCTTGCTTTTGTGCTCGCACACTTCATTGGCGTACTCTCTTGTAAGCAATAAAAAGGCTGCTGTGCCAAAACAAAGCAAGATTGTGTGTACCGATTTCATGGTGCGACTCGTGTTACAACTGTTCAATCACATTGCCGTTAGCAGACAAAAGTGCTCACTCAGGCCTTCAAGGTTTGCCAATGCCACGCAATCCGAACGGTTAAGTTACCGGATCTCGTAACTCCTCCGATTCTCTGATGGACCCAAAGGTAATGGGGCCAGCAAGCTCAGAGGTGCCATCCTCCGACACCGATTCCCCATCGGACAAGTTGGGCGAATCCCCATGATCTCCGGATTCGTCCTCCCGCCTCGCCGTGCTCCGAAAGCGAATGCGGTCCAGGCGCCGCCGCATTTCATGTACGTGGCTGTCTCTTCTGGCCCGATGTTATGTGCCCACTCTCTCACTCTCACTCTGTAATCCAGCTGCAATTGTCTGCCTTTTCTCCCATGCAATCTATCCTCGACCAAACGGCCAAGCCATATTGATGGCAATCCTGTCTCTGATCTGGAAGCAGATCTGCGAAAAACAAAATGCTTGAGAACACTATAGTGATGACTGGTGGGTATTCAGGTGTTACACAACAGCAACAACACTTCATTTCATTTATTCATTCATTATGTCCATACTTGAATAAATTTTAAAAATGGGGAGAAGATTGTAATCGGTTCCGTCCGTCAGTCAGTCAGTCTGTACGTCTGTACGTCCATCCATCACGCTATCTCCTCTTAAACAGTTGTGCAGATATTCAAACTTGGTAGCTATGATCACCACACAGTAGTAGAAGGTGCAAGAGCAGTGTCATTTTTGGCCCCGCCCCCCTGGAACCCTGGGGTGGGATTACAAGATCAAATTCCAGAAAATGCAATTGCCTGCACATTTTAAAACTTTTTCAATGAAACTTTGTATACGCAATCAACTTTGGGGTGAGAGAGGTGGAGTGGGAGGCGCAGAAAATATGTAAGTTTTTTTTTGGGGGGGGGGATTTGACCCACGATTCATGGCCCACGGTGGGGACTTGAGTCACAACAGAAGATTTTTCAAGCTCAAAATTTGATATTTGTCATCGTTGGTGGAACGTTTTGCAACTTTCAACTTTGCTTTTGAGTGGGAAACGTGGGGATTTGCGATGGCGTGCCATCGACTTCGCTCGAGTGTACAAGATATATTTGACGCCAGGTTTGCCCAAGCTGACCAGGCGTTCAAGAAATATGACGCGGTTCATTAGTTTGTGCAACATCTGGGTGATGGTTACATCATTTATGGTAAAACGGCAATGCCACTGATGCAATTTGTTTACGGTACGGGCAGCAGTCGTCTGCTCTTTGTGAAAAAAAAAACACATTAGGATCCAACGTCCACCAGCCAGCAACGCTCGCGGACGGCTCGCTCATCGATGCAACACCTTTCCTGTGAAAACATTAGGGCAATCGTTTTTTAGAGTAAGGGATGGAATCAAACCCAGACGAGACAGCCGAGAGGAGAATACCCTCTACGTGCGAGCCAGCTCCTGGCAGCATACGATGAAGTTTGCTGTTGGAGACTATGGAGATGCACATAAGCCAGGCTGATTAGTGTACGCTTTGTATCCCACTGATAGGCCGGATCTGGATTCAGATCTGACCTCAAATTGAATTGTCTTGTTCCCGTCACCAACCCAACCCATCCACCAAGTTTCGTCCGAATGCTTCCATAAACTTTTTTCAGATATGGTGCTAC
The DNA here is from genome assembly GCA_035128595.1 of Eptatretus atami. Taxonomy (NCBI): domain Eukaryota; kingdom Metazoa; phylum Chordata; class Myxini; order Myxiniformes; family Myxinidae; genus Eptatretus; species Eptatretus atami. The sequence continues at coordinate 10,263,483 of CM068964.1, read as the reverse complement.
ATGTCGTTTTAGCCCTATTGCTCAATGGTAGAAAAATAAAAAGATCACTTTAAATTCTCGGATCCGGATCTTCACCAAAATCGAATCAATTCGTCCTTGTCCATATCCAACCTGCCCACCACCACGTATCGTCCACAATCCGTCCACAACTTTTTGAGGTATCGTGCTAAATGTCATTTTAGCCCCATCACTCAATGTTGAAGAATCAGTTTTAAAAATCTCGGATTCGGATCCGGATTCGGATCTTCAGCAAAATTAAGCGTTTTACCTGGATTGAGCGTTTAAGGTTTTTACCTGGAATCTCTCGCAAGGTTTCTTTCAATGGAATTCGACGACAACGAAGCGGTCACTGCAGGATGAGAATTAATGACATGTCAAAGTCCGATCTTGTCCAACACCAGAACATAGCACACACAACCAATGAACAGTTAACTAACCGAGCGCCTGGTTGTCTGGAATGATAATATTAAGTAAAACATCATCGGGTCAATAAAGAGCACAAATAAACTCGTTCCATATTAACGATCACATAACACAGATCCACAACACACCCAGAGATCGTAATGCCACGATAACCTTTCACACTGAGCTTTCAACCCCGGTGGGATAGCGCGGTTTTTACTAACTCTTAACCCTACCACCACTAACCCACTTCACTAGCAACCCTTTCCACACACGAATACAGCAAAACAAATGGCACCTTCCGTCCTCTCGAATCAAGAATCAAACAAACAAACATTCACATACAGTACCACAACCACAACGTAATACTGTACTCCAGTGAACACTGTATACCAGCAACCACGTGGCCTGTGACTACATCGATAGAGACACGCGAGGTGTGTCTGCTGGGTGTCTGCCAATGTAGCACGTCTATATTGAGTGTGTGAACGCTGGGTGGGTGCCAAGTACACGTCTATATTGAGGTGTGAACGCTGGGTGGCGTGCCAGTACACGTCTATATTGAGGTTGAACGCTGGTGGCGTGCCATGTACACGTTATATTGAGGTGTGAACGCTGTGCGTGCCAAGTACACGTCTATATTGAGGTGTGAACGCTGGTGGCGTGCCATGTACACGTCTATATTGAGGTGTGAACGCTGGGTGGCGTGCCATGTACACGTCTATATTGAGGTGTGAACGTGGTGGCGTGCCATGTACACGTCTATATTGAGGTGTGAACGCTGGGAGGCGTGCCACGTACACGTCTATATTGAGTGTGAACGCGGTGACGTGCCATGTACACGTCTATATTGAGGTGTGAACGCTGGAGGCGTGCCATGTACACATCTATTTTGAGGTGTAACGCTGGGAGGCGTGCCATGTACACGTCCATATTGAGGCGTGAACGCTGGGAGGCGTCATGTACATGACTAATTGAGTGTGAACGCTGGGTGACGTGCCATTACACGTCTATATTGAGGTGTGAAACGCTGGGGCGTGCCATGTACACGTCTAATTGAGGTGTGAACGCTGGGAGGCGTGCCATGTACACGTCTATATTGAGTGTGAACGCTGGGAGGCGTGCCATGTACACGTCTATATTGAATGTGAACGCTGGAGGCGTTCCATGTACACGTCTATATTGAGGCGTGAACGCTGGCAGCGTTCCATGTACACGTCTATATTATTGAGGTGTGTCCGCTGGTGATGTGCCATGTACACGTCATATTGAGGTGTGAACGCTGGGAGGAGTGCTGTGTACACGTCTGGAGTGAGGTGAATGCTGGGAGGAGTGCCATGTACACGTCTATATTGAGGTCTGAACGCTGGGAGGTGTTCCACATACACTCTATATTGAGTGTGAACGCTGGAGGCGTTCCACGTACACGTCTATATTGAGGTGGTCCGCTGGGTGACATGCCATGTACACGTCTATATTGAGGTGTGAACGCTGGAGGCGTTCCATGTACACGTCTATAATGAGGTGTGAACGCTGGAGGCGTTCCACGTACACGTCTATATTGAGCGTGAACACTGGGAGGCGTGCCACGTACACGTCAATAGCGAGGTGTATCCGCTGGTGTCGTGCCACGTACACGTCTATATTGAGCGTGAACGCTGGGAGGCGTGCCATGTACACGTCTATAGCGAGGTGTATCCGCTGGGTGTCGTGCCATGTACACGTCTATAGCGAGGTGTATCCGCTGGGTGTCGTCCATGTACACGTCTATAGCGAGTGTGTTCGCTGGTCGTCCATGTACACGTCTATGGCGAGGTGTATCCACTGGACGTGCCATGTACACGTCTATAGCGAGGTGTGTTCGCGGGTGTCGTGCCATGTACACTCTATAGCGAGGTGTATCCGCGGGTGTCGTGCCATGTACACGTCTATGCGAGTGTATCCGCTGGGTGTCGTCATGTACACGTCCATAGCGAGGTGTATCCGCTGGGTGTCGTGTCATGTACACGTCCATAGCGAGGGTGTTCGCTGTGTTCGTGCCATGTACACGTCTATAGCGAGGTGTATCCACTGGGTGTCGTGCCATGTACACGTCTATAGCGAGTGTGTTCGCTGGGTGTCGTGCCATGTACACGTCTATAGCGAGGTGTATCCGCTGGTGTCGTGCATGTACACGTCTATAGCGAGGTGTGTTCGCGGGTGTCGTGCCATGTACACGTCTATGCGAGTGATCCGCGAGTGTCGTTCATACACGTCCATAGGAGGTGTATCCGCTGGGTCGTGTCATGTACACGTCCATAGCGAGGTGTGTCCGCTGGGTGTCGTGCCATGTACACGTCTATAGCGAGGTGTATCCGCTGGGTGTCGTGCCATGTACACGTCTATGCGAGTGTACCGCTGAGTGTCGTCATGTACACGTCCATAGCGAGGTGTATCCGCTGGGTGTCGTGCCATGTACACGTCTATGGCGAGGGTTATCCGCTGGGTGTCGTGCCATGTACAGTCCATAGCGAGGTGTATCCGCTGGTGTCGTGCCATGTACACGTCTATGGCGAGGTGTATCCCTGGTGTCGTGTCATGTACACGTCCATAGCGAGGTGTGTCCGCTGGTGTCGTGTCATGTACACGTCCATAGCGAGGTGTCCGCTGGTGGTCGTGCCATGTACACGTCCATAGCGATGTGATCCGCGCTGGGTGTCGTCCATGTACACGTCATAGCGAGGTTGTGTGCGCTGGGTGTCGTGCCAAGTACACGTCTATAGCGAGGTGTATCCACTGGGTGTCGTGCCATGTACACGTCTATAGCGAGGTGTGTTCGCTGGGTGTCGTGCCATGTACACGTCTATAGCGAGTGTATCCGCTGGTGTCGTGCCATGTACACGTCTATCGAGTGTGTTCGCTGGTGTCGTGCCATTACACGTCTATGGCGAGGTGTATCCGCCGAGTGTCGTGTCATGTACACGTCCATAGCGAGGTGTATCCGCTGGGTGTCGTGTCATGTACACGTCATAGCGAGGTGTGCCGCTGGGTGTCGTGCCATGTACACGTCTATAGCGGTGTGATCCGCTGGGTGTCGTGCCAGTACACGTCTATGCGAGGTGTATCCGCTGGTGTCGTGTCATGTACACGTCCATAGCGAGTGTATCGCTGGGTGTCGTGCATGTACACGTCTAGGCGAGGTGTATCCGCTGGGTGTCGTGCCATGTACCATCATAGCGAGGTGTATCCGCGGTGTCGTGCCATGTACACGTCCATAGCGAGGTGTATCCGCTGGTGTCGTGCCATGTACACGTCTATAGCGAGTGTATCCGCTGGGTGTCGTGCCATGTACACGTCTAGCGAGGTGTATCCGCTGGGTGTCGTCATGTACACGGCCATAGCGAGTGTATCGCTGGGTGTCGTGCCATGTACACGTCTATGCGAGTGTATCCGCTGGTGTCGTTCATGTACACGTCCATAGCGAATGTATCCGCTGGGTGTCGTGCCATGTACACGTCTATGGCGAGGTGTATCCGCTGGGGTGTCTGTCATGTACACGTCCATAGCGAGGTGTCCGCTGGGTTTCGTCATGTACACGTCCATAGCGAGTTGTCCGCTGGTGTCGTGCCATGTACACGTCCATAGCGAGGTGTATCCGCTGGGTGTCGTGCCATGTACACGTCCATAGCGAGGTGTTCGCTGGGTGTCGTGCCATGTACACGTCCATAGCGAGGTGTATCCGCTGGGTGTCGTGCCATGTACACGTCCATAGCGAGGTGTGTTCGCTGGTGTCGTGTCATGTACACGTCCATAGCGAGGTGTGTCCGCTGGGTGTCGCATGTCATGTACACGTCCATAGCGAGGTGTGTCCGCTGGGTGTCGTTCATGTACACGTCCATAGCGAGGTGTGTGTGCGCTGGGGTCGTGCCAGTACACGTCTATTGCGAGGTGTGTCGCTGGGACTATCGTCCCTCGTAAACATCTGGCGAGACGTGCTTTATAAAATCCGAACCTCTTCGTCGTTAGCGGGACACAAACATCTGGAAGCAACATGACGAAATGAAATAAAAACAAAACCATCGTAAAAGAATCACGTCCTGAGGTAAATATTACACATCATTAATGTCATTTTGATTATCCTCATCTCCTGGAATATAATATATATAATATATATATATACACGCTGATCGAACCAGCTCGTATATCCACGTTCATACCTGTCTATCTGACCCTCACCTGTAATCGCGTTGTCTTCTGTCCACCGTGCTTCCTCATACACCACAATATATTCGTCTTCTTCTTCTTCTTTTTTTAGTCCTCCTCACATCAACCCATCAAAAAATTCTCGCGTTTCTTCTTCTTCTTCCTCCTCCTCCTCGCACGGATGCTTCTCAGTCGCGTTCGTCTCTGGTGATTTAAATTATTTTCTACCCTCAGCCTTCCTTCTCATTAATACAACTCACCCACTCTCCAGATACCTGAAGAAGCCATATATTTATTACGTACGCACACGAGTGAATGGGGGTGTTGCCGTGTACAGGAGGAGGGGGGGGGTAGGAGTTGCGTCCATATTCGCTTTACCTGAGCAGCAAATACTTTCATCACGCCATTGTCCTGGCTGCCTACACAATCACACCGTGTTCCATTGTGTCTGCTCTGAGCCTGTTTTGGCCGCACGTTTCAGTGCTGATGTGTTTGCGTACGGAGTGCTGTAGGGTGGGTCCTGTTTGATAATGCTGCATTGAACTTCTCCGCGGTTTGAGGGTAAATCATCTGATCCAGAACAGGTTGATATTTCGGGGGAAACTTCACCCGCATGTTCACCAATTCTTGGGGACAGTAACCGAGTTCACGAATAATAATTAACAGGTCTCGCGGTCCGGCAGCTTCTCTTGGAATTGAACGAAAATCCTTGAGAAATCATTTCTCTTCAACCGCTTCATCGACATCAAACTTTGTCTCTCAAGGGACACTGGACGTGGTTTTGTGAATTCTCGAGGAGGTTCTGGCCAGATTGTGGTGTGTAGTGTGGAGTGTGTGGTGTATGTGGAGTTGAGTGGTAGTGTGGAGGTGAGTGTGTAGTGTGGTTAGTGGTAGTTGGAGTTGAGTGTGGAGTTGGAGTGTGTAGTGTGATGAGTGTGAGTGGTAGTAGTGGATGTGGAGTGTGGAGTGTGGGTGTTAGTGTGGAGTGTGGAGTGTGAGTTGTGTGAGTGTGGTGTGAGTGTGTCGGTGTAGTGGGAGTGTGGATGTTGTAGTGTGGATGTGTGGAGTGTGGAGTGTGTGAGTGTGGAGTGTGATGTGTAGGGTGGGAGGTTTGTGTGTAGGTGGTGTAGTGTGTGAGTGTGAATGTGAGTTGTGAGTTGGATGGAGTGTAGTGGAGTGTGGAGTGTGGAGTGGATGTGGTGAGTGTGTAGTGTGGAGTGTGGAGTGTAGTGTGGTGTGTGGAGTGTGGAGTGTGTAGTGGAGTGGTGAGTGTGTAGAGTGTGGAGTGTGTGTGTGTAGTGTGAGGTGGATGTGAGTGTGAGTGTGGAGTGTGTTGTGAGTGGGTGTGTGAGAGTTGTGTAGTGTGGAGTGTTGAGTGTGAGTGTGTAGTGTGGAGTGTGGAGTGTGGTGGGAGTGTGAGTGTGGAGGTGGAGTGTGTAGTGGAGTGTGTAGTTGGAGTTGGAGTGTGTAGTGTGGAGTAGTGTGTAGTGTGGAGTGTGGAGTGTGTGTGTAGTGTGGATGGTAGTGTGGAGTGTTATGTGGAGATGTGAGTGGGGTGTATGGAGTTGATGTGGAGTGTTAGTGGGAGTGTGAGTGTGAGTGGTGGGTGTGGAGTGGAGTGTGAGTGTGGAGTGTGGAGTATGGAGATGGAGTTGGATGTGAGTGTGTGTGTGTAGTTGGAGTGTGAGTGTGAGTGTATGTGAGTGTGGTGGTAGTTGATGGTGGAGTGTGGAGTGTGGAGTATGGAGTATGGAGTATGGAGTTGGAGTGTGTGAGTGTGGAGTGTGGAGTGGAGTGTGGAGTGGATGTGTGGAGTGAGTATGGAGTGAATGGAGTGTGGAGTGTGGAGGTTGGAGTGTGGAGTGTGGAGTTGTGAGTGTGAGTGTTAGTTGGTAGTGTGAGTGTGGAGTATGAGAATGAGTATGGAGTGTGGAGTTTAGTGTGGAGTGTGGACGGTGGAGTGTTGTAGTGTGTATGTGGGAGTGTGGAGTATGGATGTGGGAGTGTGGAAGTGTGGCAGTGTGTATGTGGAGTGTGAGTGTGGGATGTGAGTGGAGATGTGGAATTGGAGTATGGTATGAATGGAGTGTGGAGTGTGTAGTTTGAGTGTGAGTGTGGAGGTGTAGTGAGTGGATGTGGATGTGTAGTGGGAGTGGTGTGTAGTGTCGAGTGTGAGTGTGTGTGTGGAGTGTGGAGTGTGCGAGTGTGGAGTGTGGGAGTGTGGAGTGGGAGTGTGTAGCTGTTGGATGTGGAGTGTGTAGTGTGGATGTGTAGTGTGGAGTGTGAGTGTGGAGTGTGTAGTGTGGATGTGGGTGTGTAGTGTGGAGGTGTAGGTAGTGATGTAGTGTGTAGTGTGGAGTGTGTGTGAGTTGGAGTGTGGAGTGTGTAGTGTGGGTTGTGTTGTGAGTGTGTATGTGGAGTGTTCAGTGTGTAAGTGTGGAGTGTGCGAGTGGGACGTGTGTAGCTGTGATTGTGAAGTGTGATGGAGTGTGGAGTAGTGTAGTGTGGAGTTGTGTAGTGTTGGAGTGTGGTAGGTGGATGTGGATGTGGGTGTGTAGTGTGAGTTGGAGTGTTGGAGTGTGGAGTTGGAGTGTAGTGGGATGGAGTATAGAGTATGGGAGTAATGATGGAGTTGTGGAGTGTAGGGTGTGGGTGTGAGTGTGTAGTGTGGAGTGTAGTGGAGTGTGGATGTGTGGAGTGTGTGAGTGTGATGAGTTGAGTATGAAGATGGAGTGTGAGTGTGGAGTGTGGATGGGTAATGTTGAGTAGTGGAGTATGAGTGTGGGGAGTGTGGAGTGGTGTGGAGTGGTAGTATGGAGTGATATGGAGGTGTGGAGGTGGAGTGTAGGGAGTTGGAGTGTGAGGATGGAGTGTGATAGTGTGAGGTGGAGTTGGAGATAGTGGTAAGGTGAGTGCGTAGTGTGATTGGAGTGTGAAGTGTGAGTGGATGGAGTAGTGTGAGTGTGAGTGTGGAGTGTGTAGTGTGAGTGTGGAGGCCCCGTCTGGTTTGGCGGGACAGCATTGTGAGGCCGAGTGTGAAGGACCGCACGAAGCAGGTAGCACCCCGCGAAAGAAAGAGAACAAATCCGACACGTTCTTGAGCCTGTGTGAACCGTGTTGTGAGGAAGCCGGCACGTTCTTGAGCCTGTGACGTGTGTGAGGAAATCCGACACGTTCTAGAGCCTGCTGTGACGTGTGTGAGGAAAGCCGGCACGTTCTGACCTGTTGACGTGTGGGAAAGCGACACGTTCTCGAGCCTGTGTGACGTGTTGAGGAAAATCCGACACGTTCTAGAGCCTATGTGACATGTGTGAGAAAGCCGGCACGTTCTTAGAGCCTGTGTGACGTGTGTGAGGAAAGCCGAACACGTTCCTCGAGCCTGTGTGACGTGTGTGAGGAAACGGCACTTCTAGAGCCTGTGTGACGTGTGTGAGGAAAGCCGACACGTTCTAGCAGCCTGATGTGACGTGTTGTGAGAAAGCCGACACGTTCTCGAGCCTGTGTGACGTGTGTGAGAAAAGCCGGCACGTTCTTAGCGCCTGTGTGACGTGTGTGAGGAACCGCACGTTCTAGAGCCGTGGTGACGTGTTGGAAAAGCCGACACGTTCTCAGCCTGTTGTGACGTGTGTGAGAAAATCCGACACGTCTTGAGCCTGTGTGACGTGTGTGAGGAAGCCGACGTTCTTGAGGCCTGTGTGACGTCGTGTGCAGGAAATCCGACACTTCTCAGAGCCTGTGGACGTGATGTGAGGAAACCAGGCACGTTCTTGAGCCTTGTTGACGTGTGTGAGGAAAACCGACACGTTCTCGAGCCTGTGACGTGGTCTGAGAAATCCGACACGTTCTAGAGCCGATGTGACGTGTGTGAGAAAGCCGGCCACGTTCTAGAGCCTGGTGACGTGTGTGAGGAAAAGACCGACACGTTCTCGAGCCTGTGTACGTGTGTGAGGAAAGCCGCACGTTCTAGAGCGCCTGTGTTGTGTGACGTGTTGTGAGCGAAAGCCCGACACGTTCTCGAGCCTGTGTAGACGTGTGTGTGGAAAAGCCGACACGTTCTCGAGCCTGTGTGACGTGTGTGAGGAAAGCCGACACGTTCTCGAGCCTGTGGACGTGTTGTGAAAGCGACACGTTCTCGAGCCTGTGTGACGTGTGTGAGGAAAGCCGGACACGTTCTCGAGCCGTGTGACTGTGTGAGGAAATCCACACGTTCTTGAGCCGGTGACGTGTTGAGAAACGCCGCACGTTCTAGAGCCTGTGACTGACTTTGAGAAGCCGGCACGTTCTGAGCCTCTGTTACGTGTGCGAGGAAAGCCGCACGGTTCTCAGCCTGTGTGACGTGTGTTAGGAAAGCCGACACGTTCTCGAGCCTGTGAGACGTGTGTGTGGAAAGCCGACACGTTCTCGAGCCTGTGTGACGTGTGAATGAGGAAAGCCGACACGTTCTCGAGCCTGTTGACGTGTGAGAATGCTGACGTCTCGAAGCGCCCGCGCGGTGCACGCGCAGTGTGCTCTGTGAAAGAAAATACGTCACGACGCCTTTGCCTGCGAGTGCACGTGCCGGAGTGAACACCCTCAACCCGAGTTCGACGAGACCAGCCCTGAGGCAGGCTCATACGGTATTTTAAGAAGGTTTTATTGCATTTCGTCACGTTTGCCTGTGTTTGTGTCGTGTGCAAGCCTCGACCAAACAACTTGTTTATTTATTATTAGGTGCCCAGTCAGGACTGGTGGTAATCCATGGTTTTGTTCTGTTTATTTTTATGTTTTTTATTTTTTGCCGCCGGAAATGTTGGCCGGTTCTTTCGCTTAAAAATCATTTCTCATGAACGCCTAAGACCGATCGACACGAAATTTTCACCATAAGTATGATCTTTTTTGATCAGCATTACTCAATGATAATTGTACGACTCATAGGTCACGTGTATACGGGCGCCATTCTTGAAAAAAACGATAATTTGGACCCTCTTGCTCTGAAAACCCGTGCAATGGCAAATATTTTCGCTCATTAATTCCAGCAATCTCTGTGTGTGTGGGTGTGTGTGTGGTGTGTGTGTTGTCGTTGTGTGTCTGCGACCGCTGTTTCTCGACAACCACTGGTCCGATCTAGTTGAAAACTTGCCATTAATATTGCTCGGGACCTGCTGGATGTGCCTTTTCAAGTTTCGTATTAATTGACAAGCGTTCCCAGGTTACGGCCATTATTGCCAACCAATGATGGGACACGGAGCTATGACTTCACGAAGACGTCAGAATTGCTTTTTTTTTTGCACGATTGACGTACAATTCTTCTCTTCTTTCGTTTGCTATGACCTCACAATTGACGCTGGGACCTGAGTATGTGCCTTTCAAGGTTTGATATCGTTCTTCATCCGTTTCAGCTGTTCCAAATTGTTTCCAAGTGGAAAGCTTTTTCCCAAGTGTTGAATAACTGTTCAAATTATTAATTAATCCCAAGTTTGAATTTTCCCGAGGAAACACTGTTTCCCAAGGTTTGAAATGTTTTTTCCAAGGTTTGAATTAATGTTGTTGCTTGGTAGACATTTGTAAAACATTTACAGAGAAGGAAGCGAGAGAGAGGGGAGAGGAGAGAGAGAGGGGGGGGGAGAGAGAACGCCGAGAGAGGGCGGCGTCAACAATTCTTCTTCTTCTCGTTTGATATGACGTCACAATTGACGCTGGGCGACTGAGTATGTTCCCAGGTGTTTCCCAAGTTATGGCCAATTATGAACGGTTGGTCCGATCTAATTAAACAATGCCCCAATCCAGTCGTCCGTTTACTGAGAGCGAAGGACAAAGCAAAAACTGCACATATTGGCGCCCACCTACGGGCACGCACCACTTTTTTTTTGCACGACGCCACGCACTTACAGCACGCACGTACGCACGCGAGAGCGAAGAACAGGCCTGTGTTTCTCAACGCGTTTGAAATTGAAACGCGGAAAGAGCCTGTTTCCCTGGGAAAAATTCAACACTGAGGAATAATTAATAATATTGAACAATTAATTCAAACCTTGGGAAAAAACAGCTTTCAAACCCTTGGGAAAATTCAAACCTTGGGATTAATTAATAATTTGAACCCAAGGATGTGCCTTTTCAAGGTTTGATATTAATCGGACAAGTGGTTACCAAAAACCAATGACAGGACCACGGTCTATGTACGTCACAACTAAATTTTTCTTTTTTTGCATCGTATCGGCCATGGCCGTACGGATCACGCACGCGACTACGGGCACGCAACGTACAGCCACGCACGTACGGGCACGCACGTACGGGCACCACCTACGGGCATGCACTAGTCTATCATAATTCCAGAAATCTCTGTGCGTCTGCTGTCTGTGACCGCTGTTTCTCGACAACCACTGTCCGATCTCATTGAAACTTGCCCAGAGAATATTGACTGGGGCCCTTGTGAGGCCTTTTTCAAGGTTTGATATTAATCGGCCAAGCGTTCCCAAGTTACGGCCATTATTTTGCCAACCAATGACAGACACGGTGCTATGACATCAACAAATTGACGTCACAATTTCTCTCTTTTATTATTATTATTATTATTATTTTTTGCACACGTTGTAGGCAGTACGTGTGAGCTGCTCCCGCAGCATTACGTGGTGAGTTGCCTCCAGCAGCCAGGAAAACGAAAAAAACAAACAACCAAACAAACAAAGGACCATTGAGGGCCCTGAAGATACCTGATCATCGATTGCCTGCTGCTGCACTCATCCCCGAATGTTGCCTTTATTGTGTTCTCTCCTCAAGCCACAGGTCCTGGGCCATGGGTAGTGTAAATAGTAGAAATGTATATCGTTCTGGCCCACCTGTTGTTTGTTTAGTTCCGGCAATGTAGTTAAGTTGTCCGAATGAGTCTGTTAGTTTAGTTATGCAACGCACTCGGATATTTATTTTTGGGACATGTATTCAAAATGTCTCACTCAGGGATCCGGAGGTAAAATGTACGAGGGGAACCTACACCTGCATGCCACACGAATATTAACGACTCGGGTCGAGTCCAGCAAAAGGGAGAGGGGTAGTGTTGCGGTTCTCCGAACCGCATGCAAACAACAGATTGGTGTCCCAAGATAATTATCCCATTAGTGTACGTGTAGTTAGTTCCCTACCTTTCGTCTAGCGGGACAGCAGGGAGTGCGTTGCGATGGGCTATTAGTTAGATTTATTAAATCATTTTCCCTCCATTCCACTTCCCATTCTTCCTCTTTTCACTCCTGAGGTAAATCTGCCTCGCTTGCCCCTCGTCTCGTTTACCACAGCGTGATGATCCACGGTGCCTTCTGCCTCGCTTGCCCCCTCGTCTCGCTTACCACAGCGTGACGATCCATGGTGCGTTCTGCCTCGCTTGCCCCTCGTCTCGCTTACCACAGCGAGTCACGCAGTAAGGTAGGTGGGCTGCACCACCGTCTACCCGAGGCCAGACATGTGCAGCGTGTCACGTACGCTTTTGCACCCAGGTGGGCAGGCTATACCGGCGTCTGGCCGAAGCCCGGCCCAGGATGGCGGACCACGTGAGGGGTCGGGGCCAGTCAGAACGCCGACTCAGGCGATGACGTCGGATTCGGCATGGCCCCTCCCCCAAGCTCTATAAAACACGGAGAAGTCCTCCGTGAGGGGGTGATGTGAGTGTGTGTGTTTCACGCTGTGTCTCCTGTCCTCGACTCCGCCCACGTCTCGCCTCGACGGCCCGCCTTCTGTTCCTCGTTTCCGCCCACATGACCTCGCTTCCTGCTTTTCGACCAAGCCTCCTGCCTGGTCCCGCCGACTGCTCCACCTCGCCCTCTGGACTCCTCCCTTCTCCATTCAAGCTCCTCCTGTTCGGAACATGATCTCCACACGTGCGGCTGTGGCCAGAACAACGCGGCCATTGTTGGTGCCACACCATGAAGCATCCCTCCCCCGAAACACCCAGGTACCAAAAACTATAACCTCAACCCCCTCCCTCCCTGGCTGCAAAAGTCCCTTTTCCATTGGGGTTTCTTTTCTGTGTGTGTCTGAGTGTGCTGGCACCTGTCTGTTAAGTAAGCCTGCAGAAGATCTATTATTGTTGTTACTGTGAATAATCTCGCGTCAAGTCTGCACTGTGTCTGCTTTAGTAAGTTGCTTGTATAATTGTCGCACCCCCCCACCCCTCTCCTCTTCCCTGCGTTACATACCCAATAAACCTTTGTTGTGCCACATGCTTTTCCTCGCTTGCTTAAATAAATAATTGTTGTAGAAATGTTCCCAGCTCGCCTTTGTCTTTTCCCTCATTGGTCCAGCATGGTTCAATCCAGGTTTAGCCGGGTCTTTATTCCCAACGGTCCGTTCCTTCTCGCCGGTATCCTTGGCAGTGTCGCTCGGTGCATCCGATCCAGAAAGGTGATCCGATCCGGTAGAGTATCCGGTTCGGACACGGCATACCGAGGGCGTGGTTCCCCGCGACGTGGTTAATTAGGTAACCGATTCCATAGGCGGGAGGACCCTAGGTCACGCGGTTGAGTTATTGGCATCCACGGTCAGTTGAGGACCCGCCGCGTCACGGAATTATCCGTGAGCGACGGCCTACAATTCCGGGGAGTCTGGTGGGAATCGACGTAGCTTCCCCCACCTCGTGGTCTTCTCACCCGACCGCCGCCCGCAGCAATATATACATATATATCGAAACATGCGTAGTGTGACGAGCAATCCGCCGATCCCCATTGGACACAGTCCCACACCAAAGCGTCACCTCCAACACAGAGCCTTGGCCCGGTGACTTCAGACAAATGATTATGATGTCATCATCAGTTAAACATCAAACGGAGCCACCGATCTGGATTTTGGGCTTATTTGCCCTCATCAGGATGGCATACCGATAAATATCTAACCAATGATGACCACATTCATCACTCAGCCAATTAATTAACCACCGCATAGTCACTGGCACGGTTCCCTGTCTGCCATGCTTAACTCACCGGCATGGTAAACCGACTCTGGGCGTGAAGATTCGACTTACGTGTTGGAGACTGCGTCCGTGGTCTCTCTCGACACGCAGTCCTCGTGAAGTTATCAAGAGGTTAAATCCATAACAATACATATTTGAGAAACACATTTGAGAGAAGACTTTTGTACAAAAAGAAAGATAGGAATGGTTTGCCCCAAAATAAATTCCCTACCACAATTACTTCTATATGAAAACTTGAACTTGGTGCAGAAAGGGTGTCAAACAGATTGAATGTGTCACGTCAAACACATTAACCTGTGGAACAGCCTCCCTAAGTCGATTGTCTCAAGCTCTACCCTCCAAGATTTTGAATCTGAAGCCCACCGTCATCTCATGGTCTCTCCCGTATCAATAAAAAGGCAATGATGTGAGAAGAGGATCACATAAAAAAAAATAAAAAATAAGGGCACTCGGTAGAGTGCATACCACTGCCAGGGTGAACAGTTTACGTTTTGTTACCCACTGATAGGCCTGATCTGCATCCGGATCTGAACCAAAATCGAATTGGCTTGTTCTTGTCACCTACCCAACTCATGCAACAAGTTTTGTCATAATCCGTCCAAATTTTTTTGAAATATCGCACTATAACATACATCGTTTTTGGCACCATCTCAAAATAATGAAGAATCTGCCTTAAAAAATTTAAAATTCTCGTATCCGGATCGGGGTCGACATCAAAATCGAATCAATCATTCCTCGTCACACACCCATCCTGTCCACCAAGTTTTGGCCGAATATGTCCATAACTTGTTGAGATATCCTGCTCACAGACAGACAGACAGGGGTGGAAACATAACCTCAGTCCACCTTTGGTGACAGATATATAGATGCTAAAATAAGGTTTGTGCAGCTCTCTAACAAAAGCATTTCCATTTCTTTCTACACAAGCTGATGCAGAATCAAAAAGGTTTTTTTTTTTTCAAAATTATTCTTTATTCTGAAGATTAAAAGTAGAATATATGTTTTTTTTTTGCACAAACCATAGAAATAGTGTAAAATGTCTTGCGATGCCACTTACTCATGCTGCCTCAACAGAAATATTCCATAAACGTGTCACCAAGGATCATTAAACAACTAAAGAAAAAAACCTGTGTCGATTGAAAAACGATGAAACATTTAATCTTCTGAGTTAAACAAACAAACAAAAAAGATCGACTCCCATGCGTGGTGTCCTGGGATGGCGTTGCAAAATACAACATGTGCTGAGAAGAAAGAGGAGGAACCTTGCTTTCCCATCCGGATGGCTGACAAATAAAACAAACAGGAAATATTTGAAACTCTCATGGATTGTCAAGACACTGAAAATAAAAATAACAAATTGTGGGAACAAGAACGTCACCGGCCTCGTCTTGGTCTTGGTCTTGTTGAGCATTGGCAGGTGTAAAATAATAAATATGGAAATATTCATATTGTTGGGATGTCATTTTACAAAGAGAGCAGCAGGCCTTGTGCGCTGGGACATTGAACCCACCGAGGAACTGCTCCTGAGCCGTGCTGCCACGCTGTGTGGGTTACATTAACAAGCTCATTCTGTAGCTTTTGAGTGCATTGGTTCATGCTGATGCGATTCCAGAAAATCTATAGACCTATACGAATGAAGAACTCTTACATCTGCCTTTTTATCTTCATTGCTTGATCAATGGTCAGTTAGAACCTATAATGGCACAGTAGTGTCTGTAAGGAATGAAAGGTTGGCAGTTGGAGGCAGTCATGTTACACGGTGTACTGCAACTTTACGTTGCAGAAAAGATGTTTGGTAGTACAGCACCATCCATCTGATGGTGGGAAGGTGGGCTGGGTCATCAACAAGAGGAAGAAAGAATGCTGTGTCTGTGCTGAAATCACAGCCATATCCACTTGGCCATGTTGTGCAAGGCATTCCTCTGAGGAAATGCAAATTGATGTGAAAAATATGATAATGAAGGGTTTAATTCATTCCAAGTTTTCAAAGTTTCAGAAAAAGTTCGTGGGAGTTCTCAAAGTTGATACAAAAGCCTGGAACGCAAGTGTCACCATGGCGATAGTCTGGCTCCGAGACGAGCAAGGCGGAAGCATGCGTAGCAAGCAAGGCCCAGGAAGGATACCTTGGTTATAATACGGCAGGCCCGGCCAGTCATCGAAGGTGGAGGTATGCTACGGTTTAGAAATGGGGGAGAGTTAACAGATTGGAAAAGTTTGATGGGAATTATTAGAGGAGAGAGAAGCAAATGATGAATGTGTGGTTTATACAATAAACTCAACTTTGACCACAAAACATTATTAATCAATAAAGTATGAATACATAATTATCTTCATCACAGAAATAACAGCAAGCCAGTTTTGGTGTTAAAAAGCCCTGTCCAATAAGAGCCGATCTCTGAAGCCTTAACAGAAAGTCGAGTACCGTCGACGAAGAGACAAAAAATACACTGCGACGATCTTCCACCGACGCCACACCAAGCTGCGGTCCCATCGTACCTCACTACCTGTTGAATGTCCAGCTGTTTATTCCAGTTTTCCTTGATGCCCAGCACATGTCCAATGCCAACAACTCCCACCACAACAGCAGGTGTACGTCCTGCTTGTTTACCTGGAGTGAACACCCGAAGTTGATTCAATCGGGGTCTGATATTGACTTATTTATATTTAAGAAATGACAGTGGGATTGAGAAATTAATTAGTCTCCAAATATACAGATGCTAAATATTGACAAATTCCAATAAATAATTTAATTCAATGGCTTATTTTTGAGTGAACATTTTCTTTCACTCCTGCGTTAAGGCTCATAGAAGAATGGAACAATGGAACTTTTGACTGAAGAAAAACGAATGTACACCCCGTTTAGAGGATTCTCTTGAATAATTTAACACCATCTCCATATTTTCAAACACTTCAGCACAAGTCAAAAGGTCACACAAATTTCATTGGTACCGGGCAGTGTGGGCGGTGTGGGGACTGGGCGTGCGGATTGCCGCAGGCTGTGAGTTAGATATACGTCACGCTCCGCAACGATCGTCCGATGGAGGTCGGGGAACTCTCCAATCATTTCAGCCATCATCTGCTCGAGCAGATCTTTCTGTTTGCATTGCTCGACGTCTTCGGAGCTAGGGTGAAGTGGAAGCAACAGTGGTAACTACACATTGCATGTGATCAAAAGCATGGACCACAGGCTCATACCACGCTCCTTCGCACAGTTACCTAAGAGGACCATTCAAAAACAGCAGGTCCCAGGCGAGCCTGATCTTTTGCCAGAAGGAGAGAGCTGAAAAGGCACGACGTAGCGTCACTGGAATAGGCCTGTCTCCTAGATGAAAACGGCAGAAAGGAACCAACGCCGCCTGTTGAGGACAAAAGCAGAAATTACTGAACTTCCCTCGCATGTACGGGAAGGTTTCCTACTTTGGCAGAACTTGTCCACATTGTAGGAACCATTTCAATTTCCTTGTATTGACTGCCCCCCACCCTCCTTCCCCCTCCCAAACCCCGCAAAAGGCTAATCATCCTTACCTCATGGTACGCTTGGCGGAACTCTCCGCCTGGAACCACTCCAAGCTGTTCTGTGATGTGAGCTGAAACCTTGAGCAGAAGCATCTGCATCACACCGGTCAAAATTCCATTCTGGTGCAAAGAAAGAGGAGCACAAGGCCTGCTCAACACAAGGAAGCAATTCTCCCCCATTTTTATCATCCCCGTGTTATATAATCACACTGAGGCCCGAATATATATCAATTTTTTGTTGTTGTTTTTGATTGATGTCCCATACTCTTTACAGAGCCTTGGTGCTGCCGAACCAGTTTCTTGGCAAGGGTTGTACTGGGGGGTTTGCCATACCCTTCGCAGGGTTGTTAGTCTGTGTTCTATCCTTTTAAATTAGAGCAAAGCAAGGAAGCAGCAAGTACCATCTTTTCAAATATAAAGTCTTTGGTGTGACTCGCCATGCTTTTAGATCAACGACCTCCCAGACTCTGAGCGGATGCTCTAACCATTAGGCCTCTGAGTCTGGGGCTCTGCTTTCATTTATTTGTGACCATAAATCTCAGTCTTCAAAGACCAGAGTGTCACACGGATGCCATTTTCGTTTGGAGGTGAAGCGTTGCAGTGGTATGGGACTCAAGTCCACTTTTTGGGGGACTCGGACTCGCACTCAACTCTTCAGGACTCAGACTCGGACTCTGAATGCCAAGAACTCGGACTCGGCCGGACTCCGGAAAAATTCAGTGTACAGTAAAACTTTTAGGTACAGTATAATTAAAAAGTGTAGAGTAAAGTAAAGTTTTTAGTGTACAGCATCAATAACCCACAAGTACAGTAACCAGGCCAAATGGGTTTCTCGCTAAATCACTCGTACCGTGAAGAAGATGATTATGAAGGATTAACGGGAAGAATTAAACAATCCTGCACACAGGAAAATGAAAACAACTCCGACTGATGCTCCAGATTTTCGGAGATATTAAACACGAACGTCGTACCTTCGTGTAATGGCGCGCGCGATCCAAAACACAATCTTTTCTTTCAAAAAGCACTTTTTAACGATTTGCCGAATCACTTGAAACCTAAACACAAAATGGCTTAACTTTAAACGCAATGGACACTTTAGTTTTAAGTGCTGCACAAAAATAAGGTACATTTTCCATACAGTAAAGTAATAAGAACGAGGTTTTTTGGTGTAAAAAGAAACTAGGAACGAGTCACCTATTCATACACTGCCTTAAGAGATTTTTCTTCAAGTAAACTACGTTGGAAAAAAATATCAAGTAAACTATGTTGAGAAACAGTAACATACTGTTGAAGATACGGGGGTGGGGTTCGGACGAGTGCGTCAATCACTGTCTGTAACACCTGTTTTTTCGCCTGTAACAATCACACCTGTAACACCTGTCTGTTTTCGCACCCTACTCTCGACAGCCAAATGTTACAGATTCGGCGCCACCCTAACCACCGCTGTCTCCAGGGTTATAACGCCGGCTGGTTCGGCACAGGCCTCGGGTCACGCGTTCGAATTCGCGCATAACCACACTGTACCGACCTACAGTTGGGGAAATAGACCCCGGTTACAGACTGTTTTGTCAGATACCGAGCGAATTCTGCCAGTCTCTAACCATTTTGGTTTTATATCCAAATCGAGCGGATTGTTCCTCGGCGGCGCACGAATTAATTCAAACGGCAACTTCATACGAAACAGCCAGATTTATTGGGACATCGGGAATACGACACAAGCAAAGCATTCACGACAATGTTATAATTAATCTATTACCCGTCTCTAACTAGGAGCTACGGATACGGTTTTAAAGGGACCCTAACGAGATAAACGTTAAAGCACACAGACAAGACACGACACAGACAGAAAGACACAGAGTACTTGGTGATGTTTCATGGACGAGAGGAAAGTGTCAAAGGCACGAATGTGGCTCGTGACAGGCCGATGTCTACGGATTCGAGTGCCCAAACTCAAACACGCCGCGTGGCAAAATGGCGCTCGTCCATGTGTCGCAGCCCTCACGCACGCAGCC
>CM068964.1:10226184-10244414 GCA_035128595.1 Eptatretus atami | reverse complement strand
GGAGAGAGATAAGGTAAACGCCTTCGATCCCTGCATGATGGAATGAAGGCTGATGTACAGTTGGTGACCAATGTATCACTAAGGCTGAATGTACAGTTGTTCAATGTATCCACAAGGCTGAATGTTGGCAGTTGGTGACAATGTATCACCAGGCTGAATGCACAGTTGGTGACAATGTACACAGGCTGATGTACAGTTTGGTGACAATTGTATCACAAGGCTGAATGTACAGTGGTGACAATGTATCACAAGGCTGAATGCACAGTTGGTGACAATGTATCACAAGGCTGATGTCAGTTGGTGACAATGTATGCACAAGGCTAATGTACAGTTGGGTGACAATGGTATCAGCAAGGTGAATGCACAGTTGGTGACATGTATTCACAAGGCTGAATGTACAGTTGATGACAATGTATACAAGGGTGAATGTTACAGTTGGTGAATGTATCACAAGGCTGAATTGTCAGTTGGTGACAATGTATCACAAGGTGAATGTACAGTTTGGTGAAAATGTATCACAAGGCGAATGCACAGTTGGTGACATGTATCACAAGGCTGAATGTACAGTTGATGACAATGTATCATAAAGGCTGAATGCCACAGTTGTGACATGTATCACAAGGCTGAATGACAGTTGGTGACAATGTATACAAGGCGAATGCACAGTTGGTGACAATGTATCACAAGCTGATGTACAGTTGGTTTACAATGTATCACCAAGGATGAACATTTAAGTGAAGAATTAGTTTGCCCGAGTGCTACAATACCGATGCTCCACCTTTATTTCAGTCTGCTGATTGAGCAATTTTGTGATCTCCATGTCCCCATGATTTGGGTGTGCACATGGTCGCTATCCACCTAGTGTCAACAATGTGGAATGCCGTCGTCCTCTATCTGCAGATGTGAGAGAGAATCTGATGATTTGCGAGGCCTAACAAGTGGACGGTGCAAACACGGGGAGGCAGTTTTGGGGATAGAGGAGTCACGAGGGGATTATTATAGCAGCCAGAGCACTCCGTTCGCTTCGGCACATTTCTCGCTCCCAGCAATGGAAGTCAACCACATCTTAAGAAGGCTCTTCTTTCGATGGTTTCCCAGTGTCCATCGGACATGGAAATCGAAGCTAAGATGGAGAGGCACGCATCTAAACATTCATGAAGGTAGATGGTGGCCCTGTAGTGCTAGGAAAGATGTTCTGAGAACAAAATGCAAAGGGTGGTTCGATGCCTGTCCCAATAGGCCTTGAGATCACATGTACATTAATTTGGGCACTTACAAGTGAGCATGGGTGACTGGGGATATAGGGGGGTGGGGGCAAGAGAGATGGGGGGGGGGGGTGGGGCAAAGAGAGATTGGAGGGGTTGGGTTCACCAACCCCTCTGCTAAAAGTGATATTTTATTTATTTTTTTGGGGAGGTGTGAGGGTTGGTAATGAGTGGGGGGGGGGATGACAATCAATGAGCTTCCAGCTTAGCCATTTCGAAAGCTACATGTATTTTCCTCTTCCAAACATTTTCCACTTGAATTTGTTTTTGTTTTGTTTGATTAACTGTGTGATCGATTTGGGGACATCAATTGGGTGAATTATTTTTGGGTGCACAGTGTTAGCGCCCTGTCGAAAACATGTAATTTAAAGGCCTGTTCCAACGAAGAGAGGAACAGAGAGGGGCCCAGCATATTTCGTGCATTTGGAAATGTTCGATCCTTCAGTTAACCAGCAATGGCGATATAGAATGTTTCCGAAGATGTGTATGCAACTACTGGTGTCTCCGAATTTGGCAGGCCTTACTAATAAAAAAAGACATTGACAAAGTGAGGTCCTCCTCAGCTGCCAACTTGATGTGGTTATGCCATGTATGTCGCAAACGCCTGACTAATGCCCAACCAGCTGTTTTTCAGCTGTGTGGAGTGAGGGAAGGAGTACTAGGCAAGGGCATGGACTGAAGTGGCAGTAAACAAACATGGACAAAGTATAGGACCAAGAAAACTCTATAGGTCTAGCAATGACTGATTTTATGGCTGTAAGGATCGTTCAAGGTAGCGACGTTTGGTAAAGGCTCCGCTAGCGCATATCACTAACACAAAAGTATCTCGGGAGCTGTTTTATTTTAGAGGCAGGCAAAGAGAACAGCCCCGAGAGTCAGAAGAAAGAGCAGATGGAAGCTGCTGCAACACCACGGCAGATGGTGAGGACTGGAAGAGTATCTGAAGACAGGATCCGATGCAACAGATTTACCCTTTGTGACTGGAGTTTTTAGCCGCTTGTGGACTCGCCACCCCGCTGAGATATTGCTGATGTGGTGGCAAACAACGTTTCTATTGCTGATGGCTTCCATGCTTTAGGTCGTGCCGGTGGTTGCGTCTCCTGTGCTTCTTCCCCGTGTCTAATGGATTTAGTTTGAGGGTGTGAACGAGGTTCGTCATCGTCGAGTGATGAAAGGGTGGTTGTCGGGTGAATGTGAGACCTTTGTGACAGTCCGCGTGTAAGGAGGTGCATGTGCATGAGCAATGTGGCCTGACTTGCGTGTCTACGTGTGACGCTGTTAGTTTAACGGCGGCGGATGTCAGATGAAAAGCATTTCGGGGGAGGTAAATCGAGTGGAGGATGAAGAGCAAAGTGTGAGAAGATGAGGGGGAAGACGAAATGTTTGGAGGGACAGGTTTGACAATTTGTGTGAATTTATTCTGTGATTATAATAATGTTCTTTTGTTTGAATTTTTCTTGGCGTGGTTTTTATCCTCTTCTGACATCCTGCAAGCGGTTCTTACGATGGACCAAGGATGATACTTTGTTTTAGCCTGTATGACATTTCCTCAGTGAAATACTTAAATATAATATAGGTTCCAACATTTGTACACATCAGAAAAGAACAATGTTGAATTCCTTATTATCATTGAGGAGGTAAATGAGAGGATTTCATTGAAAAACGTCGTAAAATTTGTATCACGACTCTCGATTGAACACGGTGAAACGCCTGATTGTTTCACAAACAGTTATAATCCTTGCTTTCTCCATTGGGTTGAAAAATCCAAGCATTTGTTTTTTTAAAAAATAAAAAAATTATAAAAAAAAAAAAAAAAAAATTTAAAAAAAAAAAAAAGTTAAATTTAAAAAAAAAAAATTCTAAAAATAATTTTTTAAAAAAAATAATTTATATAATTAAAAAATTTTAAAAAAAAAAAAAAAAAAAAAAAAAAAAAAAAATAAAAATTAAATTTAAAATAAAAAAAAAAAAAAAAAAAAAAATATATTTTTACAAAAAAAAAAAAAGGTCTTCTTTAAAAAAAAAAAAAAAGATTCTTAAAAAAAAAATTAAAATAAAAATTAAAAAAAAAACAAAAAAAGTAAAAAAAAAAAAAAAAAAAAAAATAAAAATAAAAAAAAAATAAAAAAAACTATTAATAAAAAAAAAGAGTAAAAAAAAAATAAAATTAAAGAAAATAAAAAAAAAAAATAAAATTTTAAAAAAAAATAAAAAATTAAAATTTCTTTTTGTTGCAGTTAGTCCTTTTCTCTCCAGAATATAGTTTGAAGGTGCTGGTCAGCTCAAGCCACATTAGATCTGTGACTTGCTTACTAGGTCCACGTATAACCTGCAACGAACCTGTTCATGGTCATGGTTGGCAGCAGACAAAACTTCTCCCACCAGGTTTCCTGGCGAGGAGGGTGTTATGATAATTCACCAGCAGATGAAAAACAAAACCTGTCAAAGAGCGGAGGAGCTCCTTGTGAGCCAACGGCGCATCCATATCTATGTGCCCACTGCGTCTGCGGACATCTACTGCAGTTGGGTTACTTTTTTTTTTAGAGGTTGGTGGCAGGATTTTGGCACTGGGCCGGCCACCGTAAAACACTTCATTACGCATAAACCCACAAATGTAAGGAAATCTAAAAACCCACTCCGTGGGAGTACCTCCTGGTTGTGCCTCTCCACAGGGCAGCTGCACCGGATGACAGAATTGGGGCAAGCCTTTCGGGACCCCCCACTTCTCCTTCATGAAAGGAGGAAATCATGGTAAATTCCAGGGTCAGATTGCCGGAGAGGATGTCGGAGTGGTGCTGAAGGTGTTTTCCACCAGTTTTTCTCCTTGGGTTAACCTGAGGCGTCGCTTCGGGTGGGATGCTTTGATGTCCTATACCAAAGAGAGGATGAATCCTGTCCTCTGTTTATCATCTGAGCTCAGCGTTTGGACACATCCGGTATTGCAGCACCTCTGAGGTTTCGGAGACCGGATAGTGGCGAGATCGTGGCAACTAGTTACACTACAAATGGTCTGGTCGGTTCTGATGGTTACCTTATGCCGCAAGGAGTTGCTGTCGCTGGTGTCAAAAAGCTGACTCCAATGATAATTTGAGGTAACAACGTCAACGAGGCATATTATGAGACTAAGGATTCGACACTCCTTGGTGTGTTATTCCTGGTCTTGTGTATAGTGATTCTCTGTGTATGTGTATACTGAGGTAGAGTGATCTCCACCGTGAAGGACGTAATTCTATGCCGTGCTCGAGTCTGTGGTTGATGCAGTGCCGAGGTGAATTTCTTCTGTCTTGGGGGATTTCAATGTATCGACTGGAAATGATTAAGGATGGTTACGAGACCGTGTTTGGTCCCCACGGGTTCTGGAACTGTGAACCAGGTATATGCACAAGTTCCTTGACTTTGCAAAAGTCTATGGACTTAGGGTGGTTGGTTCATGTTTTTCAGTGCGAAACTCAATGCGCTGGACTTGGTATTCCAATGCTGGTGGTGCATGCAAAGGAGATTGCCATGTGCTCGGTTCATGGTCCGCTGGAGGATGTATCCAAAACTGAAGGGTTTCTACCGAAGTATCAGTTTCCTCACTACCAACCACATGCTTGTTGTAGCAACTCTGAAGTTGCAGCTTAAATCCCGGGAAATGGTACCATCCCTGCCGAGCTGGATGTTGGCAGCTCAAAGATGAGAGGGTAGCTTGAGGAGTTTTGCCAACAGGACTGAGTGTGGATTTGGGGGGGTCTGGTGCTTTGGGGAATCCTGAAGAGTTGGTGGAGTGGCCTTCAGCCACCGTTCCTTGATGTTTATGTGAGATGTTCTTGGAACTCGCGCAGGAGGAAAGGAAGAATTTTGTCTCAAGGGTACTGGATGCCATTGATGGAGAGTCGCAGGACCAGGCTTATATGGGCAGAGCTGAGTGTTCAGGGAGCTGAGGCCGTAAACTGGATGTGTGCTGAGGATATCCTTTTGGGGGCCCGTCGAGGTGCTCACTGAGAGTCTGAGCACTTCGGGATTTGGGTTTCCTGGTAAAACTAAGATCCAGGCTTTCATTGACATCTTGGATTGCTGCTATCAGTTGTCTGTAACGCTGTTTGTGGTGAGGATGTTGAGGTCAACTTTTGAGATTCACTTACCTGGCAGTTTGAATATTTCTGATCGCTGGCTTGTGAGCGCAGAGGTCAATAGACGTCGGTCATGCTGGGGGTCATGGATCATGGGTGTGGTTCTGCCGGTACCTGTGCATGGGAGGCGAAAGTCTGAGTCTTCAAGGTCCTTGGTGCTTCCAGTGCTTGCTTAGCGGATGTGAAGACTTCCGAACTCTGACAGGGATCTGAGATGGAGACTTAATTCTTTGATACAGGTTCTTCGGAGAATCATTGGCGGATTGCTGGTTCAGACTTTGTGTCCACGAGCAAGTTTGCTGAGTAGAGACTCAAATGAGATTTGTTACCGCTGCATAGTTCCGTGAGCGTCAGCTTGCGGCTGCATGGACATGTGCTCATTTTCCTGACACTGATCTGCACACAGATTCTCTCAGCGAAGGGAGCCTCTGAGTGGAGGAGGCTATGGGCCGACCACGTGCCTCGGGTTGCAGCAGGTATGATCTGCAATCTCAAGGAGATGGGGATGGGCCCAGGATCTGCCTGGGGGATGGCGCAGACGGAGGCCGCCTGGAGTACCGGCGGAAAGTTGGACTGAGCGACGTGCCTGTTCTTGGGCTCATGCTCATACCTGACTCACAATAGTTGAACAAAGTGTCCGCTGAAGCCCAGTTATGTTAATTATTCAAATCTGTGTGAAGGATGGCTTACAAAGGTTGAATCCCCTCCTCTTCTGCCCCCACTTATTACCACAGTGTCTTGGGGGAACTCGAAAGCACACCTGATTGGTTGGGCTGCAACGGAGGGGTGAGTTGATGACTGTAGGAGTTTGCAGGAGGGTGAGTAAGTTTTTGTGCTAATATTGTTGTGGGAAATGACTCGCGAGGGGTTAAAATGCTTTGTTATAGTTTTCAAATTATTTCCCTTAATGAGTGTTTCGAATAAGCGTAAAGTAATTAAATGTGATATTTAAGAATGTTGTCACTCATGTAATAGACGGAGACTTCCAACCCATCCTCGTGTGTCGAAAATTGTCTTCCCTTTTGACCTTTTACCTCCGCCACCGAAGGTGGAAGGAGGTTTGTTTCACGCCTGTCCGTCTGTTTGTGTGCAGGATGTTCAAAAAGTTTTTGGACGGATTAGGATAGAAATTTGGCGGACAGTTGGGTGTGTGTGACAAGGAACGAACTGATTAGATTTTTGGTGAATGATCGATCCGGATCCGACGACGAGAAATTTTAAGTGATTCTTCGCCATTGCAGAGTGGGGCCAAAAACAATAAATGGCACGGATTCTCAAAAAGTTTGTGGACGGGGTTGCTGAAACTTGGTGGACAGGTTGGTTGTGGGCAACGGATGATTTGGTTCGATTTTGGTGAAGATCCGGATCTGGATGCCGGATACGAGAATTGTTTAAATTTTTAAGTGATTTCTTCGCCATTGAGAGATCGGGCCAACAAACTATATGGTACTGTATGCATGATATTTCAAAAATGTATTGGGCCTGATATGTTCATTGGATCAGGCATTTCATGGGGGGGGAGGGGGGTATGCGCTTTAACCCAGTGCCCTATGGTATTTGAATGCTTTTCCTTAAATGTTATTTTGAGGCGTCCGAGAGGCCTTTAGGGCGGCAAGATCAATCGTCCCTTTGGGACTGTGATCCTTGAAAAATTGGCTGAAATGTCGGGAAGGGGTTTGTCTACTCACCGGCTGGGATGCGGTTCAATTTAGTGAAGAGGAACGGGAAGGGCGCGTGAATCGTCGTCATTGACGCCACGGCTACCGGTGTTATATAAGCCTGGGGCAACAAGGATTGGGGCCGAAGCACTTGGAGGACTGGAAGGCGCGATAACAGCTCATGAGCGGGAGCCGCTTCCCATCCAGCTTACGCATGCCCCATCCAGTCGATGCCGCGGTCGGAGTCACATGCCCCCTCCCTCCTTCATCGGCACGTCTTCCAGGACACTTGGCCAGTGCTTGGACTCCAATTTAGGGCAATTTTGCTCGACTCATCGGGTTTTTCAACCATCTTGTCCTTTATCGTCAATTTCCATTCATTATCAATGGAATGGATGTGGGCTATGCTTCGGCTAATTAAAGATCTGCTGGTTTGTTTTTTGACTCGTGGGCGCGTATTGCCGTTTAGTGGGATTAAGGGGGTTCGTTCTAATTCTGAATTGTATTGTTGATTCTTCGCTTCTTTCCTCCCCGTTGCATTTATTTGAAGTACATTTGGTCTCCGATGATTCTGGCTGTGGTTTTGAGGCTTAATTTGGTGGTTTCTTCAAGGGATCCGTTAAGAGCTTGATTGGCGAGGCTCCACACACTTTGAGATCGCCAGCATCATGTTTGCTCAAGCTCGCTTCGGGCCCCAAGATTAGATCAGTCACTTGACGCTTATTGGTGTAGACTTTGGGTGGCTTGGTGGTAACACAGGCAACAGTCAGGAGTAGAAAGGCCATGAATCCGGCCAGGACCCAGACCACCCTGGCTGCTGCGGTAGCTTTTGACGCGACCTGCCGGATTCGAACCAGGAAAACTGGATGACCGGCAGCGATACAATATATGTATTGTAACTTTGTTATGATTGACCAGGATCAGGATTCCAAACCTTGACATCATTGTAATGGCTCGTGGGTCTCCAAGACGAATTGGCCCATCGGCTAAGCGGGGATGAGAGGCGCACCATTCCACGCCTTATTGTGTGCATGTCAGTTTTAAAAAACGCCCGATAGGATAGCCAAGGCAGAGTCACGAATGTTCTCGCGAATTGGACTGAGATAACTTGTGAACCTAAAGTGCATGAAATGGGATAATCTCCAGTTCTCCTGTGCGCTATTGAGTTCTCGTTCTCCTGACGACTACGAAAGAAGTTCTCACCAACAAGGCAATTTATTACAAGGGTAAAGATGAATGGCACACGGCCTACAAAGCGATGACACAATTGAAAGGATTAATTTAATATGTAGCCACGTGGCCACAGATCTCAATGGCTAAATAAATAATGCCTTATCGATTCACATGCGGGATGTAGAGATGGACAGAGAAAGAGGTGACGAGACAAAGAGAACCCGTCTTGCGCGATCTTGCTCACGCGTGGCCTGGTTTCCGTACGCAGCAGTCCGTGCTTTCCACTGCATGCTGCCATTCGTGCAGAGCCTTTGTCCTCACTACCAGCGTGAGGGACACAGGCGCATGGACAGCCAAAAAGCGGGACGCCAGGGAGAAGCAGAGACGGACACAGCCAACAACCAAGGAAGGCAAGAGAATGATTGCTTCTCTTGGCTTTCAAGTGCAATATGAGGTCATTCTTTACAATTTTTTCTCACAGCTGAAGCTGTCTGCAGATTTAGACACTTGTGCTTGTAATATGCATTTTTCTTTGACGTGTGGATAATTGTTGTGGCAGTTCGGCTTGTGGGAAGAAAGTTGCAAACGGAGACTTGAGCGCAGTACTTCTGATACCGTCACTGAAGCTACGCACTGCTGACGGAGCGCCGTGTGTTTCTCGTCGGTAGGCACATTTCAGCAAGGAAAGAAGAAGATGTCACGAAGGTGGGATGGCCGGTGTAGTGGAGAAAGGATTTGGGTTTAACTCAGAGGAAGGTCAGCGCATTTGCAATATTCGGTCTATTTGAACTGATACACTTGGGGGGAAATTCAGGATATTGGGGTCATGAATAAGTGGTTCATCATGGTTGGTCTGGCAGGATAATCGAGAGGTAAGGGACACTCGCTTCTGAGCCGATTAACCTTGGTTAGAATATCATAGAGTTCTATAACTGCCGTCCTGGTTCGTCTGCACCGTGTGCCCGTGGCCATTTACATGTGTGCCGCGCATTCATTGGCAAGAGTTAAAATGAATGTTCCTTCTGCCAGTATTGGATGGATGGACCCAAAAGGTCATGACGGTCTTTTCAACAAGAGGGAGGATGAGCTATGACTCGCACCTGACAATTAACAATTCGGCACAGACTGTAATCCACTTTGTCAAGAGACTTTTAGCAGAACCGATGCTTTAAGGGTTTGGTGTGTGTGCGTGCGTGCGTGTGTTGTGGGTGATCTGTTTAACTTTTGATGCAAACTGCTTGCTTTTTATTTCCTATTCAGAGTTTTCTTTACCTGTGTATTGTAAGCAGCGCAAAATCCATATTCACGAGAATAGTGAAAGTCCTTGTACCCAGTAGTGAAAATTATCGTGTGTGCCTCTCTGCACAGACCGATAACCGTGCCCTCAGCGCTGACGTTGTGGTGGTCGAACTCTGTCGTTTCCGCGTCTCAATTGCTGTCTCTCAATGAGGAACCTTGCTTAGGACAGTGCGGGATCCAGCTGGAAAAACTTCGGCAATCATCCGTCAGGTACACAGCTCTGATTTTGGGGGACAATACGTGCTTCCAAAAAACGTGAGATGTTGATGTAAAGGCTGTTTGTCCTCAGTTAGCAAGTTGGCATCCAATGCTAAAGCAGGTTTGCTTAACTTGCTCGTCGGGAAAAAAAAACATTAAGCCTCTGCATTCAAAAGCTGTAGCCATGCGTAGGAAATGGAAGCATTTCCAATTATCGTATTACTTTTTGTCTTCCCATTGTGCTTCTGTGCAGTTGGTTCCAGGTTGATATTTAGCCTGAAAGCTATCAAGTCGATTTGGTGATCAAAGGTACAACATACAGTGAGTGGCCTGCAAAAAAGTATTCACCCCCCCCTACCAATATCCTAAATTTAGTGATATCCAATTATGTAGAATTTTTTTTTCCAAATTAACGTTTTTATTCATATCTTGAATAGGTCAACTAAACATCTGTTATAGTTGAAGAGAGGTTACATGTCAGAATACCTGTAACAAAAAATGTACAATATCAAATTCCCTGGTTGCAATTTTTAAATCGGCCAGATTCAGTCTGTCAATCGTCAGTACCTGGGTGAAGAACCTTTTTGCAGCAATGACTGCTACGACTCTTTGTGAGTAGGTTTCTAGCAGCTTTGCGCAGTGACACATGGTGAAATATTTGCCCACGTTCACGTGAAAATTGCTCCAGTTCTTACCAAGTTTGATGGGGACATCGTTGGCTGCAATCTCTAGTCTCGCCATAAATGTTTAATTGGGTTCAAGTCAGGACTTGAACTTAGGGCCACTCAAGAACATTTATTTCTTCTTATTCAACCCACTCCCAGTGTGGTTGTAGTCCTTTGTGCTTTCGATCATTGTCCTGATGAAATGTGAATCCCCGACCCAGTTTTCAGATTCATTGGCTGAGTCATGTGGTTTTCTTCAAGGATTTTCCTGTACTTTGCAGCCGTCCATTTCGCTCTATCCGACAAGCTTGCCAGTCCTGCTGATGAAAAAGCATCCCCATCACATGGTGCTGCGACTACCATGCCTTGATAAGTAGGGATGGTGTTGACTGGTGTTGTGCAATGTTAGGCCTGCACCAAAAACATAATACTTTGAATTAAATCAAAAAGTTCAATTTTTGTCTCGTCTGACACAAAATGTTTCTCCATATGCCTGCAGAATCATCACAAGGCTTTTTTCACTAAAACTCCATACGACTGTTTAGTGTGATTTTTCAGTAATGGCTTTCTTTTCTGTCACCTGTTCCATGAGGCCAGCTTTGTGAGGGAAGGATAGTGTTTGATTGATTAATACTGACCCGCATCTCAGACATAACACCTTGCGTATCTTCAGTCATTGGTTGGATGTTACTGTAAACTCAACAGTTTCCCTGCTTGCCCGGCTGCTGAGTTTGGATGGGTGATCTGATCGGGTAAGAGTCCTGGGTGTATGATACGTCTTCCCCTTCCTTATGAATGTATGTGCACGTCTCAAAGGGATAGAAAATGCACTTTGAATGTTCTAATTAAGCCCCGTCCTGTATGGTGCTTCTCCATCACTTTTATATCTGACTTTCTTGGAAGCTCCTTGTTTTCATGGTTGTTTGTTGTTGGTTGACCAGGGAGTTGCATTAAAATATTCCTAAGATAAGTGGGAGGAGATTATTTTTTTTAGTTAACAACTCATTACATACAGGCGAGGAACTTAATTACACACTATTTTGTAAACTTTTTAAGCAAATAGTTTGCTCCCTTTGAAGTGACCGGGCCGTAGTGGCCGTGCGCTGTAATCCGGTACTCGGAGGCTTGGGTTGGAGGATCGCTTGAGGACTGCGAGCTCTGCTCTGCGCTGGGCCGCGCTATGAGAGGGTGTAGGGCAGCCCGGAATCATGGGAAAACTCCTTTCTGTAGTGTAAATAGGTTGACGGGTTGCGTCGGAAGGGATCGGGCGTAAACTTAACTGCGCAATAAGCCATGACGGATCATATACGGATGAATCGCTAGTGCGACCTAACGGGAAGCACGAGAAGAAGAAGAAGTATCTGCTCTGAAGTGATTTTGGTTAATTAGGCAAAATGTTGTGAATACTTCTCGCAACTGAGATCTCTCTGATTTTTATCTGGTTAATCAAAATTAATTCAGCATCCGAAGCAGTTTCCTGCTTGTCTGGAATGCTGGTTATAGGATGGGTGCTGATCCTGGGTAGCATCTTGGGTGGTATGATCGTCTTCTTACTCTATAATGATGGATTTCAACGTACTACACCCAGCGGATAACGGTGGCTTTTGAATCTTTTATAAGCTCCTTGGTCTTCATGGGGTTTGCCTCTGTTCGTACGACAGAGTGAGTCATCTTAAAACTCCTAAGACAATTGGTGCAGCAAGGCCTCGGTCGAGCCTCCTGCATTCAAGTAGAACGATGTGTTGTGAAAGCAAAGCAAAGAAAAGTCATGTGTGAGATAATAGGCTCTACCAATGTGAGGATCTTAGAGTGTGTATGCCTGGCTTGGTTTCGGCTCTAATTACTGCAACTTTGCCTCCATCGCGCAGTGCTGTGGCTCCCAGGTCCACTGCCACGCGTTCGAGCTCGATCATTCTCTTGTGAAGCCCAAGAAGTAAGCACAGGAACAAGTAGCGGAGCCTACATCAACGCCAGAACCAAAGCGAAGAACGCAATGCCACTGCAGCAGCGGCCCTTCTGCCATTTTTTTTATAACCGTTCAAGCGAGGGCGGGGCTCAAAGATTGATCAAAACGGCCTCTTGGGGTAATCTTGAGCGGCCTGCCCAGTCGGTTGCTCACCACGGCACGCGATGGACCCTCCATGATTAACATGGGTGGGGGTTTGGGATCGTGTTACAGGCATGCGGGGCGAACGTGGGAGCTCGTATATTGCTTGCAGGAGCGAATGGAGCAATTAAATTACTTAGCACCAGGACGCGAAGGAAAATTCGTGCCCATTGTCCTATAAAGTTCAGATAAAGTCCGGAGAATGGGAGGCCGCTGCCATTGTGTCCTGCATTACCTCCCCATGATTCCCAACTACGGGCAGCGTCTGGGGGGGGGGCGTAGATGAGTGATGATGGATGGAGGAAAGTGGGTAGTTCATGTTTGGTGAAGGTGAATTTGTGGTTCGGGGCGTTGTGAAGGTTTTCGGGTCTTGGGACGAGAATGGCGTGTAACATGTCAATGCAATGTAAGTTAATGCGTGAAATGAAAACCCGTGTAATTTTTAAAAATGTGCACTAATAAATATAAGGGCTTTGTGTACTTATTGTGTTCTGAAGGAAGATTATGGGAGTTTGAGTTCAGGAAAGTCAAATTTGGTTTTTCTTTGACAATGCGAACGTAGCGAGCTTTTGGCGCGACATAAAATTAGCCAGTGTCCGTGTGCACAGCAATGCTAGAAGCTCGTAGGTGATTTTACAATTACCCCTAAGAAATGGGATAAAAGGGGAAAACCCTATTAACCCTTTACAACGATTCCAAATCACATTTCCCACAACACAAGGGGAAGGGACTACTCTGACTATCTCGTACTATATGGAAATCACTAAACTGAGGGACGCTGTATGTTGTGTGCATTGCTTCGGGCGCGTTTCCTCGACCACACAAATATTAAAGTTTAAATACTGATTGAAGAAATACTTTTGCATACGATTGAAAGAGTGCTGTCTTTTAAAGTGCTTTGGTCAAATAACTGACTCTTTACGCACTGGAGTATCAGGAGGACAACAACAGAGATGGAGTCTCAGGAGGAACCTGGATAGGATTGGGTTTCGGCTGCTATCCTCTACCTCAAACTCATTCAGGCACGCCAAGTGACCCTACAAAAAACTATTTTTCAGATTCACGCTCTCCATAGACAAAGAAAATGAAAGAAGAGTATGAGGACAGAAAAAAAGTACACGCAACATACGCAACAGACAGCATAACAAACACACACCACAAAAAAATACCTTAAACACTTCTTTCTTAACTCACAGAATGTATACAGGAATCCACGCAGCACTATATAGTCAACACTAATAATAGTCAACCACTATAATTATAGTAACACAAGTACATTTTTTGGGTCGTATGACAGATGTACACTTGTGCATTACATTAATTAATAAATCACAATAACAAGCTTTCTAAGGACTTAAAAAGAACAAACATAGAACGAGTCTCGTTTACAAGCATGCGCTTTAATAAACGCACACAAATTTGCTACTTATTGCTAAAATATATATTTAATATATGATATTTTATATGTTTGAAAAGATGGACATAAATACGATCTTAATGTGAGTAAGTATAGACATTGAGTTCGACAATAAATGTGGCTAAAAAAATAAGATAAACCAATGTTCACGCGCAGGGGTGAACCGTATTTTGCCAAAGGTGACCAAGTGTGACTTCTTTAAGGTCACACTGAGGTGAACAGAGCTGCTATCCATCAGACGACTCCTTGAGGAATATCTGCCTACGACGAGATTCCGATAGCATCCGGTTCTACGAGTACCATGAACTATGGTTTGCCTCATAAACGTCACCAATGACGTCATAATGTTAAGCTTTACATATCTAGAAAGCACTCATCGAGTGTTCAATTTGAGGTACTTACACCGATATGGTTCCTAAAACTGAAAATTTGACCTTGGGTCAAATATGTTGACCTTAGGCGCTAACCATGAAGGTCAGGCCATTGCCACCAAAAACTAATCAGCTGAGCGCCAGACAATATCCTAACATTCCCATAACAGTTTTGGAGATATTCGATTAAATTACTCAAAAAATAAGGGTTTCGTCGCTCCTGAATTTGCGACAGTGACCTTGAGTTTGACTTGACCTTCAAAATTTTAATGCGCTGAAAGGGCACACTCTATAGCCTCTGAAATGCGAAGTTACATAAAATTTCGCAATGATAATGTGGCTCTTGAGAATTTTTTATACGTGATTACAGACAAAGCAAAAATAAATAAATAAATAAGATACATAAAAACATTACAAGCTGACTAACAACTCTTGCAAAAAACTTCGGTTTTTGGCAGATAATAAATTGCAACAACTCATTGCAGCAGAGACGTCTAACTGTTTTCCAGATCAATTTTTGAAAAATGTTTTATAAATTGTAAACGATATTGCAACAAACATTTTCAGGTGACGTTTTGTCGGGAACAGATTCCAACTATTTAGACGATCTCGGGAGTTTATTTTGCCTGAAATCGTGTTTGACCGAGCTTTTTCTGCTCTTAATTTCATTCTTATTCAACTCTTTTTTTTTGTCTGGGTTTGACATTCTGACAGTTTCTGTAATCACAGAGAATCCCACTTAACACTGTGATATGATGTTTTTTTTCTATTCAAAAAAAAAAATAATATGAGAAACCCTAATCTTTAACCGTAACAGCTCAACAAACGGCTGTAGTTTTCGAATTCCGACATGGCTTGTGGCGTTCAGATTTAACACACCTGAGGGTAGCATTTGCAGTTGACGCACTACAAATTTGGACACGGTTTATCTTCAAATAATACAGAAGATATGGAAGGCATCATCTTAGCCAATAGGAGTGAAGATATAATTGCTCTTATTTTTAATTGTGCTTTTCAAAACACGTAATTAAAACACTGACAGACGCCTAGAAGTATTCACAACCGTCGCTTTTGTACATTTTGTTTATGTTAAGCAGCCTGAATTTAAAATACATTAAATTTTAATAAAAAATTTTGTCAACTTATCTACATCAAATTAGATCTATCACACAAAAGAAAAAATCACATTGACAAAGCGAAAACATGTTTTATAAATCTTACAAATTCATTAAAAATGAAAATCTGAAATGTTTTGGCATCAGAAGTAATTTCACCACCCTTTGCTATGACAGTCAAATTGATCTCAGGTGCATCAATTTCCTTTGATCATCGCTGACATGTCTTACAACTTGTTTGGAGTCACTGTGTCAATTCAATTGATTGGACATGATTTAGAAAGAACACAACTTTCTATATAATGGTCTACAGTTTGACAGTGCATGTCAGAGCAGAACTCACATTGAAGTCCAAGGAACAGGTCCGTAGAAATCCGAGATAGAATTGTGAGGAGGCATAGATCTGGGGAAGAGTATAAAACGATTCTAGAGTATGAAGTTCCCAAGAGAAGAGTGAGCTCCATCATTAGGAAATGGAAGATTAATGGACTATCCCAGAACTCTTCCTAGAGCTGGCTTATCTGACCCAAACTGAGAAACTGGACAAAGAAGCGACCTTGGTCAGGGAGGTGATGAGGAACTGCATGACCACTCTGACAGAACTACAGAGTTCTTTGGCTGAGATGGAGAGAACCTGCTGGAAGGACAACAGTCTCTGCAGCACTTCACAAATCGAGGCTTTATGGGAGAGCTGGCCAGATGAAGCACTCCTGGAGATAATGCACATGATCAGCACAGTCTGAGTTTGCAAAACGTCATGTGAAAGACTCTTCGAGCATGAGGTAAAATATTCTGTGTTCTGATGAAGAGAAAAGAACTCCATTGCCTGAATGCAAGCTCACGTCTAGCAGAAACGCATGCACACTCATCACCCATGTAAACACGCGATCTCTGACCGGAAGATGGTGGTGGCAGCTCATGCTTATGGGGATGCCTTTCAGTGGCAGGGACTGGGAGAACTTGTAAGGATAGAGGGAACAATGAATGGAGCAAATATCAGGCATAATGCCTTGAGGAGACCTGCTTCAGAAATGCAAAAAACTGAGACTGCGGTGGAAGAATTACATTACAACAGGACAATGACCGCAAGCATCAGCCAAAGCACACTGGAATGGCTTCAGAAAAGAACTATGAAAGTTCATTGAGTGGCCAGAACTGAATCCCATTGTTAATAATCTGTGGAAAGACTTGAAGATTGCTGTTACCGACACTCCCATTCCCCTTGACAAGCGCTTGAGCAAATCTGCAAGAAGAATGCGGAGAAAATCCCAAATCCAGATATGTGTAAAGCTGGTACAGATACCAAGAAGATCGAAGCTGTAATCGCTGCCAAAAGGCGCTTCTTCACAAGTATTGATTCAGGGGTTGAATACTTATTGAATGCAGACATCATTCACTTTTCATTTTTAATGAATTTGTAAAAATTTCCTAAAAACATGTTTTCACTTGTCATTGTGGGGTTTTTGTGTCGATCGGTGATAAATTTTTCTTCATATTAATCCATTTTAATTCAGGTGGAACAAAAAATGTCAGCAAAAAACTCAGGGGTGTTGGAATACTTTCTGAAGGCATGGCCAACTTGTTGATATGAAAGTCCAAATAATCAAATCTTTTTGTGCGTTTACAGTGAGCGATGTAAAGTATGCTTGCGGAAATGGCCTTTAGTGGTGTTTATTAATATAGGATTAGCCAGATCTCCATTAATGCATGTTTAGCAGGTTGTTTCGGTAAATGGACGCTAGCAATGTGTGTCGGGAGGTGTAAAGAGGGCTGTTCATTCGTTGGTACATTGGTGGGTGGACGAGAGTTCTTCTTCTTCCTTCCTCTATTCCGGACAATAGTCGCTGCCAGCGCTAGAGGGGGAGTGGACCTAGAGGAAGGAAGTGAAACTGAAGGGGAGGAGCCAGTCGGTTTTGAGGCGAGAGGCGAGTGAATGGAAAAGACTGCAGGAGCGCCGGGGAAGGCAGATGGTGAAACTGAGCGCCAGGTGTGGCGAAATCGGCTGAATGGGTTGTGTGTGTGATCAGCAGTGGGCTTCGAGCGAGTGAGGCAAAGGAAAGGCAGGGTGAATCTGCCGGGAGAGAAGCTGAACTGAGCGTGCCGGTCTGCGATCGCAGTCGGTGAAACTGAGCGCCAGAGGTTGGGGCACGATCGGTCTGAAATAGGGTCTGGTGGCTGTGTGTGAGTCAGCAGTGGGCTCGAGGCGAGCGAGCAAAGAAAGGCAGGGGGATCTTGCCGGGAGAGAAGCTGAACCTGAGCGTGCGAGTCTGCGATCGACAGTGGTGAAACTGAGCGCCGAGGTGGGCGCGCGATCGGCTTTTCGTGAGGAAGCACATGACAGGTTCTCATCCGGCAGTCCAGTGACGGGCCTCTGACTGTCCCTACTCACCTACGCTTCACGACGTCTTTGATGCCCATGGACCGCACCTGCGGAGCCCACACCTCGATTTGGCCTTGATCTGGTGACAGGCTAGGGCCTGGACTTTGTATATGGCCAATTGTGAGAAACCAGCTGAAACCACGCACATGTCTTTCGCCTGGGAGTCGACTCATGCGGGGTCTGGAACGCGCCGACAATACTTTGTAGAAGCGCCTTTGGCAGCGATTACAGCTTCGAGTCTTCTTGGGTATATCTGTACCAGCTTTACACATCTGGATTTGGGGATTTTCTCCCATTCTTCCTTGCAGATTTGCTCAAGCGCTGTCAAGGTGGATGGGGAGTGTCGGTGAACAGCAATCTTCAAGTCTTTCCACAGATTATAATCAATGGGATTCAAGTCTGGGCCACTCAATGAATTTCATGTTCTTGTTCTGAAGCCATTCCAGTGTTGCTTTGGCTGTATGCTTGGG
>CM068964.1:10195885-10215543 GCA_035128595.1 Eptatretus atami | reverse complement strand
GTAGAGCAAGACTGGAAGCACCAAGGACCTGAAGACTCAGACTTTCGGCCTCCTGCACAGGTACCGGCAGAACCACACCCCATGATCCATGACTCCCCAGGCATGACCCGACGTCTATTGACCTCTGGCTCACAGCCAGCGAGACATGAATATCACTGCCAAGGTAAGTGAATCTCAAAGTGACCTCAACATCCTCACCACAAACAGGTACAGACAAGATAGCAGCATCCAAGATGTCAATGAAAGCCTGGATCTTAGTTTTGACCCAGGAAACCCATAATCCCAGTGGCTCAGACTCCTCATTGAGCACCTCGAGGGCCCCAAAAGGATATCCTCAGCACACATCCAGTTTTACGCCTCAGCTCCCTGAACAGCTCAGCTCTGCCATTAAGCCTGGTCCTGCGACTCTCATCAATGGCATCCAGCATCCCTTGAGACAAAATTCTTCTTCCTCCTGCGGCGAGTTCCAAGACATCCACCAGTAACATCAAGCGACGTGGTCTTGAAGGCACTCCACAACTCTTCAGGATTCCCCAAAGCACCCAGACCCCCCCAAATCCACACTCAGCCTGTTTGCAAACTCCTCAGCTACCCTCTCATCTTTGAGCTTGCCAACATCCAGCCTCGGCAGGGATGGTACCATTCTCCCGGATTTAAGCTGCAACTTCAGAGTTGCTACAACAAGCATGTGGTTGGTAGTGAGGAACTGAGTACTTCGGTAGACCCTTCAGTTTTGGATCATCCTCCAGCGACCATGAACGAGCACATGGTCAATCTCCTTTGCTGCACCACCAGCATTGGAATACCAAGTCCAGCGATGAGTTTCTGGGCACTGAAAACATGAACCAACCACCCTAAGTCCATGACTTCTTGCAAAGTCAAGGAACTTGGTGCTATCCTGGTTCACAGTTCCAGACCCGTGGGGACCAACACGTCTCGTAACCATCCTTATCAGTTCCAGTCGATACATTGAAATCCCCCAAGACCAGAAGAGTATCTCACCTCGGGCACTGATCAACCACAGACTCGAGCACGGCATAGAATACGTCCTTCACGGTGAGATCACTCTCCTCAGTATACACATACACAGAGAGATCACTATACACAGAGACCAGGAAAACGACACCAAGGAGTGACGAATCCTTAGTCTCATAATATGCTCGTTGACCGGTGTTACCTCAATTATCATTGGAGTCAGCTTTTTGGACACAGCGACAGCAACTCCTTGGGCATGGTAACCATCAGAACGACCAGACCATTAGTAGGTGTAACTAGTTGCCACGATCTCGCCACTATCCGGTCTCCGAACCTCAGAGAGTGCTGCAATACCGATGTCCAAACGCTTGAGCTCAGATGATAACAGAGACAGGTGATCATCCTCTCTTTGGGATAGGACATTCCAAGCATCCACCCGAAGGGACCGCCTCAGGTTAACCCAAGGAGAAAAACTGGTGGAAAACACCTCAGCACCACTCCGACATCCTCTCCCGCAATCTGACCCTGGAGATTTACCCCATGATTTTCCTCCTTTCATGAAGGAGTGGGGGGGTCCCGAAGGCTTGCCCCAATTCTGTCATCCGGTGAGCTGCCCTGTGGAGGGCAAACAGGAGGTACTCCCACGGAGTGGGTTTTTAGATTTCCTTACATTTGTGGGTTTTGCGTAATGAAGTGTTTTACGGTGGCCGGAGTGCAAATCCTGCCACCAACCTCCTAAAAAAAAAGTAACCCAACTGCAGTAGGATGTCCGCAGACGCAGTTGGGCACTAGATATGGATGGCCGTTGGCTCGCTGCAAGGAGGCTCCTCCGCTCTTTGACAGGTTTTGTTTTTCATCCTGCTGGGTGACCATATCCATACACCCTCCTCGCCAGGAAACCTGGTGGGGGAGACGGTTTTGTCGCTGCCAACCTGACCATGAAACAGGTTCGTGCAGGTTTACGTGGTACCTGTAAGCAAGTCACAGATCTAATGTGGCTTGAGCTGACCAGCACCTTCAACTATATTTGAGAGAAAGGACTAACTGCACAAAAAGAATTACAATGCTTGGATTTTTCAACCAATGGAGAAAGCAAGTGATATAACTGTTGTGAAACAATCAGGCGTTTCACCTGTTCAATCGAGAGTCGTGATAC
Source organism: Eptatretus atami (assembly GCA_035128595.1). Taxonomy (NCBI): domain Eukaryota; kingdom Metazoa; phylum Chordata; class Myxini; order Myxiniformes; family Myxinidae; genus Eptatretus; species Eptatretus atami. Next base: position 10,213,412 of record CM068964.1, on the reverse strand, counting down.
AAATTTACGAGTTTTCAGATGAAATCCTCTCATTTACCTCCTCAATGATAATGAAGGAATCAACATGTCTTTCTGATGTGTACAAATGTTGGAACTATATTATATTTAAGTATTTCACTGAGAAATGCATACAGGCTAAACAAAGTATCATCTCTTGGTTCCATCGTAAGTAACCGCTGCAGGATGTTCAGAAGAGGATAATAACCACGCAAGAAAAATCAAACAAAAAGAACATTATTATAATCACAGAATAAATCACACAAATTGTCAAACCTGTCCCTCCAACATTTCGTCTTCCCCCTCATCTTCATCATCACTTTGCTCTTCATCCTCCAACTCGATTTCCTCCCGAAATGGCTTTTCATCTGACATCCCCGCCGTAAACTAACAGCGTCACACGTAGACACGCAAGTCAGCCACATGCTCATGCACATGCACCTCCTTACACGCGGACGGTCACAAAGTCTCACAGTCACCGACAACCACCCTTTCATCACCGACGATGACGGAACCTCGTTCACACCCTCAAACTAAATCATTAGACACGGGGAAGAAGCACAGAGACGCAACCACCGGCACGACCTAAAGCATGAAGCCATCAGCAATAGAAACGTTGTTTGCACCACATCAGCAATATCTCAGCGGTGTGGCGAGTCCACAAGCTGTAAAAACTCTCAGTCACAAAGGGTATCTGTTTGATCGGATCCTGTCTTCAGATACTCGCCATGTCCTCACCATCTGCCGTGGTGTTGCAGCAGCTTCCATCTGCTCTTTCTTCTGACTCCTCGGGGGCTGTTTCTCTTTGCCTGCCTCTAAATAAACAGCTCCTCGAGATACTTTGTTGTTGTTAGTGATATGGCTAGCTGGAGCCTTTACGCAACGTCGCTACCTTGAACGATCCTTACAGCCATAAAATCAGTCATTGCTAGACCTATAGGAGTTTCTGGTCCTTACTTGCCATGTTTGTTTACTGCCACTTCAGTCCATGCCTTGCCTAGTACTCCTTCCCTCACTCCCACACAGCTGAAAAGCAGCTGGTTGGGCATTGTAGTCAGGCGTGCGACATACATGGCATAACCACATCAGTTGGCAGCTGAGGAGGACCTCACTTGAGATGTCTTTTTTTTATTTAGTAAGGGCCTGCAAATTCGGAGACACAAGTTAGTGCATACACATCTTCGGAAACATCTTATCAGCCATTGCTGGTTAACTGAAGGATCGACATTTTCAAATTGCACGGAAATATGCTGGGCCCCTCTCTTCCTCTCTTCTTGGAACAGGCCTTTAAATTACATGTTGGCGACAGGGGCTAACACTGTGCACAAAATAAATTCACCCAATTGATGTCCCCAAATCGATCACACAGTTAATCAAACAAAACAAAACAAATTCAAGTGGAAATGTTTGGAAGAGGAAAATACATGTAGCTTTCGAAATGCTAGCTGGAAGCTCGATTTGATTGTCATCCCCCCCCCACTCCCTTACCAACCCTCACCCTCCCCAAAAATAAATAAATAATCACTTTTAGCAGAGGGTTGGGAACCCAACCCCTCCCATCTCTCTTTGCCCCCACCCCCCCCCCCCCCCCCCCCCCCCCATCTCTCTTGCCCCCACCCCCCCTTCTCCCCAGTCACCATGCTCACTTGTAATGTGCCCAAATTAATGTACATGTGATCTCAAGGCCTATTGGGACAGGCATCGAACCACCCTTTGCATTTTGTTCTCCAAGAACATCTTTCCTGAGCTACAGGGCACCATCTACCTTCATGAATGTTGAACTTTGCCTCTCCATCTTAGCTCGATTCCATGTGCCGATGGACACTGTGGAAACCATCGAAAGAAGAGCTTCTTAAGATGTGGTTGACTTCCATCTGAGCAATATGTCCGAGCCAACGGAGTTCTCTGGCTGCTATAATATCCCCTCGTGACTCCTCTATCCCAAACTGCCTCCCCGTGTTTGCACCGTCCACTGTTAGGCCTCGCAATCATCAGCTTCTCTCTCACATCTGCAGATAGAGACGACGGCATGTCCACATTGTTGACACTGGTGGATAGGACCATGTGCACACCCTAAATCATTGGGGACATGGAGAAGCACAGATTGCTCAATCAGCAGACTGAAATAAAGGTGTGAGGCATCGGTGTAGCACTCGGGCAAACTATTCTTCACTTAAATTCATCCTTGTGATACATTGTCACCAACTGTACATTCAGCCTTGTGATACATTGTCACCCAACTGGTGCATTCAGCCTTGTGAAACATTGTCACCAACTGTCATTCAGCCTTGTGATACATTGTCACCAACTGTGCATTCAGCCTTGTGATACATTGTCACCAACTGTACATTCAGCCTTGTGATACATTGTCAACAACTGTGCATTCAGCCTTGTGATACATTGTCACCAACTGTACATTCAGCCTTGTGATACATTGTCACCAACTGTACATTCAGCCTTGTGATACATTGTCACCAACTGTACATTCAGCCTTGTGATACATTTTCAAACTGTACATTCAGCCTTGTGATACATTTTCATCAACTGGCATTCAGCCTTGTGGATACATTGTCACCAACTGTACATTCAGCCTTGTGATACATTGTCACCAACTGTACATTCAGCCTTGTGATACATTGTCACCAACTGTGCATTCAGCCTTGTGATACATTGTCACCAACTGTACATTCAGCCTTGTGATACATTGTCACCAACTGTACATTCAGCCTGTGATACATTGTCACTCAACTGTGCATTCAGCCTTCGTTGATACATTGTCACCAACTGACATTCAGCCTTGTGATACATTGTAACCAACTGTACATTCAGCCTTGTGATACATTGTCACCAACTGTACATTCAGCCTTCATTCCATCATGCAGGGATCGAATGCGTTTTACCTTACAAAAGGTGTGCTAGCAACCAAAGAGCCTGCAGGTAACAATTTATTAGGTCTACAGAAGGAATGTACAGCTTGGTGTTGTGTTGTGTAGTTTTCTCTACAAGCTGCCATGCACAGATCAGATCAAAAACACACACACACGTATATACACACACATATACACATACACACACACATATATATAAACACATATACATACTGTTACGAATCTACGCCCGCCCGGCGTGCGAGTGTCCGCGTTAACTAATAACGGCCGCTCGCCCACCCAACGGACAATTCACTTCACTCCTGTTGGCCTAAGATTGATGCTTCCATATCTTCTGTGATTATTTGAGATAGAACCTCCAAATTTGTATGCCCCAATGCAAATGCTACCCTCCAGGGTGTGTTCAAATCTGAACGCCACAGCATGTCGGGATCGGAAACTTACAGCCGTTTCGAGCTGTTAGGGTTAAGATTATGGTTTCTCATAATTTGAATTTTTTTTTTTAATAGAAAAAAAACATTCATATCACAGTGTGGAAGGGGATTGCTTGTGTTACAAAACTGCCGGGTTCAGAATTGAACTCCGACAAAAAAATGAGGTGATAGAGTGAAATTAAGGAGAAGAAAAGCTCGGTTCCAAACACGAGTTCAGGCGAAAATAAACTCCCGAATCGTCTAAATAGGTTGGAGTCTGGTTCCTCGACAAACGTCACCTGAAAATGTTCTGTTGCAATATTACTTTACAATTTTAAATAACAATTATTTTTCAAATTGGATTTGGAAAACCAGTTAGATTTCTCTGTGCAGAGTTTGTTGCATGTTTATCACAATTTTATGTCGAACTTCCAATGTCTTATTTGAACTCACGTGTAAGATCGTATTTATGTCCATCTTTTCAAAAATAAATATCATATATATTTCAATAAGTATGCAGATTTGTGTGCGTTTATTAATAGCGGTGCCGTAGTTAATAACGACTCGTTTGCTATGTTTTTAAGTCCTTAGAAAGCCGTTATTTGTGATTTTTATGGTAATAATGGTTATGCATCATGTATTTAACTTAATATTGTTGTGGTTCGAGAAACCGGCCCCGAAGGAATTGCCACACAACATACAGTCCCTCAGTTAGTTATTTCCATATAGTACGAGTTCAGAGTAGTCCCTTCCCTTGTGTTTGGGTTGAATGTGATTGAATGCGTGGTAAAGGGATAGAGAGGTTTTTCCCTTTTATCCCCATTTCTTAGGCGGTAATTGTAAATCACCTACGAGCTTCGAAGCACGTGCTGTGCACACCGGCACTGGGCCAATTTGATGTCCCAAAAGCTCTACAATTTCGCATGTCAAGACCAAATTTCCTCCCAACTCAACCTCCCATAATCTTCCTTCAGACGATACTATAAGTACACAACCCTTAGTATTTTTAGTGCACATTTTAATTTACACGTTGGTTTTCATTTCACGCATTAACTTACATGCTTGACATTATACCACGCCATTCATCGTCCCAAGACCGAAAACCTCACAACAGCGCAACCACAACATCACCTTCACCACAACAGAACTACCCACTTTCCTCCATCATCATCACCTCATCTACGCCCCCCCCCCCAGACGCTGCCGTAGTTTGGAAGCATGGGGGAGGTATGCAGGACACAATGGCAGGGCGCCTCCATTTCCGGACTTATCTGAACTTCAGGACAATGGCACGGAATTTTTCCTTCGCGTCCTGTGCCTAAATAATTGCTCCATTCGCTCCTGCAAGCAATTACGAGCCTCCCCAGCGTTCGCCCCCATGCCTCTAACACGTCCCAAACCCCCACCCATCGTTAATCACGGAGGGTCCATCGCGTGCCGTGGTTGAAGCGACCGCTCTGGGCAGGCCGAGATTACCCCAAGAGGCCGTTTTGTAATCTTTAGGCCCGCCCTGCTGAAACGGTTATAAAAAGGGCAGAAGGGCCGCTGCTTGCCAGTGCATTGGTTCTTGCCTTTGGTCCTGCGTTTGTGTAGGCTGCCTACTGTCCGTGCTTACTTCGTGGGGCTTCACAAAGAACGATCGAGGCTCGAATCGCGTGGCAGGTGGGACCTGGGAAGCCACAGCATGGCGGATGGAGCAGGCGCAGTGAATTAGAGCCCGACCAAGCCCAGGCATACACACTAAGATCCTTCCATGGTAGCGCTATTTATTCACACATTCTTTTCTTTCTTTGCTTTCACAACACTATCGTTCTACTTGAACGCAGGAGCTCGACGAGGCCTATTGCTGCCACCAATTGTCTAGGAGTTTTAAGATGTAACTACTTGGTCGACGAACAAGGCAAACATGAAGACCAAGAGCTAGTAAGAAGATTTCAAAGCACTCGTTCATCCCTTTTGAGTACGGTGAAAATCCATTCATTAAGATGTAGGAAGACGTATCATTACCACCCAGATGCTAACCAGATCAGGTCAACCCATCCAAACTCAGGCATCCAGAAACAACAGGAAAACTGGTTCGGGATGTGAATAAATTTAGATTAACAGATAAATTACAGAAGATTCTCAGTTGCAGAAGTATTCAAACATTTTGCTAATAACCCAAAATCACTTCAGGACAATTTCTTCTTCTTCTTTCTCTTTTCGCTGCTCCCTTAGGGTTCCGCTACAGCGGATCATCCTATGATCCGCATGCTGATTTGGCATAGGTTTTACGCCGGCATGCCCTTCCTGACGCAAACCCATGGTCCCTTTTACTGACACAGGGATAAAGGATTGGGTTTCCCATGATTCCGGGCTGCCCTTACACCCTCTCATATGCGGGCCAGGCCAGAGCAGAGCTCCCGTCCTCAAAGCGATCCTCCAACCCAAGCTCTCGAGTAGCCGGATGTACAGGCGCACGCCACACCCCGGCACTTCAGAGAGCAAACTGATTTGCTTAAAAGTTACAAAATAGGTGTAAATAGTTCCGCCTGTATGTAATGAGTGTTTAACTTAAAAAAATTAATTCCTCCACTTATCTTGGAATTTTTAAGTGCAACTCCCGGGGTCAACCAACCAAAGCAACCATTTGAAAACCAAGGAGCTTTCCAAAGAAGTCAGATATAAGTGATGGAGAAGCACCATACAGGAAGGCGTTTATAAGAAGATTTCAAAGTCATTCCATTATCCTTTGAAGTACGGTGAATACATCATTTAACGAAGTTGAAGAACGTATCATACCACCCAGACTGCTACCCAGATCAGATCACCCATCCAAATTCAGCAGCCGGGCAAGCAGGAACAAAACATGTTGGATTTCAGTGACATCCTGAACCAAATGACTGGAAAGACTGCAAGGTGTTATTGTCTGATGGGGGTAGTATTAATCAATCAAACACTATCCCGTTCCCTTCCACAAAGACTGGCATCCATGAACCAGGTGACAGGAAAGAAGCCATTACGAAAAAGTCACATCTAACAGCCGTATGGAGTTTGTGAAAAAAGCCTTTGTGATGATACTGCAGGCATAGTGCGAGAAACATTTTAGTGGTCAGAGAGACAAAAATTGAACTTTTGATCTTAATTCAAAGTATTATGTTTGGTGCAGGCCTAACATGTCCACAACACCAGTCAACACCATCCCTAACTATCAAGCATGGTAGTCGCAGCCCATTGATGGGAATGCCTTTTCGCGATCAGCAGGACTGGCAAGCTCTTTGTCGGGAAAGTAGAAGGGAAAATGACGGTTGCAAAGTTACAGCGAGAATCCTTGAAGAAAACCACATGACTCAAGCCATGAATCTGAAACTGGGTCGGGGATTCACATTTCATCAGGACAATGATCCGAAGCACAAAGCTACAACCACACTGGAGTGGGTTGAATAAGAAGAAAAAAATGTTCTTGGTGGCCCAGTCAAGGTCCTGACTGAAACCCAATTAAATTTATGGCGAGGCACTTGAAAGATGCAGTCCCAACGTGATCCCATCAAACTTGGGAACTGGAGCATTTCACCGTGAACGGTGCTGGCAATATTTTCACCATTCACTGACGCCAAAGCTTCTAGAAACCTACTCACAAAAGAGTGTAAGCCAGTCATTGCTGCAAAAGGTTCTTCCACCAGGTACTGACTGAATTGACGCAGGTTACTGAATTCTGGGGCCAAAATTAATTTGCAACAGGAATTTTGATTTGCTACCATGTTTTGTTACAGGTTTATTTCTGACTGTACCTCCTTCAACTATAACAGTGTTTAGTTGACCTATTCAGATAGTGAATAAGAAACGTTAATTTGGAAAAAAATGTCTACATAATTTGGAATTCATCTAAATTGGCATTATTGGTAGGGGGGGGTGAATACTTTTTGCAGGCCACTCACTGTATGTTGTACTTTGATCACCAAAATCGACTGATAGCTTTCAGGCTAATATCAACGGTGAACAACTGGCACAGAAAGCACAATGGGAGACAAAAAGTAATACGATAATGGAAATGTTCCCATTTTCCTACGCATGGTACAGCTTTGAATGCAGAGTGCTAATTTTTTTTTTCCCGGACGAGCAAGTTAAGCACAACCTGCTTTAGCATTGGATGCCAACTTGCAACTGAGGACAAACAGCTTTAACATTCAACATCTCCGTTTTTGGAAGGCACTATTTGTCCCCCAAATCAGAGCTGGTGTACCGGGCGGATGGATTGCCGAAGTTTTTCCAGGCTGAGTTCCCGCACTTCCTGAAGCAAGGTTTCCTCATTGAGAGACAGCATTGAGACCGCGGAAACGACAGAGTTCGACCACTCACAACGTCAGGTGGAGGGCACGTATCGTCTGTGCAGGAGCACACACGATATTTTCACTCTGCGGTACCAAGGACTTCACTATTCTGTGAATATGGATTGCTGCTTACAATACACAGGTAAAAGAAACTCTGATTAGGAAATAAAAAGCAAGCAGTTTGCATCAAAAAGTTAAACAGATCAACACACACACGCACGCACGCACATACACACCAAACCCTTTAAAAGCATGTCGGTTCTGCTAAAAGTCTTCTTGACAAAGGGTTACAGTCTGTTGCAGAAATTTGTAATTTGTTCAGGGTGCCGGTGATAGCTCACCTCCCTCTTTGTGAAGACGTCATGTGACCTTTGGGTCATCCACCAATACTGGCAGAAGGAACATTCATTTTAACGTTCTTGCAATGAATGGCGCGCACACATTAATGCCACGGCACACGTGCAAGACACCAGAGACGACAGTTTAGAACTTGATTGAGATTTCTAACCAAGGTTATATCGGCTCAGAGGCGAGTGTCCTACCTCTCGGATATCCTGCCAGACCAAACCATGATGAACCACTTATTCATGTACCCCAATATCCGTGAATTTCCCCTCCAAGTGGTATCAGTTCAAATAGACCAGAAGTATGCAAATGCCTGACCTTTCCTCGAGTGTAAACCCAAATCGGTTTCTCCACTACACCGGCCATCCACCTTCGTGACATTGTTATGCTTTCCTTGCTGAAATGTGCCGTACCGACGAGGAACACACGGCCTCGTTAGCAGTGCGATAGCTCAGTGACGGTATCAGGAAGTACTGCGCTCAAGTTCCGTTTGTGCAACTTCTCTTCCCACAAGGTCCGAACTGCACACAATTATCACACGTCAAAGAAAAATGCATTATACAGGCCACAAAGTGTTCTAAATCTGCAGACAGCTTCAGCTGTGAGACAAAAATGGTAAAATGACCTCATTTGTCACTTGAAGCAAGAGAAGCATCATTCTCTTGCCTTCCTTGGTTGTTGGCTGTGTCCGTCTCTGTCTGTCTCCCTGGGTCTCGCTGTTTTGGTGTTCCATTCCGCCTGTTGTCCCTCACGCTGGTGTGAGGACAAGCTCTGCACGAATGGCAGCATGCAGTGGAAAGCACGGACTGCTGCGTACGGAAACCAGGCCACGCACGTGAGCGAGATTCGCGCAAGACGGGTTTCTCTTTGTCTCGTCACCTCTTCTCTGTCCATCTCATCATCCGCTGTGAATGCGATACAGGCATTATTTATTAGGCCAATAGGATATTGTGGCCACGTGGTACATATTAAATTAATTCCTTTCAATTGTGTCAGTCGCTTGTGGCCGTGTGCCCTCATCTTTTCCGTGTAATAAATTGCCTTGTTGGTGAGAACTTCTTTCGTAGTCAGTCGTCAGGGAACGAGAACTCAATAGCGCACAGAGAACTGGCGATTATCCCATTCATGGCACTTTTAGGTTCACAAGTTATTCATCCATTCGCGAACATTCGTGGACTCTGCTTGGCTATTTATCGGGCGTTTTAACTGACATGCACACAATAATGGGTGGAAGTGGTGGTCTCATCCCCTGCTTGCTCGATGGGCGAATTCGTCGTTGGGGACCCACGGCCATTACAATGATGTCAAGGTTTTGGAATCCTGATCCTGGTCAATCATAACAAAGTTACAATACATATATTGTTATCGCTGCCAGTTTCATCCAGTTTCCTGGTTCGAATCCGGCAGGTCGCGTCAAGCTACCGCAGCAGCCAGGTGGGTCTGAGGTCCTTGGCCGGATCATGGCCTTTCTACTCCTGACTGTGCCTGTGGTACCACCAAGCCACAAAGTGCTACACCAATAAGCGTCAAGTGACTGATCTAATCTTGGGCCGAGCGAGCTGAGCAACATTGTGCTGCGATCTCAAGGTGGTGTGGAGCTCGCCAATCAACTCTTAACGGATCCTTGAAGAAACCACCAAATTAAAGCCTCAACCACAGCCAGAATTCATCGAGACCAAAATGTACTTCAAATAAATGGCACGGGGAGGGAACAGAAGGAAGAAATCACAATACAATCAGATGAGAACGAACCCCCTTAATCACTAACGGCATACGCGCCCACGAGTCAAAAAAACAACCAGCAGATCCTTAATTAGCCGAAGCATTAGGGCCCACATCCATTCCATGATAGAGATGGAAATTGACGATAAAGGGACAGATGGTTGACAACCCGATGAGTCGAGCAAATTGCCCTAATTGAGTCCAAGCCCTGGCCAAGTGTCCTGGAGACGTGGCATGAAGGGAGGGAGGGAGGGATGGTGACTCGCCGCGGCATCGACTGGATGGGGCATGGCGTAAGCTGGATGGAAGCGGCTCCCGCTTCATGAGCTGTTATCGCGGCCTTCCAGTCCTCCAAGTGCTCGGCCCCAATCCTTGTTCCCCAGGCCTTTATAACACCGGGTGCCGGCGTCAATGACGACGATTCACGCCCTTCCCGGTCTCTCCACTATTGAACCGCATCCCGGCCGGTGAGTAGGACAAACTCCTTCCCCGACATTTCATCCAATTTTTCAAGGAGTCACAGTCCCAAAGGGACGATGATCCTTTTGCCCGCAAAGGCCTCTCGACGCCTCAAAATAACATTTAATGGGAAAAGCATCAAATACCATAAGGGCACTGGGTAAAGCGCATACCCCCCCCCCCATAAATGCCTGATCCAATGGAACATATCAGGCCCAAACATTTTTGAAATATCATGCTATACAGTACCATATAGTTTTTGGCCCGATCTCTCAATGGCGAAGAATCACTTAAAAAAATTAAACAATTCTCGTATCCGGATCCAGATCCGGATCTTCACCAAAATCGAACCAATTCATCCGTGCCACACAACCAACCGTCCACAAGTTTCATGCAAACCCCGTCCACAACTTTTTGAGATATCGTGCCATTTATTGTTTTTGGCCCCTCATCTTCAATGGCGAAGAATCACTTTAAAAATTCTCGTCGTCGGATCCGGATCGGATCTTCACCAAAATCTAATCAGTTCGTCCTTGTCACACACACCAACCTGTCCGCCAAATTTCATCCTATCCGTCCAAAACTTTTTGAGAACATCCTGCACACAAACAGACGGACAGGGGTGAAAACATAACCTCCTTCCACCTTCGGTGGCGGAGGTAAAAAGGTCAAAAGGGAGACAATTTTCGACACACACGAGGATGGGTGGAAGTCTCCGTCTATTACATGAGTGACACATATCTAATATCACATTTAATTACTTACGCTTATTCGAAAACACTCATTAAGGAAATAATTTGAACATACAAAGCATTTTTAACCCCTCGGAGTCATTTCCACAACAATATTAGCACAAAAACTTACTCAACCCTCCTGCCAAACTCCTACAGTCATCAACTCCACCCCCTCCGTGCAGCCACCATTCAGGTGTGCTTTGTGTTTCCCCAAGACACTGTGGTAATAAGTGTGGGGCAGAAGAGGAGGGGATTCAACCTTTGTAAGCCATCCTTCACACAGATTTGAATTAATTAACATCTGGCTTCAGCGGACAACTTTGTTTCAACTATGGTGAGGTCAGGTATGGGAGCATGAAGCCAGAACAGCACTCGCTGCGTCCACTTCCGCCGGTACTCAGGGGCCTCCGTCTGGCCATCCCCCAGGCAGATGCCTGGCCCATCCCCATCTCCTTGAGATGCAGATCAACCTGCTGCAACCACGAGCACGTGGTCGGCCCATTAGCCTCCTCCACTCACGAGGCTCCCTCGCTGAGAGAATCTGGTGTGCAGGATCAGTGTCAGGAAAATGAGCCACATGTCCATGCAGCCGCAGCTGACGCTCACGACTATGCAGGTAACAAATCTCATTTTAGTCTCTTCCAGCAACTGCTCGTTGGACACAAAGTCTGACCAGAATCGCCAATGATTCTCCGAAGAGACCTGGTATCAAAGGAATTAAGTTCTCCATCTCAGATCCCTGGTCAGAGTTCAAGTCTCACATCCGTAGAGCAAGACTGGAAGCACCAAGGACTGAAGACTCAGACTTTCGGCCGTCCTGCACAGGTACCGCAGAACCACACCCATGATCCATGACTCCCCAGGCATGACCCGACGTTCTATTGACCTCTGGCTCACAGCCAGCGAGACATGAATATCACTGCCAAGGTAAGTGAATCTCAAAGTGACCTCAACATCCTCACCACAAACAGGTACAGACAAGATAGCAGCATCCAAGATGTCAATGAAAGCCTGGATCTTTAGTTTTGACCCAGGAAACCCATAATCCCAGTGGCTCAGACTCCTCAGTGAGCACCTCGAGGGCCCCAAAAGGATATCCTCAGCACACAATCCAGTTTTAGCCTCAGCTCCCTGAACAGCTCAGCTCTGCACTTAGCCTGGTCCTGCGACTCTCATCAATGGCATCCAGATCCCTGAGACAAAATTCTTCTTCCTCCTGCGGCGAGTTCCAAGACATCCACCAGTAACATCAAGGACGGTGGTCTTGAAGGCACCCACAACTCTTCAGGATTCCCCAAAGCACCCAGACCCCCCAAATCCCAACTCAGCCTGTTTGCAAACTCCTCAGCTACCCTCTCATCTTTGAGCTTGCCAACATCCAGCCTCGGCAGGGATGGTACCATTCTGCCGGATTTAAGCTGCAACTTCAGAGTTGCTACAACAAGCATGTGGTTGGTAGTGAGGACTAGAGTACTTCGGTAGACCCTTCAGTTTTGGATCATCCTCTCAGCGACCAAGAACGAGCACATGGTCAATCTCCTTTGCTGCACCACCAGCATTGGAATACCAAAGTCAGCGATGAGTTCTGGGCACTGAAAACATGAACCAACCACCCTAAGTCCATGACCTCTTGCAAAGTCAAGGAACTTGGTGCTATCCTGGTTCACAGTTCCAGACCCGTGGGGACCAACACAGTCTCGTAACCATCCTTATCAGTTCCAGTCGATACATTGAAATCCCCAAGACCAGAAGAGTATCTCACCTCGGGCACTGATCAACCACAGACTCGAGCCACGCATAGAATACGTCCTTCACGGTGAGATTCACTCTCCTCAGTATACACATACACAGAGAGATCCACTATACACAGAGACCAGGAAAACGACACCAAGGAGTGACGAATCCTTAGTCTCATAATATGCTCGTTGACCGTGTGTACCTCAATTATCATTGGAGTCAGCTTTTTGGACACAGCACGCAACTCCTTGGGCATTGGTAACCATCAGAACGACCAGACCATTAGTAGGTTAACTAGTTGCCACGATCTTCGCCACTATCCGGTCTCCGAACCTCAGAGAGTGCTGGCAATACCGATGTCCAAACGCTTGAGCTCAGATGATAACAGAGACAGGTGATCATCCTCTCTTTGGGATAGGACATTCCGAAGCCCACCCGAAGGGACCGCCTCAGGTTAACCCAAGGAGAAAAACTGGTGAAAACACTCAGCACCACTCCGACATCCTCTCCCGCAATCTGACCCTGGAGATTTACCCATGATTTTCCTCCTTCATGAAGGAGTGGGGGTCCCGAAGGGCTTGCCCCAATTCTGTCATCCGGTGAGCTGCCCTGTGGAGGGCAAACAGGAGGTACTCCCACGGCAGTGGGGTTTTAGATTTCCTTAACATTTGTGGGTTTGCGTAATGAAGTGTTTTACGGTGGCCGGAGTGCAAATCCTGCCACCAACCTCCTTAAAAAAAAAGTAACCCAACTGCAGTAGGATGTCCGCAGACGCAGTTGGGCACTAGATATGGATGGCCGTTGGCTCCCAAGGAGCTCCTCCGCTCTTTGACAGGTTTTGTTTTTCATCCTGCTGGTGACCATATCCATACACCTCCTCGCCAGGAAACCTGGTGGGAGACGGTTTGTCGCTGCACCTGACCATGAAACAGGTTCGTGAGCGTTTACGTGGTACCTGTAAGCAAGTCACAGATCTAATGTGGCTTGAGCTGACAGCACCTTCAACTATATTTGAGAGAAAGGACTAACTGCCACAAAAAGAATTTACAATGCTTGGATTTTTCAACCAATGGAGAAAGCAAGTGATATAACTGTTGTGAGAACAATCAGCGTTTCACCTGTTCAATCGAGAGTCGTGATACAAATTACGAGTTTTCAGATGAAATCCTCTCATTTACCTCCTCAATGATAATGAAGGAATCAACATGTCTTTCTGATGTGTACAAATGTTGGACATATATTAGATTTAAGTATTTCACTGAGAAATGCATACAGGCTAAACAAAGTACATCTCTTGGTTCCATCGTAAGTAACCGCTGCAGGATGTTCAGGAGAGGTAATAACCACGCAAGAAAATCAAACAAAAAAGAACATTTTATAATCACAGAATAAATCACACAAATTGTCAAACTGTCCCTCCAACATTTCGTTCTCCCCCTCATCTTCATCATCACTTTGCTCTTCATCTCCAACTCGATTTCCTCCCGAAATGGCTTTTCATCTGACATCCCCGCCGTAAACTAAACAGCGTCACACGTAGACACGCAAGTCAGCACATGCTCATGCACATGCACTCCTTACACGCGGACGGTCACAAAGTCTCACAGTCACCGACAACCACCCTTTCATCACCGACGATGACGGAACCTCGTTCACACCCTCAAACTAAATCATTAGACACGGGGAAGAAGCACAGAGACGCCAACCACCGGCACGACCTAAGCATGAAGCCATCAGCAATAGAACGGTTGTGCACCACATCAGCAATATCTCAGCGGTTGTGGCGAGTCCACAAGCTGTAAAAACCTCAGTCACCCAAAGGGTATCTGTTTGATCGGATCCTGTCTTCAGATACTCGCCATGTCCTCACCATCTGCCGTGGTGTTGCAGCAGCTTCCATCTGCTCTTTCTTCTGACTCCTCGGGGGCTGTTTCTCTTTGCCTGCCTCTAAATAAACAGCTCCTCGAGATACTTTGTTGTTGTAGTGATATGGCTAGCTGAGCCTTTACGCAACGTCGCTACCTTGAACGATCCTTACAGCCATAAAATCAGTCATTGCTAGACCTATAGGAGTTTCTGGTCCTTACTTGCCATGTTTGTTTACTGCCCTTCAGTCCATGCCTTTGCCTAGTACTCCTTCCCTCACTCCCACACAGCTGAAAAGCAGCTGGTTGGGCCATTGTAGTCAGGCGTGCGACATACATGGCATAACCACATCAGTTGGCAGCTGAGGAGGACCTCACTTGAGATGTCTTTTTTTTATTTAGTAAGGGCCTGCAAATTCGGAGACACTAAGTTAGTGCATACACATCTTCGGAAACATCTTATCAGCCATTGCTGGTTAACTGAAGGACTACATTTTCAAATTGCACGGAAATAGCTGGGCCCTCTCTTCCTCTCTTCTTGGACAAGGCCTTTAAATTACATGTTGGCGGACAGGGGCTAACACTGTGCACAAAATAATTCACCCAATTGATGTTCCCCAATCGATCACACAGTTAATCAAACAAAACAAAACAAATTCAAGTGGAAATGTGGAAGAGGAAAAATACATGTAGCTTTCGAAATGCTAGCGGAAGCTCGATTTGATTGTCATCCCCCCCCCACTCCCTTACCACCCTCACCCTCCCCAAAAATAAATAAATAATCACTTTTAGCAGAGGGTTGGGAACCCAACCCCTCCCATCTCTCTTTTGCCCCCACCCCCCCCCCCCCCCCCCCCCCCCCATCTCTCTTTGCCCCCACCCCCCTTCTCCCCAGTCACCATGCTCACTTGTAATGTGCCAAATTAATGTACATGTGATCTCAAGGCTATTGGGACAGGCATCGAACCACCCTTTGCATTTTGTTCTCCAAGAACATCTTTCCTGAGCTACAGGGCACCATCTACCTTCATGAATGTTGAACTTTGCCTCTCCATCTTAGCTCGATTCATGTGCCGATGGACACTGTGGAAACCATCGAAGAAGAGCTTCTTAAGAGTTGGTTGACTTCCATCTGAGCGAATATGTCCGAGCCACGGAGTTCTCTGGCTGCTATAATATCCCTCGTGACTCCTCTATCCCAACTGCCTCCCGTGTTTGCACCGTCCACTGTTAGGCCTCGCAATCATCAGCTTCTCTCTCACATCTGCAGATAGAGACGACGGCATGTCACATTGTTGGACACTGGTGGATAGGACATGTGCACACCCTAAATCATTGGGACATGGAGAAGCACAGATTGCTCAATCAGCAGACTGAAATAAAGGTGTGAGCATCGGTGTAGCACTCGGCAAATATCTTCCTTAAATTCAGCCTGTGATACATTGTCACAACTGTACATTCAGCCTTTGATACTTGTACCAACTGTGCATTCAGCCTTGTGATACATTGTCACCAACTGTACATCAGCCTTGTGATACATTGTCACCAACTGTGCATTCAGCCTGTGATACATTGTCACCAACGTACATTCAGCCTTGTGACATTGACATGTTACTTACATTGTCACAACTGTTCATTCAGCCTGTGATACATTGTCACAACTGTCATTCAGCCTTGTGATACATTGTCACTCAACTGTACATTCAGCCTTGTGAACATTGTCACCAACTGTTCATTCAGCCTTGTGATACATTGTCACCAACTGTGCATTCAGCCTTGTGATACATTGTCACCAACGTGCATCAGCCTTGTGATACATTGTCACCAACTGTCATTCAGCCTTGTGATACATTGTCAAACTGTACATTCAGCCTTGTGTACATTGTCACCAACTGTGCATTCAGCCTTGTGATACATTGTCACCAACTGTACATTCAGCCTTGTGATACATGTCACACTTACATTCACCTTGTGATACATTGTCACCAACTGTGTCAATTCAGCCTTGTGATACATTGTCACCAACTGTGCATTCAGCCTTGTGATACATTGTCACCAACTGTGCACTTCAGCCTGTGATACATTGTACCAACTGTCATTCAGCCTTGTGATACAGTTGTAACCAACTGACATTCAGCCTTGTGATACATTGTCACCAACTGTCACACTGTACATTGTCACTGCTCATTCAGCTTCATCCATCAGCAGGGATCGAATGCGTTTTACCTTACAAAAGGTGTGCTAGCAACCAAAGAGCCTGCAGGTAACAATTTATTAGGTCTACAGAAGGAATGTGCAGCTTGGTGTTGTTTGTGTAGTTTTCTCTACAAGCTGCCATGCACAGATCAGATCAAAAACAACACACACACACAAACAAACAAATACATACACACACATACACACATATACATACACACACACACATATATATAAAACACATATACATACTTGTTACGAATCTACGCCCGCCCGGCGTGCGAGTGTCCGCGTTAACTAATAACGGCCGCTCGCCCACCCAACGGACAATTCAGCCGTGACTTTCTGGAACAACGCAGAAACCAGTCACGGTGGGTTTTTAATCCCACCACGGCCAGTCCGTATTCTACCCGCGCGCGACAGGTCAATCGCCGAATATCGATATACCTAAGTATCGCGCGGGTTAACCTACCGAGGGACCGTACCGCGGCGAAGGCCTTTTGGACACGAAACGCTTAAGCGCGTTCGTTCCATTCTGGATAACCGGCGGGTATTATCGCCCAGACCTCGCCGGACCGGTATTTTGATCGGTATCAAAAAACCAACTAGTATTCCGAAAGCAAGATAGCAGTTCAATTTGGGGGAAAAAAAAGACACGACGAACGGGTTTAACATTCACACAAGCACATTTATTATTTTACACAGATGCACATATACAGCCATGCAATCAATGGGGAAAGGGACAAGACACGAGCAAGGTAAAAACACTACAACGACTATGGTTATTATTCACAGCACTTAACAGTTCTACTTGTCGGGACTCGGCGCCACATCATTCACACAAAGAAACCAAAGAAAAGA
>CM068964.1:10181303-10195860 GCA_035128595.1 Eptatretus atami | reverse complement strand
CCGTGACTTTCTGAAACAACGCCAGAAACCAGTCACGGGTGGGTTTTTAATCCCACCACGGCCCAGTCCGTATTCTACCCGCGCGCGACAGGTCAATCGCCGAATATCGATATACCTAAGTATCGCGCGGGTTAACCTACCGAGGGACCGTACCGCGGCGAAGGCCTTTTGGACACGAAACGCTTAAGCGGTTCGTTCCATTCTGGGATAACCGACGGGTATTATCGCCAGACCTCGCCGGACCGGATTTTTGATCGGTATTCAAAAACCAACTAGTATTTCGAAAGCAAGATAGCAGTTCAATTTGGGGGAAAAAAAAGACACGACGAACGGGTTAACATTCACACAAGCACATTTATTTTACACAGATGCACATATACAGCCATGCAATCAATGGGGAAAGGGGACAAGACACGAGCAAGGTAAAACACTACAACCGGACTATGTTATTATTCACAGGCACTTAACAGTTCTACTTGTCGGGACTCGGCGCCACATCATTCACACAAAGAAACAAAAAAAAGACCACCCTCATAGACAAGGGGGTCAGGCTGGCCCGTAGGCCTTTATGGCGCGGACTTGGCAGACCAACGAGTCCCACGAGACCGTGCAGGGTTACCTTCCTCGCTGAGGCGACCCACGACACTCCTTCCCCCCCGGCAGCTAGCGCTAACCGCGCGTCCGGCCCAGGCCTCGTCTGACGGCCCGGTGATTCGGGCCCACCAGCAACGCCTCAGGAGGAAGAACGGGCCTTATGCTCTTTCTGAGTTGATGCTCTCTTTAAGAGCCCGTCCGTCCCTCGCGCTGCTCGGACTGTCCCGAAGCCCGATCACCTCGGACCGTTCGCTGCTGGCTGGCAACCTCTCCACGTCCCACACGAACGCGCCGTCATGCGTGGCACGGCCGGCCTGATGTGTTCCCCGCTCCGTCTCCTCGGCAAACCCGCGACTTTCCACTGGACTCGGCTCCGTCCTCACACCGCTCCAGATCCCGACCGCTTCTCCCTCGGTCGACTCGACTCTCTTCCAGACCCCCTTGACTGGTTTGAACTGGCGCTCTGCGCGGCCTTTTATAGGGCTGGTGAGGCGAAATCTGATCTTCCGCACTTTCACCTCTGACCTCTGCGCGGAAAGCGGACGTTGTGGAAATCATCGGCGCTGCACGGCGAAGAGAACCCTTGCCTCGCCTGCAGCGATGCCGTTTGTCGTATCTCGCCGCTGCTGGCGCAAAGATGGCGTCGTTTCGGAGACGAAGGTGAGGCGATGTTTGTGGTGTGGAGAGTTGACGGTTGCTGGCGAAGTGGTAGGATGGCGTGGTTGGTTGAGAGGCAGGTGTGGTTGTGGTGTGGAAAAAGCGGGTTTGGTCTGAAGCGGTTGTTGAGAGCGATGTGGTGGTGGAGGTGGTTGGTCCAAAATAACGATAGCAAAAGAATAACGGCTAACTCAAGATCACAGCCTGTGACACGAATATTCCCATTAAACAACGGTGGGGAAATCTAACTGAACACCAGACTTACCGAATAACTGAACTAAGGACCTTTATGGTGCGGTCTGCGAATTTCCACAGCCGTACACTACACACACACACACATATATATATATATGTACTACACACATATGTACACACACACACATATATACACACACACACATACACACACAAACACATACATATACAATATATACACATACACAAAGACACACACACACAGACACACACACACACCAGACACACACAGACACACCAACACACACCACCACACACACACACACACACGTCCAACAACACACGGACACACACAACACAACACACACACACGTACACAACACACACACGTACAAACACACGTACATACACCCAATACAATATCCGGCGAGTACTTTTAATACTTACCAACTGAATCACACCCTGTCTTACCTCTCTTAAGCGTCTTCGTGTAATGATCGTTTTCTCCCCTGTTCCCGGAAAGATGTTAAAAATTAACCTCAAAATCAAATGCTCCACCTAAACGTGCAACCACTCGAACAAGTTTTATGTTAAAAACATAGAATAATTATGTTCCACTTCGCCAACAACACACTTCCCCACCAATGCAACTGCCGCAACACCGTCATGGCCGCTCGCGATCACAATCGCGGAAGTGACGTATATTCCCCATGTTGGGTCGATATTATCTGTATTCGGCCCCGCTGTATAAAACGGATAATTCAGCTTAAGCCGGCATCCGCCTTCGATGCCTGAAATGAAATAGAAAAAAAAAAAATGAATATCTGTAAATAAAATTTCAAAAATATAAAAAAACGTCACAAGTTTCTGGAATCGAATCGATATTTTAAAACGGTTCATCGGCTTGGACGAAGGATTCATAATCGCCATGTGCGGACGACGCTGGTACCTTCGCACAAACCATCACAACTTACAGAGACGGTCCACAGCAAAACAGGCAATATCCCACGGACAGATGCTCCACTCGGTACAATCCCAGGTGTCATCCGTAGTTTTATTTTTTCCCGTTGGGACGCCATGTACGTTGCGTTCATGATTTGGAGCAATTTCATCTTTAAAAAATAAGACTAGTGCGGTGCCGTACGTGCAAAAACCAAAAAAAAAAAAAAAAGAATTGTGACGTCATTAGCACCGGCCCTGTCATTGGTTGTTTGTAAATAAAATGGCCAAACAGGAAAACCCACTCCGTCCGATTAAATATCAACTTAAAAGGCACAAGGTCCCCAGAGTCATGTGACCGGCATATATAACCGAAGAAGAAGAAAATTTGACGTCAATTTATGTATAGCACCGTGTTCCTTGTCAATTGTGGGTTTGGTTAATTAATTAAAGGCCATAAAACTGGAACCACCTTCGTCCGATTAATATCAAACCGTTGAAAAGGCACATCCTACGCGGTCCCAGCAATATACCTTGGCAAGTTTCAATAGATCGGACCAGTGGTTGTCAAAAACAAGCGGTCACAGACACCAACAGGACACAGACACTATACACAGACACAGACACATACACAGACAGACACACACACACACACTCTGCGAATTATACGATCGAATGATTTATATTTCGCTAATTACCTGCCTATCCGCTGATAGTTGATGTGCATTTGGTGTAACGCCCCCCCGTGAGCGTTGTTTGGGGTGTAATTTGTTGTAGTCGCATTATTTTAGTGCTGATAGGTATTCTTCTCCTTGTCAGGGTTTTTTTCTTTTTTACCACATCACGAATGCGCTTTCATAATCTGACGTATAAAAATTATCTCCGTATAATTGACATAAATAACATTGATCTTAGTAAATGTTTTAAAGAAAGGTCCGGCAGAGAGGATTGGTTGGTCAGCGACTTTTGTGTATTGTTAACCTGAAGTAACATACGACACCTTTCCGTTTAGTGCGTCAGTTACGTTTCCCTCAATAAAGCAAGAATTTTTCGGAAAACCGAAACGTGTCAGGCGCGGATTACTCGTGATCACACCGGTGTTTCTGAGTCACGGTTACCTTGATACGGCGGTCCTCTGCCAAGACAGCACCACTGTACTGGGACGCCCCGACGCCACGAAGATTCCGTTAGCTTTTTTGTGCGTCCTTGTACCAACGAACTTTCCTCAGTCTATTATCGTTTGTTCTACGGTTTCCCAGCTTGCAAGTGAAAATTTTTTTTTGTGTAGGGAAGAAGGGGTGGTGTGAGGGGAGAGATGTGGGGACCGCCATGCGTGAAGACCGACTGACCAAAGCTGAGAACTTGCTCACCACGAAGACCCCCGGCGATGTTGCGTGCTTCCCGCACTACGACCCTGCTCCTCTGCCGACGCTACCCGCAGACACATCAGGCCTCTGCTAGTTGTAGCGGGCGACGGCCGCGTATGGGCTCACCGCCTACCTGAGAACAAACGCGAAGCCGAGAGGACTGTTCAGGGTAAGAGTTGTGCCCATGGGGTGGTGGTGGTGGTCGTATGGCGCAGGCTTAGCTAGCCGGGTAGCTATCCATATTCTGAAACGTACGAACTGTTCTCTGATCAGTGCCCCTCTACCATACACAACACTTGCTGGAACGGTAACTCATTTCGCCGACTCGGAAGATGACGGGCTGATCAACCCCCCTGTGTATTAATTCAGCGCTAACGGGTTGAACTCAGGACCCTAGGTCCCAAGCCGCCACCCTAACCACTGAGCCAACACAATGCTCGCACATGCTGATGTACACCATTCACCAACACAGCGAGACAAAGCCTCTGTAGCTCCAAGGTGACATTCCAGCGTACAGTTGTAATGGCTCTTGATCCCAAGAGGTTTTTTACCAAATGTTACAACATATTCAACAATTTCGTGCCTTGTCTTCGCTGCACACAGTTCAAACAGAAGGCACAATCTGTCTTCGTGGCCCGCGCTCATGTTTGCTTTTGTTAATCGGATCTGCTTGTGTTTTGCACAATATCATAATGAGATAACCATGCACAAGTCTCTCGGCTGAACTTGTGCTTTCCATTAAAGTTCAAACGCCAACGTCCAAGTGTTCACATCGTTGATGTATGTCGCATACCCAGTGTTTTGGCTTTAATCTACCAACACAACATAAACCACCGTATTGGTAACGGAACACCTCACACCACGAGTTCAGCGCTAAACCAAGGTTGTCCCAAACAATCGTTATCGGGGTCACGCCAAGAAGGACGTTGCTTTGGTCAAACCGAATTGATTTGGCCAAAGTTTACTATGGGAGGTTTTCGAAACAAAATAGTGAAAGATATGAAACATGTGAAGGATATGAAAGCGCGACGGTTTCGGAATTCCGCCAAACATCAGAAAATGGAATAAAATTATATCAGGAGCAATGGATCCAACCGATGCTATAAGAATGTATGTTGGGAGGAAGTTTGGAAGAGGCAGTTGGTACTCATTTTCAGGGAAAAAGGGAGTGTTCTGGAATGTGGCCCTTTGTTAAAAGAAAGGGGCAGCCAAGGTTGCAGGGGAATTGAGGGAAGGATCTCAGGGCTTTTTTTTTTTTTTAGGTTAATGAGCGGTGGGAACGTATTGAGAAAGGAACTTGATGATGTAATTGTGTGTTGCTATGGTCGGGCAAGAAAAATAGTTATTCAGAAAGGCGAAAAGTTCAACATGATTCTAATACCAAGCCAGGATTTTAAAAATAAGGTTTGGGATGGAAGCTTGAAGCTGTTGCGTTGGATTTTTTAAACCCCACCTGTGTTGTGATCTTTGTCCTCCTAAGGATCTAATCTGGCGATTTTGGAATCCATTTGACTTCAGGGCAAGGTTTAAACGTTGTTCCGATTTGGGTATAAAAATCCTGCATAAAACCCATTAAACACTTGATAAAACGTATGTTGCCACACAAGTCCTATCCTCTGTGAAACAAATTATTCTTTCTAATTATACACCATACAATTTCTTTCCACCCTCAATACAATGAACTTAAGATATGCCCCATTGATTGCAATAATTTTTTAAGTTCTATTTCCATTTATTTCTCTTAGTTAACAGGTTAGACCAACCCGAGTTCAATTCAACTTTCACATTACAAAATTCAGAGTTTAATCTAACTTGCGTATCCTTGGTCATGTTCCAAGAGCACAAACCACTGAGATTCTCTAATACTTTTCTCTCTCAGTTCTTGCACTGCAAACAATTTTAAACATTTTACAAAGCATTTAATTACTTCATCATGAGAGAGTGGTGGGCATTAACAACCCAGACTGTTAGACGTGTCTTAGAGGAGAATCCACTTTCGTACATTTTTCTGTTAAGCAAAGTTCGTTTTATTTATTTCAGCTCGGTCACAACTCCAACTGCTCAGAACAACCCATTTCTTTATCATTAGGCAAACAGTCTTTTTGGCCAGAAATGACAAGCCAATTCAACTTGCCAGTATTAAAGTTCCATTTCTAAAACTACAATTTGTTACAATTTAGAATACACTTAATATTAAATTTTTTCCCCCACAAAAGGCCAAAGTAGAGAGCGAGAGTACGATATAGGTGTCAGAAGTTGATACATGGTGTTAAGGAGAGTAGCTGAGGAAACAGGATTAGAAGGCTACCCAGGTGTATCCCGTGCTGGTAGAGAGGCGGTGTGTATTGTGTCATCTGGCTGTAAAAACAGCATTGCCATCGAGAGAAAAAGCCAGGTGTTGTTTAAAACAGTTAAAGGGTTGCTAGCTTAAGATCTTAGGGTCAAAGAATCCCCTTGTTCCATTAGAATAACACAGAGTGGTTGACTCAGCCGTCAGCAAAATGAGTCCAGCTTACGGGGAACAGCGGGCACTGCATCCAGTGGCACATCTGTGCTTCGCTGACGTGGGTAATGAAGCAGGGAAGAGTGATCTCTCTCTAAAGACCACCCTCATAGACAAGGGGGTCAGGCTGGGCCCGTAGGCCTTTATGGCGCGGGACTTGGCAGACCAACCGAGTCCCACGAGACCGTGCAGGTTACCTTCCTCGCTGGGGCGACCCACGACACTCCTTCCCCCCGGCAGAAAGAGGAGAAGTAGATTGGTAATCAAAGGAAATTAAGTTCCTCCCATCTCAGATCCCCTGGTCAGAGTTTCAAGTCTCGACATCCGTAGAGCAGACTGGAAGCACGCAGGACCTGGAAGAACTCAGACTTTCGGGCCTCCTGCAACAGGTTACGCGGCAGAACCACACCCATGATCCATGACTCCCCAGGCATGACCGTGACGTTCCTATTGACCATCTGGCTCACAGCCAGCGAGACTAATGAATATCACTGTCCAAGGTAAGTGGATCTCAAAGTGACCTCAACATCTCGACCACAAACAGGTTACAGACAAGATAGCAGCATCCAAGATGTCCAATGAAAGCCTTTGGATGATTAGTTTTTTGGAACGCCAGGAAAGCCCATAATCCCAGTGGCTTCAGACTCCTCATTGAGGCAACTGCGAGGGCCCCCAGAAAGGATATCCTCAGCACACAATCCAGTTTTAGCCTCGCTCCCCTGAAACAGCTCAGCTTCTTGGGCCTTAGGCCCTGGTGCCTGCGACTTGCTCATCAATGCATCCAGCATCCCTGAACAAAATTCTTTCCTTCCTCCTGCGGCGAGTTTTCCAAGACATCCACCAGGTTAAACGATCAAGCGACGTGGTCGTTTTGGAAGGCGATCCACAACTGCTTCAGGATTCAACCAAAAGCACCAGACCCCCCAAAGTCCCACACTCCAGCCTGTTTGCAAACTCCTTCAGCTACCCTCTCATGCTTTTGAGCTTTGGCCAACATCGCAAGCCTCGGCAGGGATGGTACGCATTCTCGCGGGATTTTTAAGCTGCGAACTTCAAAGAGTTGCTTACAACAAGCAATGGTGGTTTGGTAGTGAGGAAGCTAGGAGTACTTTCGGTAAAGGCCCCTTCAGTTTTGGATCACCTCTCAGCGACCAAGAACGAGCACATGGTCAAATCTGGTCTTTGCTGCAGCCACCAGCATTGGAAATACAAGAGTCAGCGGATGAGTTGTCTGGGCAACGTTGAAAGACATGAACCAATCCGACCCCTAAGGTCCATGGACTTCTTGCAAAGTCAAAGGAACTTGGTGCTAATGCCCTGGGTTTCACAGTTTTCCAGACCCGTGGGGTACCGACACATGTCTCGTAACCATCCCTTATCAGTTCCAGTCGATACATGTGAAATCCTCCAAGCAGAAAGAGTAATCTCACCGCGGGCCACTGATTCAACCACAGACTCTGTAGCCACGCATTAGAAATACGTCCCTTCACGTGAGGAATCACTCTCCTCAGTATACGCATGACAACAGAGAGATCTCACTATTACACAGAGACGCAGGAAGAAGACGACACCAAGGAGTTGACGAAATCCCTTAGTCTCCATAATATGCCTCGTTGACGCGGTGTACTCATTATCATTATGGTAGTCAGCTTTTTTGGGACACAGCTGACAGGCACTCCTTGGGCAAGGGTTAGTAACCATTAGAACGACGCAGACCAATTTAGGTAGGTGTTTTGAACTAGTTTTGCCGCAGATCTCGCCTACTTATCCGGTCTTCCGAACCTCCAGAGAGTTGCTGCGAATAGCCGATTGTTCCAACGGCTTGAAAGCTCAGATGAATAACAGAGACATGGTGATCAAATCCCTTCTTTGGGCGATAGGACATTCCAAGCCCCACCCGAAGGGACCGCCCTCAAGGTTAACCCAGAAGGAGAAAAACTGGTGATAAACACTATCAGCCACCACTCCGACAAATCCTCTCCCGCGAATCTGACCCTTTGGAGGATTTACCCCATGGATTTTTCCTCCTTTCATGAAGGAGTGGGGGGTCCCGAAGGGCTTTGCCCCAATTTCTGTCCATCCGGTGGATGCTGGCCGCTGTGGAGGGCAAGACAAGGAGGTACTCCCCACGGAGTGGGGTTTTTAGATTTCCTTATACATTTGTGGGTTTTTGCGTAAATGAAGCGTGTTTTTTACGGTGGCCGGAGTGCAAATCCCTGGCCACCCGAACCTCCTAAAAAAAAAAAGTAGACCCAACTGGCAGGGTAGGATTGGTCCCCGCTGCGCAGTTTGGGGGCACTAGATATGGATGGCGCGTTGTGGCTCGCAAGGAGCTCCCTCCGCTCTTGTACAGGTTTTTTGTTTTTTTCATCGCCTGCTGGTGACCGATAATCCATACACCGTCCTCGGCCAGGAAAACCTTGGTGGGGGGAAGACGGTTTCGTCGCTGCAAACCCTGAGCCATGAAACAGGTTCCGTGCCAGCGTTTTTTTACGGTGGTACCTGTTGAAGCAAGTCACAGATCGTAAGTGTGGCTTTTGAGCTGACGGCAAACCGTTCAACTATATTTGAGAGAAAGGACTAACCTGCGCACAAAAAGAATTTACAGATGCTTGGATTTTTCAACCAATGGAGAAAGCCAAAGGTGATATAGACTGTTGTTGGAAGCAATCAGGCGTTTTCAACCGTGTTCATCCGAGATTCCGTGAATGTACAAATTTAAACGCGAGGTGTTTTTCAGATGAAATCCTGCCATTTGAGCCGTCCTCTCAAGTGATAATGGAAAGGAATCAACATGGTCTTTCTGATGTTGTACAAATGTTGTGACATATATTAATTTAAGTATTTGCCACTGAGAAATGCATACAGGGCTAAACAAAGTATCATCTTCTTGGTTCCATCGTAAAGTAAGCCGCTGCAAGGAATGTTCAGGAAGAGGGATAATAACCACGGCAAAGAGCAATCAAACAAAAAGAGAAGACATTTTTATAAATCAACAGAAGTAAATCGACACAAATTGTCAAACCTGTCCCCTCCAACATTTCGTTCTTCCCCCTTCATCTTCATCATCACTGTTGCTCTTCATCGCGTCCAACTTTCGATTTCCTGTCCCGAATGCTTTTCATCTGACAATCCCCGCCGTTAAACTAAAACAGCGTCACAACGTAGACACGCAAGTCAGCCACAATGCCCTCATGCACAATGCACCTGCTTTACACGCGGACCGGTCACGAAAGTCTCACAGTCACCGACAACCAACCCTTGTCCATGCACGCGAGCGATGGACGGAAGCCTCCGGTTCACACCCTCAAACTTAAATCATTAGACAACGGGCGGAAGAAGCACAGAGACGCAACCACCGGCACGACCGTCATAAGCCATGAAGCCCATCAGCAAATTAGAAACGGTTGTTTTTGCACCACATCAGCAAATATCCAGGGGTGTTGTGGCGAGTCCACAAGGTAAAAACCCTCCAGTCCCACAAAGGGTTATCTTGTTTTTGATCGGATACCTTTGTCTTCAGATACTCGCATGGGTCCCTCACCATCCTGCCTGGTGTTTGCAGCAGCTTCCATCTGCTCTGGTTCTTCTGACTCCTCGTGGGGCTGTATGTTTCTCTTTTGCCTGCCTCTCTAATATAAAGCATGCTCCCTCGAGATTACTTTGTTGTTGTAGTGATTATGGCTAGCTTGGAGCCTTTTACGCAACGTCGCTGACTTGAGACGTCCTTTACAGCCATAAAATGCAGGTCCATTGGCTAGACCTTAATAGGAGGTTTCCTGGTCCTTACTTGCCAATGTTTTTGTTTTTACTGCCACTTCAGTCCATGGCCTTTGCCGTAGTTACTCCCTTCCCTCACTCCCACACAGCTGAAAAGCAGCCTTTTTGGTTTGGGCAATTGTAGTCAAAAGGCGCAGCGTGCGAATACATGGCATAACACACATCAGTTGGCAGCTGAGGAGGACCTCAGAACTGAGGATGTCTTTTTTTTTTTTTATTTTAGTAAGGGCTGCAAATTCGGAGAACACAGTTAGTGGCATACACATCTTGTCGGAAACATACTTATCAGCCAGTTGCTGGTTAACTGAAGGATCGACATTTTTCAAATTGCAACGAAATTAGCTGGGCCCCTCTCTTCCTCTCTTCTTGGACAGGCCCCTTTAAAAATTACATTGTTGGCGGACAGGGGCTAAACACTTGTTGCCACAGAAAATTTTAAATTCACCCCCAATTGATGTTCCGCCAAATCGATCACACAGTTAATCAAACAACACAAAACAAATTCAAGTGTGGAAATGTTTGGAAGAGGAAAATAAGCATGTAGCTTTCGAAATGCTAGCTGGAAGCTTCGATTTGATTGTCATCCCCCCCCCCACTCCCTTACCAACCCTCACCCTCCCCAAAAATAAATATAATAATCAGCTTTTAGCAGAGGTTGGAAACCCAACCCCTTGCCCATCTTCTCTCTTTGCCCACCCCCCCGCCCACCCCCCCCCCCATCTCTCTTGCCCCCCACCCCCCTTCGTCCCCAGTCCGAACGCAATGCTCCACTTTGTAGAGTGTGCCAAATTTTAATTGTACATGTGATCTCAGGCCTATTGGGGACCAGGCATCGAACCCCACCCTTTGCATTTTGGTTCTCCAAGAACATCTTCCTGAGCTACAGGGCACCAATCTACCTTCAATGAATGTTGAACTTTGCCTCTTCCATCTTAGCTTTCGATTCCATGTTGCCGATGGACGACTTGTGGGAAACCAATCGAAGAAGAGCTTTCTTTAAGATTGTGGTTTGACTTCCATCTGAGCAATATGTCCGAGCCACGGAGTTTCTCCCTGGCCGGCTATAGATGATCCCCTCGTGACTCCTCTATCCCAAACGTGCCCTCCCCAGTGTTTTGACCGTGCCCAACTTGTTAGGCCTCGGCAAATCAGTGCAGCTTCTCTCTCACATCTGCAGATAGAGTACGACGGCGATGTCCCACATTGTGTTGACACTGGGGAGTAGGGACCGCGATGTGGCGCACCGCCTAAATTCATTGGGACATGGAGAAGCACAGAATTTGCTCAATCAGCAGAGACTGAAATAAAGGTTTGTGAGGCGCATCGGTGTAGCACTTCGGGCCAAAATATCTTCAACTTAAATTCAATCTGGCACTGTCCGATGTACATCAGCGTATTTGGTCACAACTTGTGACAGTCTTGGTGTGGTGCAACATGCCTTCAGCCTGGGAGACAATTGGTCACCAACTGTGGCATTGCAGCCTTGGATGAGTACATATTGGGTCCACCTAAGCTGTGACATCAGCCCTTTGTGATACAGTTGTCCAACCAACTGTGACATTCAGCCTTGTGATACACTTGTCACAACAAACGTGTACATTCAGCCTTTGTGATACATTGTTCATCACTGTACATAGCTTGTGACATGTCCACGTTAAATTCGCTGTGATACATTTGTCATCAACTGTACAATTCAGCCCTTTTGTTGATACATTGTCACCAACTGTGCATTCAGCCTTGTGATACATTGTCACCAACTGTTGCATTCAGCCTTGTGATACATTGTCACCAAAACTGTGCATTCAGCCTTGGTGATACATTGTCACCAACTGTGCATTCAGCCTTGTGATACATTGTCACCAACTGTACATTCAGCCTTGTGATACATTGTCACCAACTGTACATTCAGCCTTGTTGATACATTGTCCACAACTGTAGCATTCAGCCTTGTGGATACATTGTCCACAACTGTAGCATTCAGCCTTGTGGATAACAATTTGTCACCAACCTTGTCAAACATTACAACTGCAGCCTTGTGATACATTTGTCACCAACTGTGCATTCAGCCTTGTGATACAATTGTCACCAACTGCACATTCAGCCTTGTGATTTACAGTTGGGTAAACCAACTTGTACATTCAGCCTTCGTTGATACATGTTGTAACCAACTGTACATTCAGCCTTGTGATACATTGTCAACACTGTACATTCAGCCTTGTGATACATTGTCACCAACTGTACATTCAGGCCTTCATTCCATCATGCAGGGTCGAATGCGTTTTACCTTACAAAAGGTGTGCTAGCAACCAAAGAGCCTGCAGGTAACAATTTATTAGGTCTTACGAAAGAAGGAATTGTGCAGCTTGTGTTGTTGTTGTGTAGTTTTCTCTACAAGCTGCCATGCACAGATCAGATCAAAAAACACACACACACACAACAAACAAACAAATACATACCACACACATCACACAATACATAACATACACACACACATATATATAAAACACATATACATACTGTTACGAATCTACGCCCGCCCGGCGTGCGAGTGTCCGCGTTAATAATAACGGGCCGCTCCGCCCACCCAACGGACAATTCAGCCGTGACTTTCTGGAAACAACGCCAGAAACCAGTCACGGGTGGGTTTTTAATCCCACCACGGCCCAGTCCGTATTCTACCCGCGCGCGACAGGTTCAATCGCCGAATATCGATATACCTAAGTATTGCGCGGGTAACCTACCGAGGGACCGTACCGCGGGCGAAGGCCTGTTTGGACACGAAACGCTTAAGCGGTTCGTTCCATTCTGGATAACCGAGCGGGTATTATCGCCCAGACCTCGCCGGACCGGTATTTTGATCGGTATTCAAAAAACCAACTAGTATTCCGAAAGCAATGATAAAGCAGTTCAATTTGGGGGAAAAAAAAGACACGACGAACGGGTTTAACATTCACACAAGCAACATTTATTATTTTACACAGATGCACATATACAGCCATGCAATCAATGGGGAAAGGACAAGACACGAGCAAGGTAAAACACTACAACGACTATGGTTTATTATTCACAGGCACTTAACAGTTCTACTTGTCGGGACTCGGGCGCCACATCATTCACACAAAGAAACAAAGAAAA
Organism: Eptatretus atami; assembly: GCA_035128595.1. Taxonomy (NCBI): domain Eukaryota; kingdom Metazoa; phylum Chordata; class Myxini; order Myxiniformes; family Myxinidae; genus Eptatretus; species Eptatretus atami. The sequence goes on along the minus strand of CM068964.1, from coordinate 10,182,690 downwards.
AAGACCACCCTCATAGACAATGGGGGTCAGGCTGGGCCCGTAGGCCTTTATGGCGCGGGACTTGGCAGACCAACCGAGTTCCCACGAACGTGCAGGTTTACCTTCCTCGCTGGGGCGACCCACGACACTCCTTCCCCCGGCAGCTAGCGTAACGCGGTCCGGCCCAGGCCTCGTCTGACGGCCGCGGTGAGTTCGGGCCCAGCAGCAACGCCTCAGAGGAACGAACGGGCCTTATGCTCTTTCTTGAGTTGATGCTCTCTGTTAAAGAGCCCCGTTCCGTCCCTCGCGCGCTCGGGACTGTCCCGAAGCCCGATCCACCTCGGACCGTGTCGCTGCTGGCTGGCAACCTCTCCACGTCCACACGAACGCGCCGTCAGTGCGTGGCACGGCCGGCCCTGATGTTGTTCCCGCTCCGTCTCCTCGGCAAAACCCGGACTTCCACTGGACTCGAGGCTCCGCTCCTCACACGCCTCCAGAATCCCCGACCGGCTTCTCCCTCGGATCGACTCGACTCTCTTCCAGACCCCTTGACTGGTTTTTGAACTGGCGCTCTGCGCGCCTTTTATAGGGCTGGGTGAGGCGAAATCTGATCTGCCGGCACTTTCAACCTTCTGACCTCTGCGCGGAAAGCGACGTTGGTGTGAAATCATCGGCGCTGCACGGCGAGAGAACCGCTTGACTCCGCGCCTGCAGCGATGCCGTTTTGATCTATCGTCGCCGCTGCTGGCGCAAAGATGGCGTCCGTTTCCGGAGACGAAGGTGAGGCGATGTTTGTGGTGTTGGGAGAGTGTTGACCGGTTTTGCTGGCGAAGTTGGTGAGGAATGGCGTGGTTGGTTGAGAGGCAGGTGTGGTTTGTGGTGGTGAAAGGCGGTTGGTCTGAAGCGGTTGTTGAGAGCGATGTTGGTGGTGGAGGTTTGGTTGGGGTCCAAAATAACGATAGCAAAGAATAACGGCTAACTCAAAGATCAACAGCCTGTGCCACGAATAATTCCCATTAAACAACGGTGGGGAAATCTAACTGAACCACAGACTTACCGGAATAACTGAACTAAGGCCGGTTTATGGTGGTCTGCGAATTTCCACAGCGTAACACTACACACACACACACATATATATATATATGTTACACACACATATGTACACACACACCAATAATATACACACCACACATACACACACAAACACATAACATATACATATATAAGCACCATACACAGACACACACACAACAGACACACACACACACAAGACACACACAGACACACACACACACACACCACACACACACACACACGGTAACACACACTAGCACAGTCACACACACACACCACTACACAGTACACACATGGGCACCGTACACACACGTACATACACAATCACTCAATA
>CM068964.1:10148876-10163007 GCA_035128595.1 Eptatretus atami | reverse complement strand
ACACTGACTTGTTGCACTAAGTACACTTTTGTTCAGATACCCACTTGGATCAGGTACCTATGTCACCAAGGAGCCAGGATAAGGAGATAAGCGTAAACTTCAGTTATGCGCATTAAAAATCCAAGATGCCACATTGTTGACACTGGTGGATAGGACCATTGCACACCCTAAATCCATTGGGGACATGGAGAAGCACAAGATGCTCAATCAGGCAGACTGAAATAAAGGGTGAGCATCGGTTGTAGCACCGGGCAAAACTATTCTTCACTTAATTCATCCTGTGATACATTGTACCAACTGTACATTCAGCCTTGTGATACATTTGTCACCCAAACTGTGCATTCAGCCTTGTGATACATTTCACCAACTTACATTCAGCCTTGTGATATATTGGTCACCAACTGTGCATTCAGCCTGTGATACTTGTCACCAACTGTACATTCAGCCTTGTGATACATTGTCACCAACTTGTACCATTCAGCCTTGTATACATTTCACCAACTGTACATTCAGCCTGTGATACATTGCATCAACTGTACATTCAGCCTTGTGATACATTGTCATCAACTGTAACATTCAGCCTGTGATAACATTGCACAAACTTTGTGCATTCAGGCCTTGTGATACATTGTCACCAACTGTGCATTTCCGCCTTGTGATACATTGTCACAACTGTGGCATTCAGCCTTGTGATACCATTGTCACCAACTTGTGCATTCAGCCTTGTGATCATTGTCACCAACTTGTTACATTCAGCCTTGTGATTACTTGTCACCAACTGTGCATTCAGCCTTGTGATACATTGTCACCAACTGTACATTCAGGCCTTGGATACATTGTCACCAACTGTACATTCAGCCTTGTGATACATCTGTCACCAACTGTACATTTCAGCCTTGTGATACATTGTCACCAACTGTGCAATTCAGCCTTGTGATTACATTGTCCACCAACTGCCACATTCAGCCTTGTGATACATTGTTAACCAACTGTACATTCAGCCTTGCTGATACATTGTAACCAAACTGTACATTCAGCCTTGTGATACATTGTCACCAACTGTACATTCAGCCTTTGATACATGTCACCAACTGTACATTCAAGCCTTCATTCTCATCATGCAGGATCGAATGCGTTTACCTTACAAAAGGTGTGGCTAGGCAACAAAGAGCCTGCAAGGTAAACAATTTATTAGGTCTTACAGAAGAATGTGCAAGCTTGGTGTTGTGTTGTGTAGTTTTCTCTACCAAAGCTTGCCATGCACAGATCAGACAAAAACACACACACACACACACAAACAAACCAAATTACATACACACACATACACACATATTACTTACACCACACACACATATATATAAACACATAACATACTGTTTACGAATCTTACGCCCGCCCAGGCCGTGCGAGTGTCGCGTTAAACTAATAACGGCCGCTCGCCCCACCCAACGGAAATTCAGCCGTGACTTTCTGGAACACACGCCAGAAACCCAGTCACGGTGGTGTTTTTAATCCCACCACGGACCCAGTCCGTATTCTACCCGCGCGCGACAGGGTCAATCGCGAATATCGATATACCTAGTATTCTGCGCGGGTAACCTACCGAGGACCGTACCGCGCCGAAGGCCTGTTGACACGAAACGCTTAAGCGGTTCGTTCCATTCTGGATAACCTGAGCGGGTATTCGCCAGACCCGCCGGACCGGTATTTTTGATCGTATTTCAAAAACCAACTAGTATTTCCAAAGCAAGATAGCAGTCAATTTGGGGGAAAAAAAAGACACGACGAACGTGTTTAAACAATTTTCCACCCAAACCAAGCACATTATTATTTTACCCAGATTGCACATATTACAGCCATGCAATCAATGGGGGAAAAGGGGACAAGACCGAGCCAAGTAAAAACACTAACAACCGACTATGGTTATTATTTCACAGGCACTTAACAGTTCTACTTGTCGGGACTCGGCCACCATCATTCCACACAAAGAAATAAAGAAAAGACCACCCTCATAAGGGGACAAAAAAGGGGTCAGGCTGGGCCGTAGGCCTTTATGGCGCCGGGACTGGCAGACCAAAACCGAGTCCCACGAGAACCGTGCAGGTTACCTTCCTCGCTGGGGCGACCCACGACACTCCTTCCCCCGGCAGCTAGCGTAACCGCGGTCCGGCCCAGGCCTCGTCTGACGGGCCCGTATTCGGGGCCCACCAGCAACGGCCTCAGAGAACGAACGGGCCTTATGCTCTTTCGAGTTGATGCTCTCTTTAAGAGCCCGTCCGTCCTCGCGTGCTCGACTGTCCCGAAAGCCCGATCACCTCGTGACCGTTCCGCTGCTGGCTGGCAACCTCTCCACGTCCCACACGAACGCGCCGTCATGCCCGTGCACGGCCGGGACCTTGATGTTGTTCCCCGCTTCCGTTCCTCGGCAAAACCCGGACTTCCACTGGACTCGAGCTCCGCTCCTCACACCGCTCCAGATTCCCGACCGCTTCTCCTCGGATCGACTCGACTCTCTTCCAGACCCCCTTGACTGGCTTGAACTGGCGCTCTGCGCGGCCTTTTTATAGGGCTGGTGGGCGAAAATCTGATCTCCGCACTTTCACTCTGACCTCTGCGCGGAAAGCGGACGTTGTGGAAATCATCGACCTGCACGTGCGAGAGACCTGCCTCCGCCTGCCAGCGATGCGTTTTGATCGTATCTCGCCGCTGCTGCGCCGCAAAGATGCGTGTCGTTTCGGAGACGAAGCTGAGCGATGTTTTTGGTGTGGAGATGTTGACGGTTGCTGGGACAAAGTGGTGCAGATGGCGTGGGTTATGGTGAGAGCAGGGTGTTGTGGTGTGCGAAAGGCGGTTTGGTCTGAAGCGGTTGTTGGAGGCCGATGTTGGGTGGGTGAGGTGGTATGGTCCAAAATATAGCGATAGCAAAGAATAAACGGCTAACTCAAAAGATCACAGCCCCCCCCCTGTGACACGAATAATTTCCCATTAAACAACGGTGGAAATCTAAAACGAACACAGACTTACGGAAAACTGAACTAAAAGGACCCTTTATGTGGTCTGCTAATTTCCAACAGCCGTAACACTACACACACAACACAACATTATTATTATATGTACACACACATATGTACACACACACATATAATACACACACACACATACACACACAAAACCATACATATACATATATTACACATAACACAGACACACACACACAGACACACACCACACAGACACACACAGACACACACACACACACAACACACACACACACACGTACACACACACACTAACACACACACACACCACACACACGTAGCACACACCACACGTACACCACACGTACGATACACAATACATATCCGGCGCGTAACTTTTACTTACCAACTGAATCACCCTTGTTTTCTTAGCGTCTCGTGTAATGATCGTTTTCCTGTTCCGAAAGATGTTAAAATTACTCAAATCAAATGCTCCACCATACGTGAACCACCGAACAAGTTTATGGTGTTTAACATCGAGAATAATTATTCCACTTCGCCACGAACACACTTCCACCAATGCAACTGCGGACCAACAGCCGTCATGGCCGCTCGCGTTATCAACAATCTGCGAAGTGACGTATTTCCCGTCATGTTGGGTCGATATGTGTTTCGCTCGCTGTATTAAAAGGATAATTCAAGCTTAAGCCGGCATCCGCTTCGATTGCTGAATGAAAGAAAAAAATAAACAATGAATATCCTGTAAATAAATTTCAAAATATAAATAAAACGCGTCACAAGTTCTGCGAATCGAATGCCGATATTTTAAAACGTCATTCGCCGTTCGGACGAAGGATTCATATCGCCATGGTGCGGACGAGGCTGGTACCTTCGGCACAAACTCATCACATCTTGACAGAGACGGTCACAGCAAAACAGTGGCGAATATCCACGGACAGAGCTCCATCGGACATCCCAGGGTGTCAGTCCTTATTCCCGTTGGGACCCCTTGTCTACGTTGCGTCATGATTCTGGAGCAATTTCATCTTTAATAAGACTTAGTGCGTGGACCGTACGTGCAAAAAAAAAAAAAAAAAAAGAATTGTGACCGTCATAGGCACCGTGCCCTGTCATTGCGTTTGGTAAAAATGGCCATAACATGGGAACCACTCGTCCGATTAATATCAAACCTTGAAAAAGGCACATAGGTCCCCAGAGTCAATTGTGACCGGCATATTAACGAAGAAGAAGAATAATTGTGACGTCCAATTGTGATGTCATAAGCACCGTGTTCCTGTCATTGGTTGGTAATTAAATGCCATAACTTGGGAACCACTTGTCCGATTTAATATACAAACCTTGAAAAGGCACATCCTCGGGGTCCCCAGCAATATACCTGGCAAGTTCTCAATTAGATCGACAGTGGTTGTCGAGAAACAGCGGTCACAGACACACACAGACACAGACACATACACAGACACAGACACCATAACACAGACAACACACACACACACACTGCTGGAATTATAGATCGATTATGTTTAATTTGTCCGTAATTACTGCTATCGCTTGATAGTTGATGGTGCAGTTGGTGATACTCAGCCGTAGCCGTTTGTTGGGTGTATTGTAGTGCATTATTTTAGTGTGATAGGTATTCTTCCTGTCAGGGTTTTTTTTTACCACTCACGATTGCGCTTCATATTCTACGTATAAATTAATTCCGTATAATGACCATAAATAACATTGATCTAGTAATGGTTTTTAAAGAAGTGTCGGGCAGAGAGATTGGTTGGGTCAAGCACTTTTTGTTATTGTAAAACCTGATAAACAGACGACACTTTCCGGTTTAGTTGTCAGTACGTTTCCCTCAAGTAAAGCCAGTATTTTCGGAAACACCGAAAGTGAGGTCGCGGAATTACCGTGATCACACCGGTTTTCTGAGTCACGGTTACCATTGGATACGGCGGTCCTTCTCACGACAGCACGCCCACGGTTACGGGACGCCACACGACACGGACTTCGTTGCTTTTTTGCGCTCTGTACCACGACTTTCCTTCCAGTTCTATTATCGCTTTGTCTGACGTTCCCAGCGTTGCAGTGAAATTTTTTTGTGAGGGAAGAAGGGTGGGTTGGGGGATAGTAGAGGGGACAGTGAAGACCGAACCAAACTGAGATTGCTCAGCCACGAAGACCCCGCGATGCGTGCGTTGCGTCCCTGCACAGACTGCTCTGCCAGCTTACCCTGCAGCACATTCAGGCTCGGCTCTGCCTCCGCGGATGGCTGCACCGCCTACTGAGGAAACAAAACGGCGAGCCAGAGGGACTGTTTCAGGTAAGAGTTTTGCCATGGTGTGGTGGTGGTTGGTCGTTTATGGCAGCCTTAGCTGCCGGGTAGCTATTCATTTCTTGAACGCGACTGTGTTCTCTATGCAGTGCCCTCTACTCAGTAACACAACACTGGACGTACCACTTTCGCGACCTCGGAAGGATGATTACGGCTGATCAACCCCCTGGTGTATTAATTCAGGCGGCTAACGGGCTTGAACTCAGGACCCTAGATCAACCAAGCCGCCACCCTACCACTTGCTCCAACACCAGGCTCGCCATGCTGATGTACCCCATTCACCAACACAGCGAGACAAACCCTGTTCACGGTGACATCCAGGTACAGTGTAATGCCTCTTGATCCCCATGGATGGTGTTTTTACAAATGTTACAAACATATTCACAATTTCGTGCTCTTTGTTCGTCGCACGAGTTCAACAGGAAGGCACATTCTGTCTTCGTGGCCGCGTCATGTTTGCTTTTGTAATCGGATCTGCTTGTGTTTGCACAATATCATAATGAGATAACCATGCACAAGTCCGTCGGCTGAACTTGTGCTTCCATTTAAAGTTCAAACCCAACTTCAAGTGTTCACATCGTGATGTATGTCGCATACCCAGTGTTTGGCTTTATCTACAAACACCAATAACCCCGTATTGGTAACGGAACACCTCCCACACCACGAGTCAGGTAAACCAAGGTGTCCACAATCGTATCGGGGTCACGCCAAGAAGACGTTGCTTGTGGTACACCGAATGATGTTGGCAAAGTTTACTGGGAGGTTTTGAAAAATAGGTGAAAGATAATGAAAATGTGAAGAGATGAAAGCGGACGGTTTTCGGAGATTCCGCCAACATCAGGAAATGGAATATAAATTATGATTCAGAGCAATGGATTGCCAACCGATGGGCTATAAGAATGATGTGGGAGGAAGGTTTTGGAAGAGGCAGTGGAATCATTTCAGGGACAAAGGAGTGTTTCTGGAATGTTGGCCTTTGTTAAATAGAAAGGGGGCAGCAAGGTTTGCAGTGGGAATTGAGGAAGGAATTCAGGCTTTTTTTTTTTTAGGTTAATGGAGGGTGGGAACGTATTGAGAAGGAACTGATGATGTAATTGTGGTTGCTATGGTCGGGCAAGAAAATAGTTTTCAGAAAGGGAAAAGTTCAACTTATTCTATACCAATGCCAGGAGTTTAAAATAATTTTGATGGAAGTGCTTGAAGCTGTTGTGGATTTTTTTTAAACCCACCTTGTTGTGATCATTGTCCTCCTGAAGGATTCTAACTGGCCGATTGTGGAATCCTATTTGACTTCAGGCAGAGTTTAACGTTGTCCGATTTGGTTATAAAATCCGGCATAAAAACCATTAACACTGATAAAACCGATGTCCACACAAGTCCTTCCTTGTGAAACAATTTATTTTCTAATTATACACCATACACTTTTCACCCTCATACAATGAACTTAAGATCCCCATTTGATTGCAATATTTTTTAGTTCTATTTCATTATATTCTTACTTTAGTTAACAGTTAGACCAACCCGATTCAATCACTTTCACATTACATCAGAGTTTTATTCTAACTTGTACTTTGGTCAGTTCCAAGGAGCACAAGCCACTGAGATTCTAATACTTTCTCAGGTACTTGCACTGAAACAATTTTACATTTTCAAAGCATTTTATACTTTCATGAGGAGAGTGGTTGGGGCTATTCAACCCAGACTGTAGACGTGTCCTTTAGAGGAGAAATCCACTTCGTACATTTCTAAGCAAAGGTTCGTTTATCAGCTCCGGTCACTCTGCTTCCAGAACAACACATTTCTTATCATTTAGGGCAAAGTCTTTTTGGCCAGAAATGACAGCCAATTCAACTTGCAGTATATATTAAGTACATTTCTAAAACTCCATTTGTTACAATTTAGAATACATTAATATAAAATTTTTCCCCCACAAAGCCAAAGTAGAGAGCGGAGGAGTACGATATAGTTGCAGGAAGTGATACATGGTTTAAGGAGAGTAGCTGGAGGACAGGATTAGAAGGCTACCAGGTGTATCGTGTGGTAGGAGGCGTGTAGCAATCTGGGTAAAAGACAGCATTGCATCTTAGAGAAAAAGCCAGGTGTTGGTTTAACAGTTAAGGTGGCTGGCTTAAGATCTTAGGGTCTAAAGATCCCTCTTGTTCATTAAATAACACCAGGTGGGTTGACTCAGCCTGTCAGCAAAATGAGTACCAGCTTACGGGGAACAGGGGGCACTGCATCAGTGGCCACATCTGTGCTTCGCTGACGGGGGTATGAAGGGAAGTGGGGGGGGGGGGGGTGGGGAGAGGGAATGGAGGAGGGGAGAGGAGCGAGGGAAGTGAGTGCATGAAGAAGGGGAGAAGAGCGAGGAAGAGGGTGTGGAGGTTGGGGAGAGCGACACCTCACGAAACGTTGCTATGGGAGAGACGGGGACAGACAGTTACAGAGGTGTGGGAGGAGAGTGCTGCATTTTATTTGGAGGGAGGAGTGAGGATGGGACAGGCAGAAGGGGGGAGGAGGAAAAAATAGAGGATAGGTGGCGGTGGAGGTGCTGGTGGCGTAAGCAAAGAGAGTGATATGTTGTGCTTAATGACTGAACACAAATATAAAAACAACTCATGTCACAACAGCTGTACACACAAGGACCACAACAGAGTTTGTAAAGTTAACCGCTGGCACATCTGCCAAAAAACTTTGATATCCCAGTTCCAAAAAAACATGGGAACATTAACCAAAAGCATGGATTGAAAACATGGAAGTACCGCTCGTGTACGACCAACTGATCGCGTTAGAGCGTGAACATCGAAAACAAAAGCATTGCAAACCAGATATCATTACTTCGGTACAAAAAAGAGATTAGAAGGCATTGCTAATTGAGGTGTTAATACCAGCAATTTTGGACTAAACGATGCAGAAATCAAGAAAATGACCCAAATATCAAGACCTCAAGAATGAAGTGACAAGATCATGGAAGATGAAGAATGCCAAAGTTGGCCCAGTGATGGTTGGAGCTTTTGGGAATGATGACAAATAACCTCACAGAGATATTAAAAACCATCCCTGGGAATATTACAACAAACTAACTACAGTTGGAAGCTGTCCTGAAGGCTCAGCGACGATCCTGAAGAGAGCCCTTGGCACAAAAACTTTGAGAACAGAAAATGTCACAACTTGGTCCATGAATCGTTTGTCCCATTACCAAAATGAAGGTGGATACTCAGCCCACCCTGGAGACTCATTCACATTTGAAACCCACATATGAAGCTACCTAAAACGACGCACACACACACACGCACACACGCACACACGCACACACGCACACACGCACACACGCAGCACACTACGCACACACTCACACACTGACACACACACACTGCACACACACACACACACACACACCACACACACACCACACACACACAACACACACACACCACACACACACACAACACACACACACACACACACACACACACTGTCTTTTATTAGTAGTAGGTAAAATAACATGAGTGGCGTTTGATTTATATAAGTATCGGAGTAAGCAAAGGCAAGTTAAGAAAAAATTACTGAGTATGAAAAGGACATGGCTAAGAATATTATGCATGACCAAATACAACCCGTCGCTTCGCTGACGGGACTATTTAAGGGGGACGGAAGTAAGAAGGGGGAGAGGAGATTAAGAAGGAGGAGAAAGGAAGGAAGGATGGGAGGGAGGGTGAAGGGAGAGGGAGGGAGGGTGGAGGGGAGGAGGAGGAGGTTGAGGGGGAGGGAGGGAGATCAAGGCATGGTGGGGGAAGTGAGGAAGGGGGGAGGGGGTGAGGAAGAGGATTGCAGAAAGGAAGCAGCATGAGGGAGGGCAAGGAAAGTAAACAGTTGTAAAGGAGGGTCCGTCCAGACCATCACCACCATCCGGACACGTCTGAAGATAACCAACTTCCAGAGGACAGGTATACCAAGGTGGGTGGGAGAAAGACGGGTGGAGGAGCGGGGAGGGTGAAGGGAGGTGAAACAAGTGTGAGGGAGAGCAAGGTAAGAGAAATGTGAGGGGAGGTCTGTTTGGACATAACCACTCTCTGGACACGTCCGGAGATAAACCATCTGTAAAAACCCACCGTCTAGACACGTATGGAGATAACCACTATCTGGATACGTGCGGCAATAACCACTGTTTGGAGACGTGCAGAGATGACCCCATCTGGGCATAACCACTGTCCAGATACGTTCGGAGACAGAAAGAGAGGTATGGGAGGATGCTGGCGCTGTATTAGTTGGGATGGATTGAGGATGAGAGAGAGAGAGAGAGAGAGAGAGAGAGAGAGAGAGAAGAGAGAGAGAGAGAAGAGAGAGAGGAGGTAGTGGGGTAGAGTTAGTTAGCAGAGAAATATGTTACACTTATGAACACCAGACACACAGACACACACATTATTAGTGTAGATAATAGCAAGGCATTATTTAAGGGTAAAAGAACAGTTAGGACAAGTGTAGCCTTTTGAGGAATAGCACCAGGAGAGTAGTTGGTGAGGAAAGTGAGATGGCAGGCTTATTAAGCAGTGGTTTTGCTTCAACTTTTTCACAAGAACAGTCAGGAGAATTGACAATAGCTGAGAGTCTCTATCAAGGAGGTGAGAAGGGCCTTTTACAGAAGATCCAGGTTGGAGAGTAGCAAATTTAACACCATTATTTAAGGCCACATAAAAAACAAGGACAAATGTGTCAAGAGCCGCGTCCTAAAGGTTTTGTCTTCACAGAAGAGAAGGAACAAGAACAAGAAGAGGAAGAAAAAAAAAACACCAACAACTTCCGATATTTCGTCACGTGCCTTGACGGAGCCAATAGCGAGACCCGTTCCTGGACGATCGTCGTTCATGACGAGAAATAGTGTATTTACGAAATTACAATACTTTAAATGGAATAATCTTTAAATAGTAACGTGAACTTTTCGAAACTTTAAAGCAAATGTCCGAATATATTTAAAAAGTTCATGATAGACGCTCTCAAAAGGCACCCTCAATGCGAGGATGTGTACAGGTGTTTAGTATTTAAGGAGATCCGGATCCTGTATATAAAAGAGCCGAGTCGTAAAGGTTTTGTCTTCACAAGAAGAAGAACAACAAGAAGAAGAACAACAACGCCGAGCTCTCTTAGAGCCACGTCTCACAAGCGAGAATCTCACAACTAAAAATATCAGTGATCGTCTGGATTTGTTTTTTAAAAATAAAATAAAAAGGAAGGAGGAGGCTCATTTTGTTGTTATATGTTATTTATATTTTATTATTTTCAAAATTGCCTGCCGGCTTTTAGATTCAAGATGGCCACCAGATTTTTAGTTCAAAATGGCCACTGACATTTTCATTCAAGACCCTTCATGTTTTAATGCAAAGAAACCACTTAAAAGAAATGAATTGAAAATAATCACACCTCCACACCCCTACTCCCTCCCCCCCCAAAAAACCAAAAACAAAAACGAGTCATGTATCAGACATGTCAGTTTCTACCCACAAAGAGATATCATGACGTGAGTCATGTACACGACACGTCACCAACCCACTTACGAGGCCTATTAAAAATACAATCCACAGTTTCAAAAGAAATATATTTAAATTGTATGGTAACATACAAAAAACTAACACTGTGCATATTCAAATTATTTGCTATGCCATCTTTCTCTATAGATCTCCAGTAAACATTTATTTAAATACACAGATTTATACGTGTGGGATGTGGACTCACCAGCGCTGGTTTGGTCTCGCTCCTGTATGGCGTCTCTCTGGTCCAACTCCCCACAAGCGAAATCGGAGAAAACATCACGTAGTGAGCGTCACCCATCAAAAATTTGTTCTGGCATACCATAGCTTCAGGACTTTAGTTTCCATCTGAATTTGCAAGCGCATTGAAAAACCATCTTCACAAATGAAAAGCATCATGGAAGTGGGAAACAGCACGGCAATGGAAAGCGGCAGCACAGCACTTATCGCTGCGCTAGGTTATAAGAAGAAATGATCGATTCAGAGAATGGTGTTAAGTTGTTCACAAAGATATGGATTTTTTTCAGGATGTTTGACAAAATAACAAATCACAAAAAAAAGGAGGTGGCCTCAAAAAATGGAAGTGTGTGAGACGAAATAAACTGTGTTTTATTATCATTATTTTTTTTTAATTTGGCCTAATAAAGGACCCAGAGAAGAATTGGGAATTGTAGTCCTGTTAGTTTGACTTCAGTTGTGGGGAAGGTGTGGAGACATTAATTAATTATGGACCAGGTGAGGAACCATTTAAATAAATACAAACTAATTAAAGGTAGTCAGCATGGGTTTACCAAATAGTCTGGTTCCTATGTAATTTCGTTATAATTTTTGGGAGATTATGAAAACTATATATATGGTTTGAAAACCTTATTGCCTAACAAATCAGAAAATGTTTGATTCCATTTTCTCAGATGTCATTATGTGGCCATCTTGGATTTTTAAAAACTGGCGACCCTCAAACACAAGTTTCTCAATATCTCGCCTCCGAGATGACCTAGAAACAAGATTCCAGTGGCCAAATCTACATTTTTGGGGCAAAGAATCCAATGGTTGATAATTACAAATGTCAATGACACATGTATGGGTGTCTATCTTGCATTTTAATATGCATAGCTGAACAGAACAGAAAAAGAAAAAAATATTCGGAATTTGACACCCAAAGTTTACACACAAGCAAACTGTCATGTCTGTCTACACATCCTCCATCGTCCTCACTATCATCACTGTCACCAGCAAATGTGATATCCCGAGAGTCTTCATTATTCTGGCAGTCAGTGCTACACTGACATAGCTCCGTGCGGGGTAGCTCCACTGAATTGCACGAACATCTGTGTGAAAACAGTCTGCTTTGCATGACATCTGACCATCTCAATGATGGCTCTGGTGCGGCTGGGAGGACTCAGTTGTCATGGTTTCAGCTGGCTATCCTCGTCCTTGTAGTAGCCATTCTGTAGTGGGTCAAGGAACTCCTGCTGGGCGATGTCTGCCTGACCCCACACTCTGGCCTGGATATGGGCTCGTAGGACATGCTGCTTGAGAGCACCAAGTGTGGGTGGAAGCTTGTCATTTCTGCCATGTGCTTGCAGAAACGATACCATCTCAGTTCAGGGATGTTGTCAATTTGGATCCCCTTAGTAAGTATACAGTGCATACAAACTCAGCCAAAGTAGATAACAGATCTTCTGTCACTTCACTGGTTTGAGACAGCATTTGCAGAGCCTTGACAACATGATCATCTACTTTTAGGTAGATGTTCAGTAAGGTTAGTTTGCCTAATTCTAGAAAACCGCCCAGTGTTGTCGCTCCTGTAAAGCATAAATGCCGGCAAAGCCTTTTAGTGGGGCAACTTAGCTAAATATAGCCATAAAAATTGTGCATTTTGTGAGGAAACGCACCAAATTTGGCACACTAGAGCCTAACATATTATTAACAGATTTGGATATTGGGCCATCTCAAAATTTTTGATGGCATAGAAAATGGCTGCCACAGCCCATCAGCGGCTGAATTTGAGATGGCCCAAATATCCAAATCTGTTCATAATATGTTAGGCTACTAGTGTGCCAAATTTGGTGCTTTCCTCACAAAATGCACAATTATTATGCTAAGTTGCCTCACTATTTGCTCGATCTGCACCCAGAGCTTTCCATATTGGTTTCACTTCCAAAATCCCAGATGCCATTGAAACACAAGTATTTTTCAGCAGGATTTCATAATTTGCTACAACCAGCAACCGGTACATCGTGTCTGGGGAGAAGAAACATGAGCTGTGCATCGGATGGGTTGTGACATGAAGCCAGAACTGCATGTGGATCAACAAGGTGTCTGCTTCTTCATGGTTGTTGCCCTTCAAAGTCCAATTGACTGTTGCTCTCGGTTGTGTCCTGCAGCAGCAGCAATGACAAGCTGGGGATTCTTTGCTGTAGTCAGAGGGGCTTTGCAGTTGACACACCTGGAAACACAGCTAACATGTGCTAACTAGCGTTAGCTTGGACATGCTGCATACACACCAGCCGCGTAGAAACAACAACATACCTGGATTCGTCTGAATTTTTTGATGTTCCTCTAATCGCGAACGTTTAGTGAGCTTCATACTCAACGCGTGCACATGAGAGAATAGGAAACAACAACAACAACACAATACCCTGGCAATTTGGAATCCGTTGCGTCGGCTATGACCCTTTTGCTTCCGGTTTTTGTCATGGGAATGATGCGGTCCCGGGAGATAAAGGCATCGTCGGAGACCATGAAAGACCCAAATATCAGACATGGTGTATATTTCCTCCACTGATTTTAATAAAGATAATCTCCCGCACATCAAAGAATAATTTTTAATCGTGATTTACATTATTTGATCGCTGATCCCGAATCCAGGCCGAAGTAACGCGGAAAATTCAGCATCGAATGTAAGAAGAATTCTACGTTCGCGTCGAGGGCTTTGCCTATTCCATATTACCTGCAGATACTGACGCAATAACTGCAATTACAAATCACCACAGATAAACCTACAAATTGCCAGCACTAGATTTATGTACCTGTACACTTGACTTGTTGCACTTAAGTACACTTTTTGCTTCAGATACCCACTTGGATCAGGTACTATGTTCACCAAAGGAGCCAGGATAAGGAGAAGCCGTAACTTCAGTTATGCCGCATTAAAAATCCAAGATGCTGACCTAACCTGTGCCATTGATCATCTGTACTGATTCTAATTATTCACCATTGGATTATTTCCCCAAAAATGTAGATTTAGCCACTGGATCCTCGGTAATCTAAAGTCAAGATAT
>CM068964.1:10125660-10148851 GCA_035128595.1 Eptatretus atami | reverse complement strand
ATCCAAGATGGTGACCTAAACCTGTGCCATTGATCATCTGTACTGATTTCTAATTATCACCATTGGATTATTTCCCCCAAAAATGTAGATTTAGCCACTGGATCCTCGGTAATCTAGAAGTCAAGATATTGAAAAAATAGTATTGAAGGTCGCCATTTTAAAAAAATCCAAATGGCCGCCATATTGGCTTCTGGGAAGATGGAATCATGCATTTTCTGATTCGTTATTCTATGAAGTTTCCAAAAATGTATAGTTTTCCTATCTCCAAAAAATTTTAACGAACTCATATTTCTGGACATAGTGAACTGGACTAAAAGGTAGTTTCCTGTCCAACAAATCTTTTTAGAGTTCTATGAAGCAGTGTCTGATTGGGTGGATGTTAGACTTTAAGAAGGCATTTGATAAGGTACCACATCGGATGTTGTTAGCCAAGGTGAGGGCTTGTGGAATAGCTGGTCAGGTGGCTAACTAGATTGCAAACTGTGGCTTCGTGATAGGAAGCAAAAGTGGCTGTTAGTGGCGGAGGATGTCTTGCTAGGAGATGTAAGTAGTGAGGTACCTCAGGGATCAGTACTCGCGACCATTATTATTTATAACTAGCAAATATAACCAGTCTCTTCTCTGGCTGGGGATATTAAGGGTGGGGGGAAAAAAGAGGGTGTGGGAGGGAGAGAGAGAGGAGGGAAGTGGATTGACATGAGTTACTGATATATATACAGACAGACAGACAGACAGAGAGAGACTGGTGAGGAGAGGAGGCTGGGGTTAGCAAAGATAATGATATTGTCGTATCCATGCCAGTTAAGACCGACCTGGACAGATTGCTGAACAGTTCTCCCTTGGAAGCGAAAGCGTGATCCTTGAAGATTATAGCGCGTGTGCACGGAGGTGGCAATCACGTACCAGAGGCACTCACCAGGACGGAGGACATGGGCTTATACTCAAACTCCACAACTAATAGACAGACGCAAGCAATCTTAATAAATAGGGGTTTAATGAACATAAATTAAGTATTCATAAGAGGAATAAATCAAAGCGTCATAATGAAAATAAATCAAAGCATGAGGTAATGAAACGTGAGCGTCATCTACTGCCTTAAAGTCGAGGCACCTCTACACACAGTTTAAAACAAGGACAAATGTGTCCAAGAGCCGTGTCATAAAGGTTTTGTCTTCACCAGAAGAAGAAGAAAACAAGAAGAAGAAGAGACAACGCGGAGCTCTCTTAGAGCCAGCCGTTCGCAACGGCGGGCTAAAAACGGACAAGGGGAAAGATGAAACAAAAGGAAAAATCCCTCTTTATTCTCGCACTTAGCTTTGTCCAGAGATGTCCTTTTAGAACTTGACGATCGAACTGCTTCGTCCTGCGTGAAGCTCGCAAAATAGCGCTAAGCCGCTCTCTCGGCAGGAAACGTGCAGGAGCAATTCGGGCGATGATATTCAACACCAGGGCTCAGAAACCACCGTGCAGCTTCTTTCACAATCAAACTTTCCGACCATTCCTCTCTTGCACCAGGTGTGTTCACAACGATCGCCCATCTTCCTCCTTGACCATACCGACGAGACGATTTCTGAGGCTCCGTGATAAGGTCCCTTTCGATCAAAATTCCGCCTCGTTCATAGCAGGTCCCTTTCAGTTCAACCGGTTTATTCAGGATAGTGACCGCTCAACAGTTGTTCTCACGTGACTGAGCTGTGTAGACTGGGTTAGATTTCCCGGCCTGACTTGTGTGATCGTCGGATTGGTGTTTCACAGGCTGGGTGTTTTCATCACAAAGTGGACCATCCCTTGGATAGAACATTATGTTCATTGGTCCCTTCTGCTAGCATAGCTGGTGGATGTTAAAATCCAACCTTGTCATTTGACAAGAGGAAGGTGAGTTTGTCACCTTCATGTTGAACAAGTTATAGATTCCTACCCCAAATCACCTTCAGCCGAACGTTGGGCCTGGACAGCTGGTTCATAAAAAACTTGGGCCAGCTGACCCGACGATAAGTTGGTAATAACTGGGGCCATTAATGTGGTGGTGCGTCCCTTGATGAGCCATGGTATTATTCAAACATTGTCATTGACCTGTGACTTTTCATTTTATTTAGCTGAAGTTCAAGCTCTCGTTTAGTCACTATGCTACCTGTAGTTTTAAATAAAAATATGAAAATGGAGGACTTACCTCCAAGTCCACAATCTTGAAAGAGCATAACTTGGGTATGCTGTTGTGAACAGATAGTGCTTCAGCATCTGAACCCAATGGGGAAGCGGAGTGTAACTCACACACAACTAAGGAATGGAGTCACACCAGATCCCCATCGCTGGATCGTCAATTTCTTCTGCAGCTTCGACGTATTCTCCCCATCCTTTTCCCACGGCTCCTTTGCCCGTGAGATGGGCCTGCTCGTGCTTCACTCCCTGGCTCTTGTATCCGGTAAACCTCATCACCTGCCGTTCGTGCTTGAGACTTCATGCGCTTTTAACACGTAGTTCGTTATCTTTGCTGGGAAGCCACACTTTGTTCTGAATTTCAAATTTTTGCTTTGTGGACTTTTGGGAATAAACGTGAACTTTGGCTTCTACTTTTGTAATGACTGGGTATATTGCAGCTACAGGGTGAAATGGTATGCTTGTCAGTGTGCTTGCCAATGTGTCCGCAAGGCCCATGAGACCAACTTTAAAATAGCACCGTGAACGCATACTTTATTGTTGTGCCCTCAAACAGCATCGATCACAGTTCGACAAAATTTGTGTGGTGTCACCATAACATTTTTACATGAACCCTGGTTGATTTTGTACCTTCAATGCGGATTATGTCAAAGTTATATGCGGCTGTTCCTGAGTGTGTGTTTGCCCAAAACCGCCATGGTGACGCTCAACGAGCATGCCCAACTGGACTTCGCGCGCGTTCAGAAAAGTTGTCGAACTTAACCATAACATTTTAATGTCTAATTTAACCTAAACTTGATTGTTTTTTTTCCAACCTAGACTGTACATTATGTTCATGTTAGAGACAATTAATCCAGTGTTTTATCATTTAAATAGCCTCTTCACCCTGTGTCTGTCTGTTTGCATGTTGTTATCAGGAGCCATTAATTTTCTTCTCTGTACTCCTTATAGAGGAGGTTTTCAGGTGTGTGCACAGGTTATCCCACTAGTTTACATATAAATTAATTTGTACTTTCAAAATGATGTATGAATGCTAAACGAGGTCTTTCACGTATGCACTGTGTGTGCGTTTTCAGTGAAACAGTTCGGCTCGCCGGGCACTTTTAACCTGCCGTTGCTGGAAGAAAAATCCGTGATCCAAATAGTCTTTTAAATATAATTTTTCAGCATGAACAGAAGAGTGGAAATTTCAAAATGCGTTAACGATAATTGTTCTGTTCGTGAATGCCAAATTGGACTCGTGGAAATATACGCTATACGATATGCGAGAAATATTTGTGGATAGGTGTCGAGTTCCTACCATTTCCTGTTAGCCCAAGTGAGCGGCCATACAACTCCCCGCCTCTCCCAAACATAATTAATCGTAAATATCATCATTTTGAAACTTTCTCTGACATTGACAAGCCTCAGATATGATCTCCCATTGGTGTTAAGAAGCACCCAATCCCGATACGGTGTCTCCCTCTGGGAAGTCTGCCTGAATGTTGTGATGACAGCATCGTCTTTACAATTTCAGACTCCATTAAATAAATCACCAAGCCTGACATGTTCACATTAGGTAATCCCAGCAAGGTTCAAAGACCACTCATTGACAGTGATGGCTTGAAAGTTTGGGTTGAACGTGTCAGCCTACGAACCTTCAGGTCTTGCACCGATCCACACTGCCTCGGTAGTTTGCAATATGGGTTAGCTGCAAGCTGTCACATTTTTGGGTGAGTTCACAAAGTTTTTCCAACTCTTTTGTTGTGCAGAGGCACAGCCCTTTGCTCAGGTATATTTCCAAGTATTTTAAGCTTCTTTTAGAAGCTTTGTGAGCCATCTTTGTGGTAAACAATCCTTCTCACATAACACGATATATGTTTGGCTTCCCTGATGACCCCCGCTGACAGGGGTTTTCTGCGCATGCATGCCGAGCATTCTGGCAGATTGTCATTTCAAAAGTCCCGTATTATTGAGAATGATTACAGAGGTTAACTTTTACTATACATGAACCATTACCATGGCATATCACATTATATACGTATTGTTGCCGTCTCAGGGCTCGAGCCTACTACGAGGGGGAAATGCCCGGTTTCTCTCAAACTCACCCAGACCTTTGAGAGATCTCCTTTAGAGCGGGGGAGTTTGAGGTTATGTAACTCGTACTCATGTTTGATTGGCCTTAACGTTCCTGCAGGAAGAGATTGTGTCACACTGCATCAGTCTGGTGTGTGTGCTGTGTGTGTGTGGTGGTGTGTGTCGTGTGTGTGTGTGTGTTTTTAACGCTAAAGGGGCATTGTGAGGGAAGGGATCGGCCACACACCCGCATCAAATGACTGCCAACGCCTTGCTGACAACCTTCCATTGTGCAAATATACAATAGGGGGAATCCTAATCTACCCATTGCCAACGCAGTTTGAATCCACTGACCCATCGAAGGAATCCCACTGAACCCATCTACCATTTTACAGAACATAATACGCTGAAGGAACTACATTCGTGAATCTCTCTCTTCGGTGTGATTGAAAAAATAGTATTGGAAGGTCGCCATTTTAAAAATCCAAGATGGCCGCCATATTGGCTTCTGGGAAGATGGAATCATGCATTTTCTGATTCGTTATTCTATGAAGTTTCCAAAAATGTATAGTTTTCCTATCTCCAAAAAATTTTAACGAACTCATATTTCTGGACATAGTGAACTGGACTAAAAGGTAGTTCCTGTCCAACAAATCTTTTAGAGTTCTATGAAGCAGTGTCTGATTGGGTGGATGCTAGACTTTAAGAAGGCATTTGATAAGGTACCACATCGGATGTTGTTAGCCAAGGTGAGGGCTTGTGGAATAGCTGGTCAGGTGGCTAACTAGATTGCAAACTGGCTTCGTGATAGGAAGCAAAGAGTGGCTGTTAGTGGGAGGATGTCTTGCTAGGAGGATGTAAGTAGTGAGGTACCTCAGGGATCAGTACTCGGACCATTATTATTTATAACTAGCAAATATAACCAGTCTCTTCTCTGGCGGGGATATTAAGGGTGGGGGGAAAAAGAGGGTGTGGGGAGGGGAGAGAGAGGAGGGAGTGGATTGACATGAGTACTGTATATATACAGACAGACAGACAGACAGAGAGAGACTGGTGAGGAGAGGAGGCTGGGGTTAGCAAAGATAATGATATTGTCGTATCCATGCCAGTTAAGACCGACCTGGACAGATTGCTGAACAGTTCTCCCTTGGTAAGCCGAAAGCGTGATCCTTGAAGATTATAGCGCGTGTGGGACGGAGGTGGCAATCACGTACCAGAGGCACTCACCAGGACGGAGGACATGGGCTTATACTCAAACTCACAACTAATAGACAGACGCAAGCAATCTTAATAAATAGGGGTTTAATGAACATAAATAAGTATTCATAAGAGAGAATAAATCAAAGCGTCATAATGAAAATAAATCAAAGCATGAGTAATGAAACGTGAGGGCATCTACTGCCTAAAGTCGAGGCACCTCTACACACAGTTAAAACAAGGACAAATGTGTCCAAGAGCCGGTCATAAAGGTTTGTCTTCACCAGAGAAGAGAACAAGAAGAAGAAGAACAACGCAGTGAGCTGCTCTTAGAGCCAGCGTTCGCAACGCGGCTAAAAACGGACAAGGGGAAAGATGAAACAAAAGAAAAATCCCTTCTTTATTCTGGCACTTAGCTTTGTCCAGAGATGTCTTTTAGAACTTGACGATCGAACTGCTTCGTCCTGCGTGGGAAGCTCGCAAAATAGCGCTAAGCCGCTCTCTCGGCAGGAAACGTGCAGGAGGCAATTCGGGCGATGATATTCAACACCAGGGCTCAGAAACCACCGTGCAGCTTCTTTTCACAATCAAACTTGCCGACCATTCCTCTCTTGCACCAGGTGTGTTCACAACGATCGCCCATCTTCCTCCTTGACCATACGACGAGACGATTTCTGAGGCTCCGTGATAAGGTCCCTTTCGATCAAAATTCCGCCTCGTACATAGCAGGTCCCTTTCAGTTCAACCGGTTTATTCAGGATAGTGACCGCTCAACAGTTGGTTCTACGTGACTGAGCTGTGTAGACTGGGTTAGATTCCCGGCCTGACTTGTGGATCGTCGGATTGGTGTTTCACAGGCTGGGTGTTTCATCACAAAGTGGACCATCCCTTGGATAGACATTATGTCATTGGTCCCTTCTGCTAGCATTAGCTGGTGGATGTTAAATCCCGCCTTGTCATTTGACAAAGAGGAGGTGAGTTGTCACCTTCATGTTGAACAAGTCATAGATTCCTACCCCAAATCACCTTCAGCCGAACGTTGGGCCTGGACAGCTGGTTCATAAAAAACTTGGGCCAAGCTGACTCGATGATAAGTTGGTAATAACTGGGGCCATTAATGTGGTGGTGGTCCCTTGATGAGCCATGGTATTATTCAAACATTGTCATTGTACCTGTGACTTTTCATTTTATTTAGCTGAAGTTCAAGCTCTCGTTTAGTCACTATGCTACCTGTATTTAAATAAAAATATGAAAATGGAGGACTTACCTCCAAGTCCACAATCTTGAAGAGCATAACTTGGGGTATGCTGTGTGAACAGATAGTGCTTCAGCATCTGAACCCAATGGGGAAGCGAGTGTAACTGCACACACAACTAAGGAATGGAGTCACACCAGATCCCCATCGCTGGATCGTCAATTTCTTCTGCAGCTTCGACGTATTCTCCCCATCCTTTTCCCACGGCTCCTTTGCCGTGAGATGGGCCTGCTCGTGCTTCACTCCCTGGCTCTTGTATCCCGGTAAACCTCATCACCTGCCGTTCGTGCTTTGAGACTTCATGGCGTTTTAACACGTCGTTCGTTATCTTTGCTGGAAGCCACACTTTGTTCTGAATTTCAAATTTCATGCTTTGTGGACTTTTGGGAATAAACGTGAACTTTGTGCTTCTACTTTTGTAATGAATGGGTATATTAGCAGCTACAGGGTGAAATGGTATGCTTGTCAGTGTGCTTGCCAATGTGTCCGCAAGGCCCCATGAGACCAACTTTAAAATAGCACCGTGAATGGCATACTTTATTGTTGTGCCCTCAAACAGCATCGATCACAGTTCGACAAATTTGTGTGGTGTCACCATAACATTTTTACATTGAACCCTGGTTGATTTTGTACCTTCAATGCGGATTATGTCAAAGTTATATGCGGCTGTTCCTGAGTGTGTGTTTGCCCAAACCGCCCATGGTTTGACGCTCAACGAGCATGCCCAACTGGACTTCGGCGCGGTTCAGAAAAGTTGTCGAACTTAACCATAACATTTTAATGTCTAATTTAACCTAAACTTGATTGTTTTTTTTCCAACCTAGACTGTACATTATGTTCATGTTAGAGACAATTAATCCAGTGTTTTATCTTTTAAATAGCCTTTCACCCTGTGTCTGTCTGTTTGCATGTTGTTATCAGGAGCCATAATTTTCTTCTCTGTACTCCTTATAGAGGAGGTTTGTCAGGTGTGTGCACAGGTATCCCACTAGTTTACATATAAATTAATTTGTGACTTTCAAAATGATGTATGAATGCTAAACGAGGTCTTTCACGTATGCACTGTGTGTGCGTTTTCAGTGAACCAGTTCGGCTCGCCGGGCACTTTTAACCTGCCGTTGCTGGAGAAAAATCCGTGATCCAAATAGTCTTTTAAATATAATTTTCAGCATTTGAACAGAAGAGTGGAAATTTCAAAATGGTTAACGATAATTGTTCTGTTCGTGAATGCAAATTGGACTTGTGGAAATATACGCTATACGATATGCGAGAAATATTTGTGGATGAGGTGTCGAGTTCCTACCATTTCCTGTTAGCCCAAGTGAGCGGCCATACAACTCCCCCCTCTCCCAAACATAATTAATCGTAAATATCATCATTTTGAACTTACTCTGAGCATTGACAAGCCTCAGATATGATCTTCCCATTGGTGTTAAGAAGCACCCAATCCCGATACGGTGTCTCCCTCTGGGAAGTCTGCCTGAATGTTGGTGATGACAGCATCGTCTTTACAATTTCAGACTCCATTAAATAAATCACCAAGCCTGACATGTTCACATTAGGTAATCCCACAAGGTTCAAAGACCACTCATTGACAGTGATGGTTGAAAGTTTGGGTTGAACGTGTCAGCCTACGAACCTTCGGGTCTTGCACCGATCCACACTGCCTCGGTAGTTTGCAATATGGGTTAGCTGCAAGCTGTCACATTTTTGGGTGAGTTCACAAAGTTTTCCAACTCTTTTGTTGTGCAGAGGCACAGCCCTTTGCTCAGGTATATTTCCAAGTATTTTAAGCTTCTTTTAGAAGCTTTGTGAGCCATCTTTGGGTAACAATCCTTCTCACATACACGATATATGTTTGGCTTCCCTGATGACCCCCGCTGACGGGGTTTTCTGCGCATGCATGCCGAGCATTCTGTGGCAGATTGTCATTTCAAAAGTCCCGTATTATTGAGAATGATTACAGAGGTTAACTTTTACTATACATGAACCATTACCATGGCATATCACATTATATACGTATTGTTGCCGTCTCAGGGCTCGAGCCTACTACGAGGGGGAAATGCCCGGTTTCTCTCAAACTCACCCAGACCTTTGAGGATCTCTTTAGAGCGGGGGAGTTTGAGGTTATGTAACTGTACTTCATGTTTGATTGCCTAAGTTCCTGCAGGAAGAGATTGTGTCAAACTGCAGACTGTGTGTGTGTGTGTGGTGTGTGTGTGTGTGTGTGTGTGTGTGTGTGTTTTAATGCTTAGGGGATGTGAGGAAGGGATCGGCACACACCCGCATCAAATGACGCCAACGCCTTGCTGACAACCTTCCATGTGCAAAATTACAATAGGGGGTGAATCCTAATCTACCCATTCCAACGCAGTTTGAATCCCACTGACCCATCTGAAGGAACCCACTGACCCATCTGACCCATTATTACAGAAATAACTACGCTGAAGGAACTACATGTCGTGAGTATACATTTACAATAGCGGTTTTTCAAACCACAACTATATATATATATATTATATATATATATATAATATTATATATATATATATATATATATTGTTGCGAATTCGCGCCCGCCGGCGTGCGAACGGCCACGTGACTCGAATCGCGGCCGCTTCGCCCACCGGACGGACAATTCAGTCGTGACCCTCTCGGACTAACGCCGGGAGCTAGTCACGGGTGGGGGTTAACCTCACCACAACCCAGTCCGCATTCTACCCGTGCGAGGTAGGGTGAATCGCCGAAAGTCGATATACTTAAGTACTCGCACGGGTAACCTACCGAGGGTTGCACCACGCCACAGGTCGACTCCGGACACGAACCGCTTAAGCGGCCCGTTCCGTACTATCGATAACCGAGCGGTGTTATCGTCGACTTGACGGTTCAGATTAATTATCGGGCGTTTTTAAGCCCACTACGAACCCTTTATGCGAAGCAAGATGGAGGTTCAATAAAGGGAAGGACGCAGCGAAACGGGAACAATTCAACACAAAGCACATTTATTCCACACACACGGTTAGCACACATATACAGCATGTATTTACAGCCAAACAGTGCAGAAATGCACATATATCAAATAAAAGAAAAGAAACAGTGACGCAGAGATACTACCGACTAACGCGCACACACGGCAACACTTAACAGTTCTACTTTACAAGACAGGCGCCTCCCACAGTCTTTGCCCAAAGACCCCGAAGAAAAAGAAAGGGTGACTCCTGGTGCGCCGTCGAGCCCTTTCCCACGACCTCAACTCCGAGCTCCGTCTCTTCCGCCGTCCTCCACTACCGAGGACTCCTCACAGCTCCACTCAGAGTGGAAAAAGACCGAGAGATCCTTGCACCCGGCCGTGTCCGTCTTTTAGCGCGGGGTCCGCCCTCCACTCCCCCCGTTTTCGGCTCCACCCTCCTTCGAGAGGGTTCCGAAAAGGGGCGTGCCCTCTCGTTCCCCCTCCCCGCGCCGTCGGGGGCGAGGAAAGTCAGTCTTGGCTCAGGGCCAGGGAATTATTCCCCCAAAAAGAGGCCCCCACCTTTTCTCACCTTTGACCCCGGCTCGGATCGCACCTCCCCAACCCCGAGCGCGGAGAATTTACACGGAGAAACAGGCGGGAAAACCTGCGCATCCCCGTTGGCCTTTATGTTCCCTCCGCGGAGATCGTAACCGCACGGAGCCTGTTGAATGGCGAGTGGCGAAGATGCTGGTAGCGCAGTTGTGGAAGTGGCGTCGTGGCGTGAGTGGAGTGATTGTTGGCGTCGAGGTGTTGGCGGCGAGTTGTTGGCGTCGAGGTTGTTGGCGTCGAGGTTGTTGGCGTCGTGGTTGTTGGCGTCGAGGTTGTTGGCGTCGTGGTTGTTGGCGTCGTGTGTTGGCGCGAGGTTGTTGGCGTCGTGGAGTGAATGGAGTGATCGTGGAGATGTTGGTTGTGGCGATGTTGTTGTTGTTTTGTGCACCAACATAACAATAAGAACAGAAAAATGGCTAACTCAAAGGATCGCAGCCGAATGAATCACATAAATTCCCTTAGACAACGGGTTTGGGCTAACTATACACGTACTTCAGAAATACCTCACCTACGGGACCTGAATGGTGGTTGCGAATTTCCACAGCCGTAACAATATATATAATATATATATTATATAATATATATATATATATATATATATATATATATATAATATGTGTGTGTGTGTGTGGAATATGTAACAGATCATGAGTCAAGTTGGACATTCGGCCTCAGGATGCGTCGAATGCTCTAATTTGCCAAATTCAAAGCCGTGGGACGGGTCCTCGTTTCCACAAAAACTAATGCTTTCACTGCCCTAGCGGCACTTCCAGCCAAAACGACAGAGCAAGAATACAACACCCAATGCATTAACAGAATTTAATGAGAATAATTAATGAACTTACAAAACAATAGTTTTGAAAAACATGGAGTAAAATTCTACACAAAGACATCGGTCACAGATTCACAATGGAGCCCAAAGCAAGCCAACATAAAACAGCTCGTCACAATATATAGCCATAGGTTTGGTAACGCATGGAGAAAAGCAAGGAGATGGCAGGAAACATAAGACTCGCAGAGCACAAAAATTGAAACAAATAGGAATGTCCCTATGAAGGCTGCCAGCTTATGTTGCTCGCCCAAAGTACACCTTGGCCACGCAAGCCCCGCGGGTGTGAGTTTGTGTGCGAACCCAGTGGTGGTGTCTTTTTAGAACCGGGTTCCGACTCAGCTCAACCGAGTGGAGCTCACATTCTCTCTGCCGCTGTGATTGCACTCTCGCTCTCTCTCGCACTCTCGACACTCTCTCACACTCTTTTTCTCTCGCACTCTCTTGGCACTCTCTCTCTCACTCTCGCACACCTCTGCTACTCTCTGCACTCCCTCTCGCACTCTCTCTCTCGCACTCTCTCTCGCCACTCTCTCTCTCGCACTCCCTCTCTCTCTCGACTCCTCTCTCTCTGCCTCCCTCTCTCTCGCCACTCCCTCTCTCTCTCTCGACTCCTCTCTCTCTCGCACTCCCCTCTCTCTCTCTCGCACTCTCTCTCTCTCTCGCACTCCCTCTCCTCTCTCTCGACTCCCCTCTCCTCTCCCTCTCTCTCGCATCCCTCTCTCTCTTGCACTGCTCTCTCTCTAACTTCTCTCTTCTCTCGTCTCTCTCTCTCTCACCGTCTCTCTCTCTCTCTCTCTCTCTCTCTCTCCGCATCTCTCTCCTTCTCTCTCTCTCTCTCTCTCTCTGCTTCTCTCTTCTCGCATTCTCTCTCTCGCACTCTCTCTTCTCGCACTCTCTCCCTCCCTCGTCACCTCTCTCGCATCTCTCTCTCTCTCGGTCACTCTCCTCGCGTCACTCTCTCGCTCACTCTCTCTCGCGCTCACTCTCTCTCGCACTCACTCTCTCTCGCACTCCTCTCTCTCGCACTCCTCCTCGCCTCACTCTCTCCTCGCACTCACTCTCTCTCGCACCTCTCTCTCGCACTCACCCTCTCTCGCACTCGCTCTCTCTCGCCACTCTCTCTCGCACTCTCTCTCGACTCTCTTCACTTCTCACCTTCACTCCTCACAACCGGCAATATAGCCTGGGCTAGATAGGGCCACCGTGCACCCCCCCCCCACCTCCCAACAAAACTATTTTTTTGAAGTGTCTGGATATGCTGAATACGAATTTGAATGTTAACATTGAAAATATTGGGAGCCTCACTACTGTTTTAGGCCTCATGAAAAGGTACCCTCAAAAATAAATTTTCATCATTTGTGCCAAAAGCGATTTCCTACCAATCGAATGGTTCTAGACGACCATTACACTGTCGAGACACACATATTATGGCTATATGAAACTAATGCTCATGCTGGTCCATGTATGTGTCTAAAATTAATATATCCAAAGACTGTATAACATGTTGAGTACATGTACTGTTATCGTCTTATTAAATGTTCCATCCTGTGTTGTAGAGTTCAATAACGCTTATTTTTAAGTACATTTTTTTTTCTTCTGCCGAATATCCAGAATAAGAATCTGACTTAATTTTTATCCATATTATATCCAAATACAATTTTAATCCAGATAACATGAACACTGATGTTTCACACTATAAAACAAACAGAATGGTATCACAAATCAAAAGCAGGTTGGGTTTAAAAAATAAAATAAATGTGAGAACAATTATTCATGTTAATTCGCTGGTATAATTCTTCCCACTCTAAATAATATAGTAATGTATTTTACAATAAGGGTTTCCTTATTTCTTGGAGTAGGGGCTACCATTAAAAAGTAGCAGGTTACCATCACACGCGAGGAAAGCCGAGCGCATGTATGCCGGGGTCCTAGGGCCCGGTTAGGGCCCTGGAAGGCCGGAAGATCCTAATGGCTGGAAAATGCAATTCTTGCACGATTTCTGACATACATGCTGTTGGCGTGGAAACTACACCAAAACAATGGTTAGGCCTTACTGGAGTAGTTGCTTAACTAAAGACTGGCCTGACGCTGACCTCGAAATTCACTATACTGTAAGTTAGTCAAGCAGCTTTAACAAAGTTCATTAATATAAGGCCATGGCTTTAGGCACACCAAGGTGTCTGGAAGATGGGTAGAATAAGCACTTTAAAAAGACTCATTTTTAGCACATTGGCCAACCTTAGTTCTTATAGGGAGAGTTGTACCTGCACATGGGATACAGTTGAGCAATCTGAAGTAAGTGTGTGACTAATAGTAGTCGTAGATGAACTAGCATTCATTATGGAAACCAAATTCACTTCTGTCGGATTTCAAAACAGCGGGATGTACTTGATTCGGGTGACAACAAAAAAAAAAAAAAAAGTTAAACAAAATCGAAAAATGCGGCTGAAGTAATAGGGCGGCGACCTTTGACATTTTTCTTCTGAGTAGACGACTGCGGTCGCCGGTAACCGGCTTCTAAGGATAACCCCTGCAATACATAAAATGTGCACATTCATACTTATTTCCCCAAATTCTGATACAAACAATGATTGAAACCAACATTATATTTACATATAGTAGGTAATAACAGTCTGTAACATGTTTCCTTTTACAAAGCGATAACACAGTGTATATATTATATATATTATATACATATTTCAAATATCTGTTATTTCATGATCATACAGTTTCATTGTATTCATCAGGTAAGTAACAATATCATGAGGATTTAACTGTCATCCATTTCAATCAATGTCAACAGCTAATGGTTCAGCTATGCTTCTTCAATCTTGCAAGACCCGAGCTGTCACCAGTAATACTCCTGTTCCTCTGGTATGCTGTCATCGTCATCTGATTCATCATCCTCCATCATGCGTGTTCACGATTCAGCAATATCTGTCAACTGCTGTGGAGAACAAACCCCTCATCCCAGAGAGGCTCCAGTTTTTGGTTGACAAGTGCCCAACCGTGTCCCGTCACCAGCATCAGGGATATCAGGGTTGGGCAATGTGGCCTTCTTCCATCTCCAATCTGGTAGTTCACTCTCCTGATGTGCTGCTCCAGACTCTTTCTACATGGAGATGAGTAGCCAGGTCAACATTACTTGAGTGGGTGAGATGATCATCAATCTTGGCACACAGCTCACTCATCTCAAGAATGCAACTCATCTACACTTCGAACACGAGATCTTCCATACAAAGCACAAGTGAACTCATTGAGATTATCCATGAGGTCCCTCGAAACATCCCACGTGTTCCCAGCCTGGCAAACTTCCACAAACTTCGGCATCTTGAGAGGTCTTCAATGGCTTTCACTTTGCCTAACCCCTTGAAAGCACTCGTGGTATCACAACCACTGTAGCATTAAATGCCATCAATGCTGTCAAAACTGTTTGAGAAGTTCCACGAGATATTTCATTGATATCGATGAACCTCTTCTTGTTTCCTGTGCCTGTGTCGAAACTGATCTTTAGTCTGTCATAGTCGGAGCATAGTGCAGCAAGATGAAAAATATGTCTGTCTGGACTCTTCACCATAACATTGTTGTAATGATTGCTCCTGGCATATTCACAGTAGAGAATGACTCTGGAATCCTTTTCCTGTTGAGCAGACTTGAGACTCAAAACTTCTCTTCTGCATGTTGAGGGGCATCTTCATGATGTCAGCAGATATGCTGATCCTTCACACGTGATGATCACTTGTCTCCCGTGCAGCTTTCTGGCATACGAATCTTGGCTCCAGAGTCGAGTAAGCAGTGCAATAAACTGCTGCTTGTTTTCATCATTGGCTAGGAACTGTTTCCAATCGCAGGCCTTTTGGTGTTTCTCCCTTTATAATCAACTTTTCTCCACATCCTCTCCTCTGTCTTTCTATCGCCTTCACAGAGTTGGGCAGGTAGCTGTCTGTGCTGAACACAACATTGCCTGTCTTGGCATCATGTCAAACACCTTGCTGCATATCTGGTTGAAGTTGCCTGGTACTCCTTCAAGTAGTAGAAGTAGGCTTACCATCGAGAATGACAAGCGTCTCATCAGTGGATGGTAGGCAGCATCGTCAACTTCTTTTGTCAGGTGGGCAAAGGACTTTGACTTATCAGTTTTGGCCAGAAGCCATCAAGCAGTGCCTATACTGTGTCGTACAGGATTCAGTGGATAATTGTTCTCAGCAATTTTTTATTTTTAAAACCCAAACCCTGCTTTTGATTTGTGAATACCGTTCTGTTTTATAGTGTGATAACATCAATGTGTGTTCAACTGTTATGTATTGGATTAAATTGTATTTGGATACTATATGTATGGATAACAAATTAAGTCAGATTCTTATTCTGGACATTTGGCAGAAGGAAAAAAAAATGTCTTAAAAATTAGCTTTATTGAAACTTCTACAACACAGGAATGAACGTTTAATAAGACGATACAGTACATGTATCCAACATGTTATATAAGCTCTGGATACATTAATTTTAGACACATACATAGAACCAGCATGAGATTATGTTTCATATAAGCATGAATATGTGTGTCTGACAGTGTAATAGGTCGTCTAGAAGCCATTTGATTGGGTACGGAAATCGCTTTTGGCACAAATGACAAGAAATTCATTTTGAGAGTACCGCTTTTCATTAGGTAAAACATGTGCATCCAAATATTTCAATGTTAACATTCGTATTCAGCATATCCAGACACTTCAAAAAAACATAGTTTTGTGGGAGGTGGGGGGGGGGGGGGTGCACCGTGGCCCTATCTAGCCTATGGCCTAATACCGCACTCCTCGCTTGATGCTCTCCACTCTCTTTGACTGTTTGCGTCCCGCTCTCTTAAGGCTCGAGTTGGAGCAAGCCTTCTCGCGAACCACACTGTCCCACTCCATGGCCTGACTGAAGCCACATCCTGCCCTCAGGCTGTTTCAGCTTGCAGGCGTGTGCATCGATGAGGGGAGGCAGGCAGGGGAGGAAACATGGCCTGCTTCACTCTGCTAACTATTATTTAACTCAAGTTGCTGTCTTACACAAAATGTTCACAAGGCCCATACACAAAAGATTACATAGCATTGTAATTTACACCGGAACAATAAAACAAAGGGAGTTAGGGTTCCTACCACTCCCCGTGCACCTTTCAATACATTGAGTGATTTGTTGGACTCTTACAATCATCAAAAAGGAACACAAAATGCTATTGAAACGGTAGTGTGTCAGTGAGTGAGCGAGTCTGCACTGTTTCTCCAATATGCTGTAATTGATACTCTGCTGAGCCTCTGTATCATTTATTGCTGTTTGTTTATTTTAGCTTTTACATTTGCATTGGAACATAAACCTTTCTATCATGATACGTTCTTCGAAGACACTCTCATATGCACATTGTATTGCACTTGAATGATGTTTTAAGGGTAAAAATTTCAGGATGTCGTAAATACATTGATTTCCCATTTGTGTGCTTCAGAATGATTGTTTACAAGTGTTTGTATCAATGCAGCTCGTATTTGTGAGAAAACGACGTCGATGTTCAAGATTCGATGAGGATTGTAAAATATATCCCGTGTGAAGTGTCTTTTAATTAATTGTGTCAGGTTGAATAATGTCACCCACTCCTGATAGATAATCTTGAGAATGATGACCCTGATGTTTAACCATTGCTGTTATTTCTAGGTGCAGAGGTGCTTTGTAAGTAACCTTGTGCTTGTGGATTGCTCAGCGTCATCTGATTGTTGCACTTAGATTTACCTTTTTTAACATTATGACAGATTTATGTACATTGATTTCATTAGGACAGATGAAGTCACGTGTGTCAAGTCGGAAAGGTCTGCTCTAACTTGGAACTCTGTTTTGTTTTATCTGTCTCCTCCCCTCCCCTTTCATGTTGAAGTACCTTCCTATCTATATACATCGCTTCTTTGGATGGAAAAGATAGTGCGTACAATCGGTGCGACGTGATGCACAGCGCTTTGCTCTCAGAGCTCGCCAAATGGCTCCTTATTGCGCGCCACGTTCATAAACAGCGCCATCCGGTACCTCGAAGGGCATCTGGCTGTCCTTCCGCAGTCGCCTCGTGGAGCACACCTACGAGCTTTACCTGCACAAACAGACGTATTATCGCGTGCTTACATGCACTTAAAATCCAGACCAGGCGCTCACCGAAGACATAGCTGCTTTTGGACAGTCGGTTGCTCACCTCTACTCAAACTTGACAAAACCCTTTTTGGATGTGCTGCTCACCACGGGCACCCTCATTCGCAGCAGCCAAGTCAAAGGTTGTGAATGTGTTTTTATTTCGATTTGTGTGGCATTACTCAAAGTATTTTTTTTATGATTGTTGATTCCCACCAAGATTATTAGTCGTTTGACAGTTTGGAGATTGACACCATTTTGGATTTGGACCAATTTTTAGGAGCAATTAATCCGGAGGGAATGTTAGAGATTAATATATCTAACGTTTCCTTAACATTGTGTGAAAAATCAAAAAATCCTGCCACATTTCCTTGTTTCTACATCCTTTATTTTGATGCTGTTGTTTTATGAATCAGGATTCTGTTTGATGTCACAGTGGCATGGGAAGTCATGTTATCAGGAGCTTTCTTTCTTGAATGGATTGACAACTAAAGATGAACCACATCAAATGAAATTGCAAACAACCATTGTGGCCACGTATGATGTCATTGATGTTGCCATTATCATAAGGGGAAAACATAAATGTAATTCTGCCAGAAAACAAAAGCCTTCTTTTCACAAGTGTGTTTAAACATTTGCAATGCCATGATGCTCCTGAATTACAGTTAAACTCTTGTTTCAATTTCAGATACTGATGTCACATACTCGATCACTCGATTGGTGTTTCTGCTTGTAAACAAGGAGTGAGAGTTATCTTTAACTCCAGTTACTGGCAGAGCACTAAATAAATTTATTCCCCAAAACCTCACAGCCTGATAATGAAATGGATTACAAGAGTAATCCTGTGGACTTGTAATAATCGGGACACAACCAGGTTTATTGATTTTCATGCGTTCCCCACAGGGTGCCAACTACAAGGCTCCCGGCTTGATGCAGGTCTGGTTATCTACATCACGGCACGTATACTGCGAGCGAGCTCTCCACGCTTTGGTGCAAACTGTAGCGGAGGAGGCTCAGCGGAAGGGTTACCTTCGCTACGTACACTCGCGTCTCATTGCCAATGCCGAGGAGGTGTCATTTTACAGGGACACGAGGTGAGTGGTTGTCGCTAAGCTCTCATTACTGTTGCAACATTCTCTCCAAATGCACAACACTGCTCCCCCCTACCCCTCTCCCAAGCGCTCAATCTGCCTCTCATCAGGTGGAGTTGGCCCTGTTGAAGCAGAGCTACAATGAAGTAGCGGAGCAGGTACGACTCATCCTGGCTAAACGCATGTGGTACGTCATGCTGGAGCAGTTTTTATGAAGTACTTGTGGAGTTCCAGCGGTCTCGTCATGGTGGCCTTGCCCGTCATCTCGCTACTGGATACTCTGTTACTGGTATAGTGTTTATCTCGCTCACCAGTACTTGTACACCTTATTTGGTGGTCGTGCCAGCGATAATATGCAGATTGGGAGTGGAGGGGGAGGAAGAACGGGTCGTCGCTGCCTCACACTTTGTGGAGGTAGTTCATGTTGTCATCTTTAGTTTTGCCATCAGTCATAATTTGGTGAAGTTTTGTGTAATGATAACTCATTTGCTGTGTAGATCTGAGGAGGAGCGTGATCGAGCTCTGTCTCTGCCGGAGAGGAAAGGTGAGTGAGCTAACGGAAGCCTTCACCACAGCAAGAAACCTTCTCATCTCTGGGGCCGATGCCATTGAGAGGATCATGTTATCCTACAAGGAGGTAAATGTTTGAGCTTGGATATCCAAGTGCCAACACCTTTGGTATCCATCAGGGCATTTGTACCAGCAGCACAAACGCTTTGATTTGTGTTCTGGCATTGCATTACTGTGTCTTGCTAGGTGAATGTCCTAACCAAAGACTGAGCACTCAAAACACCAAGATGATAATTTGTAATCGGATCTTGAATCAAACCAGACTAGACAGATCCATTTTGAGTCCATCACTTCTAGTTCCCCTGTCAGCCCACTTCCTTCTTCACCTCTGCAGCATTTTCTTTCTTCACCATTTAGTTTTGTAAGGATGTATTTGCCATTCTCTACCTCTCCTCCACTGCATCCCTCCCTCCTCACATTTCCTCTCTTTTGTTTCACCATAGGTTGCAAGCTGGCTGGTACACTGCACGTGTGCATGATATGCTTGTCGTGTTTCGATGAGGTGCAATGTGGATTGTACAGTCGGCCAGGTGTTCAAACGGGTGTGAGTTACTGGCGATGGTATTGTTGGAAGGAGAACCAGTGAAGGGGTTGGTGCACTATTAGAGGAACACTGGAGATAAAAGGTTTGTGGCTGTCTCGTGTTGGAGAGAATGGAATTGTTTTGCAATGCAAGTTCAGCATGATCAATACTGATATCCCATTTAGATTTATTTAATTCTGGAGTTATAATGTTCATGCATAAACTTAAACATAGACTGAGAGCTGCCACTTGTAACTGCGAGCAGTTATGCGGCGTACCAAACAACACCTATTCTTTATGATGCCATCCCTCCGCTGCCCATTCCGATGACGATGCCATTCTATTACTCATTTTATTCAAACTGTATTTCTCATGGCTAGTCGATTGCAAGAACTGCAACTTAAAATTTTGAGCATTGATTTATATGTGGTCGCTTACAAAACTGTAAGCCACGAGGAATAAAGTTTGATAAGTATGATATCATAGTTCACATGCTTTGACAGCGCATACGAAATTGAAGGAAAATTTTTAAAATATTTTCTCTGGAACCACTTTATATGGAGACAACTGCACAGCGTTATCGCCATGGAAGCTTGTAGAGATCGAAGTTTGAAGAAGCCGTTCCAAGCAAGCACTCTAACGACATGGTTGAAGAAACTTTTAAAAACGAAACGTTAAATTTTTAAAAATGTGTTATGACGACAAAAACAACCTGTCGCTTTGCTGATGGGTATATTAAGTGGGGGGACTGGGGTGGCAGTAAGAAGGAGTGCAAAGAGTGAGGATGGAGGGAGATCGAGACGGGGTGGGAGCGAGGAAGGAGTGAGAGTGAGGAGGGTGTGAAAAGGGAAAGCAGCAAGAGGGAGGGCAAGGGAAGGCAGCATGAGGGGAGGGCAAGGGAAAGCAGTGTGAGGGGAGGGTCCGACGGACATAACCGTCCGGACGATGGGTTACTAGGGGAGAGAGAGGTGGAGGACTGAGGGGGTGGGGGGATTCAGGTGGGTGGGGGGACTGATGGTGGGTAGGGGATGAGTGGGGTGGGGAGTGACGGGAGGGGAGGCAACATGCGGCGAGGGCAAGGTTAAGGCTAGTTGTGAAACGAGGGTCATCCGGACATAACCAACATGGACAATCCCAAAGAAGATAAATGACCTTCGGAAATGACCAGATCAGATATATGGAGACAACTACTGTCCGGACATAACCACCGTTCGGATACGTGCGGAAATGACCCACCGTATCGATACCGTGTGGGAGATGACCACCGTTCGGTATGTGGCGAGAATAACACCATTCGGATACATGCGAAGATAACCACCATATGGTTTGTGTGGAGATAAAGGGTGGAGCAAGGAGGATACAAAGAGAGGGTGGGATAGCTGAGGGTAGTGGAGTTTTTCAGAGAATTATGTTGTACTTTATGAACACCACACACACACACAACACACACACACACACACACCACACACACCACACACACACACACACGTCATGTGAACAGGGGAAAAAAAAATGGCTCTGATATTGAGAAAACGCGCTTAATTACGGCAAACGGTTCAGAAATCAGTGTGTCAAAATGTATTTTGTTTTTGAAAACTCAAGAAAAGCACCAGCGATGTCATATAACAACTAGCATCCTTGAAGACAAAGTCTTCGATATCTCCGCCATAGTAAATTGAGAGAACAAGGGTTTTTCACTCGCTTACAAGCCATTTAAGAGTACTTTATCGGGAATTCTCGTCTCGAATCCAGCTTGTTTCCCAGGAACGCGATATATTTTTTAAAATCTGTAAAACATCAAAAGGCCGAGTTCACCACTTGCTTGATATTGATATGTCGTACAATTCGTAAAGATTCTTGAGGGGATTTGTATTAACGCCGAAACGAAATGTGATGGATGGTCGGGACGAATGGACCGGCACGGACACTGTGCTATATCAATTCACAGTAGCAAAAGGCATCAGTTAAATTTATTCTTGATGTGATTGTACCAATTTCATAACGAAAATAGTTAAAAGTTTTTGCAAACTATGCTTCTTGGAAACAAAGGTTAACCTCAATTATTCTTTAATACACACTTGTTTCCATGGAAAGTGGACCAGGAATTTTTTGGGCGGAACATCTCTACATATCAAACAGCGCACCAGGTTTTCACCACATTCTTGATAATGCGTTACCAAATTTTCGTATAATATAATCTTGAGGGGATTTGTAGTAAGGTCCGAAGATGACAATGTGATGGACGGACGTACGGAAACCCATTTCTTATATCCTCCGCAACTTTCGTTGGTTGGCGGGGGAATATATACCATTTTCTTTCGAAACAGTCCACGCAGACAAAAATACAATCGTGATGTCGCTTGTACGCTGCTGAGGTTATAAGTGTAAAACCTCAATACGACGGGATGAAACTTTGCCCACGGCGCCCGTCGTACAAGCATTGCAGGCACACACACACCACACACACACACACACCACACACACACACAAACACCACACACACCACGGAGGAAGTGCCCTTAAATTAACAGATCCAAATATATCCAATATACAGACTGTACCTCACCTGTTGTAGCAACTGCGACTGTACATCCCGATCCGGCACCGGAGCTGCAACCGCCGTCACTGTAGGGCGCGTTTGCACAAGCAGCTTAAACCACTCAGCAAAGATCTGCCAAATTAAATGGTTTGCAAGCGGTAGCTATTGCCAAATTAGACAAACTATTGGCCGTAGGCGGCGGGCCGCGTAGGTGCGTGCCCGTAGGTTGAGTCGCCAGTATGTGCAGCCTCCTCTCCGCCCCCATCTCTCCACCCCCCTCTCTTTCCCCATATCCGCCTTCCTCTCTTCCGCCCCCCTCTCTTGCCCCCCTCTTATCTCCCCTCTCTTGCCCCTTCTCCCCCTAGTTTCACCCTTCTTCTCCCCACCTCCTCTCCGCCCCCTCTCTTCTGCCCCCCCTCTTCTCCCCCCCTAGTCTCGTCTCCTCTGCTCCCCCTCCTCTCTCCCCCTCTCTCGCTCGCCCCCACTCCTCATCCCCCCTCTCCCCACCCCCCCCTCTCGCAGATATTGAGTCGACAGATTGAAATGGCCGTAACTTGGAAACTGCTCGTCCGATTAATTACAACTCGAAAAGCACATCGCGGTCCCCAGCATATTCCTGGCAGTTTCACAATCAGATGGACCGTCAATCGTGCAAAAAAAAAATAAATAAAAACATTAATTGTGACCGTCATTCGTGCATGTCCATCTAGCACCGGTCTTGTTCATGTGGTCGACAGATAAATGGCCGTAACTGGGAACTGTTATCCGATTAATATTCAAACCTTGGAAAAGGCACATCCACGGCGTCCCCAGCAATTAATTTCCTGGCAAGTTTCAATCAAGATCGGACGTCCCAATCGGTCAAAAAGTTTTTATAAATAATAAAATAAATAAATCACCTTTAATGTGACGTCATTCGTACGATTCATGCACACGTCAGTCCTGGTCTTGGTCGACAGATAAGTGGCCATAACTTGGGAATCCCTCGTCCCCGATCGTATCAAACCTCGAAAAGGCACATCCCGCTGTCCCCAACCGCAATATCCTGGCAAGTTTCAATCCGAGTCGGAACGGTGGTCGTCCGCTTATTAATAATTTGGGAAAAAATGGCATGATAAGGTGAAAGGGTGGAGACGACACCTTAGCTGCCATATATACAACCTTTTCAAGCACGAAAAGAGTAATGGCCGTACTGGGAACCGCTCGTCCGATCGATATCAACCTCGAAACAGGACATCCGCGGTCCCCCGGCAATATTCCCTGCAAGTT
>CM068964.1:10076426-10091439 GCA_035128595.1 Eptatretus atami | reverse complement strand
TATATATATATATATATATATATAGATTTATATATATATATATATATATATATATATTATACACTGAAACGCAAAAAGAACATTACCACTTGTTTGAAATGTAATAAAATATAACAGTTCAAAATAAAACAAACCAACAATTGCTAATTGAAACATTGGCTTTTATTGATGACATGTCAAGTTTTTGACCAAGATACACCATCTCATAAGTTTGTTCTACAGTACAGAACAGCACAGGGTGCAATGTCAGTCCCCTTTCAATAGCATGTGTGGCCACAATTGTTTTGGATACAGGCAGTGCATCGTCGGCGCATACTGCCTACCAGTCTTTGGATTGGATTGCTGCTGGATTCTGTCCCACTCAGTCCTCAATGTCTGAAGCCATCTGACTTAGGACCATCTGCCTGTCCTGCTTGCAGTGGTGACTCTTGGCCTCCCTGACCGAGGTCTGTCATCTGCAGAGTTGTGGAGGGTGTCTCTGTCCACAGCAGGGCCGATATCGTCTGGTGTGAACAGCCAAGGCGACGTGCCACCTCACGGTAGCTCAATCCGCCTTGCAGTAGCCAAGGCACACTGCCGTTGATCCCTTGACAATCGTGGCAATTGATTGAAATGCCCATTTTGCACTGGCCTTTTTAAAGCCAATATCAAGACATCACGTGCAGCTCATTAAAATCATCCGTACCCCTTGGCTAATCACTGACAGTCAAAATGGCTATTCAACAGCTGTGCTATGAAGTGACCATTGAAGGTTCAAGTGACCATCCGTGACCGTTTTGTCTGACAGTGAGGACACTATTGTCCACAAATAAGTTCACACATTTACTACACGCAGTGTTTATTGTTGATATTTGAAGGTTTAAAAGGTGGTAAGTTTCTTTTTGCGTTTCAGTTATATATTGTTACGGTTGTGGAAATTCACAGATCACCATTCAGGTTCCCCGAAGATCAGTTATGTCGATAAGTGTGTGTCCAGATTAGATTTCCCCACCGATGTCTAACGGGAATTATTCGTGAACCGCGGCTGTGCATCTTTGAGTTAGCCATTATTCTTTTGCTATCTTTATTTTAAAACGAACAACATCTCCTCACCATCATCTCCACGGCGCCGCCATCTTTTCGCCAGCAACGGCATCCACAAACGAACAACATCTCCACGACAAACACGACGACTTCCTCGTTGGAGCGAAAGCCGGTGATTCCTACCACGTCCGCGTTTGACGGCAAGGTCGGATCGATATGACAAAGAGGGCGGAGCCAGCCGGGGGTGAAGGGTCGAAGGGGAAAACCAAACACCACCGAACCGTAAAAGGCCGGGCTGAAACGCCGAGAAACCAGTTGAGTTTCGGAGTGGAGCTCTGGAGTTCGGAGTTGGGGCGGGGCCCTCACAGGTGCAGAGCTGTTGATCGTTGGAGTCCCGTGGAGTTTGGAGCCTGGAGTCCAGTCAAGCCTGCAGTGCAGTGCAGAGTTGTTGGTCGGTGGAGGCGCAGTGGAAGTCGCCAGCCGGAGAGAGGTCGCCAGCTGGAGGAGAAGTCGCCAGCCAGCAACATAACGGTCCGAAGGATCGGGCCCCGGGCGGTCGAGCGACCTGAGGAGTGAGCGGCTCTTAAGAGATCAACTCCAAAAGAGCAAGGCCCTCTCTCCTCTGAACGTTCGGCCAGGCCCGATCGACCAGGCCGCCGCTAGGCCCTGGACCAACCAAGCCGCCGTTACACAGCTGCCGGTTGACGAGAGACATACGGAGGGTCGCCACCAAGACCCATCGAGTCTCCCAAGGGCGACAAGGTACCTGCCGGCCTCCGGAGCTCCTTCGGTCTCCAGCTCCGAGAACATTAAAGGCCTACGGGCCCGTTCTCCCTTTTCTTTTCTGGTTTTTGCATAAGTTTGTGGCCTTGTCCTTAAGTAGAGAATTGTTATAAGTGCATGTAAATATAATAGACAACGGCTGTAGGCTTTTGCTCGTGTCTTGTCCTTACCCCATTCATTGCTTGCTTGCTTGTGCGTCAAATAAATTGTCCCATTGTTTGAATATTCACCTGCTCGTTGCGTCCCTTCCTCCATTGACTGCCATATTTGCGTTCGGAATAAAGCTGGTTATTAATAGCCGATAAAATAATCGGTCCAACGGGCTTGGCGATATAAACCGCTCGGCAATCGCAATGGAAAGCTGCTTAAAGCGGCTGTTTCTGCAGTCCCGTTGAGGTATAAACTCCGGTAGTCTGTCCGCCGAATAATTAGGTACATCGACAATTCGGCGATCAACCTGTAGCGCGGGCAGGCATGACAAGGTTGTGGTGTGGTTAAAACACCGTAGCTGGTTTTCGGCGTTGATTCATCTCTCTCTTTTATAATATATATATATATATATGTAGTCGTAAACACAACGATTTCTGTTCATTTATGGGAGTATGGTATATTTACGCAACTCATCAGCTCACCCTCACTTTGCATGGCGGTTAAAAGTGGCCCTGGCTTTCCACGGAGGTCAAGTTGGCTTTGCTTCCCAAGGTGTTCAAAAGTAGCCCTGGCTTCCCATGGCGATCAAGCGTGGGCTTTGTCAACCCTCAGTTCAAAAACCTACAGTAGAATCATTTGAGGTTTTTGTGGTCATGTAGAAACATGGAGTTTTTGGTGTCAGTTAGCAGTGGAGGTTGAGGTGAGGGCCACAGATCTGTGTTCCGCTGCTCGTGCTGGTGTCATCATCAGGAATATCTCA
This sequence comes from Eptatretus atami, assembly GCA_035128595.1. NCBI lineage: Eukaryota > Metazoa > Chordata > Myxini > Myxiniformes > Myxinidae > Eptatretus > Eptatretus atami. Next base: position 10,088,723 of record CM068964.1, on the reverse strand, counting down.
TCATTGAAAGCACACAACGAAAAATGGAAATAAGTTATCTTTAGAAAATATTTACTGTCGATAAAGACTGCTTGCTCAACTCTTCGAAGTTTGTCAACGTCTTTCCGAGTTTCTTTTAAATGTATTCCTCGTATCATGATCCCAGTTTACTGTTTTAACTTTTACTGTTCGGTTTGTGGCATATACTGTATGCCGGCCGTTATGACCTGCAATTAATCTTTTGATGTGATGCAATTTATTCTCTTTTGCACCTGCTCATTCAGAAGTGAATAACTACCTAAAGATGACTGTCGCTTCAGAATGTAACAAAAAGGAGCGGGGTGGGTTCCAGTAGGTTGAATATTGTTTGTATAAAGTAGGTCTTAAGACATCTTCATGTATAAATGTGCTAGATCATACATCCCATTAAGTTGTCCATGAAGCCCCCACCCCCACCCCCAACGACCTCCTTCCCTCCTCGCTGCACAAGCAGATGTTTCCCCCATTTCAGCCCTTTATATGATTATAATTCCCCACCAGCCACCCTGCCTTGTTAGCCACTGTGGCTGTGATCCTGCTCGAGCACTCTCGCACTCCGTTTCCAACGGCCTGACATGACTATCCTGTCCAGCAGACAGATGTGTGCATAAACTGTGGCACGTCAAGGGTTCTTCCTCTTTGCCTGCTGACTAATTTAAGGAGGACAGTTTGCGCAGGGCAGGTGGTGAAGACAGATTGGACTTGACCAGTGCAGCTGGGACAGCATGTGCAGAACTTGCTTGAGCCAAAGCTGTGGGGATGGAGAGGAGAAAGACTTAGATCACACAGCAAGAGCCGAGTTACACCAGAGCCTGGCTCCTTGATGGAGAGTGCGGTCCCAGAAGGCGTGGTACCGGTCAAGTTTCTCTGAAGCGCTATAGCTCAGCCTGGCAGATTATTCTCCTTCCTTCTCCATTTATTTTCCTATCCTGCCCCCCCCCCCCTTGCTTGTGGGTGTAGATGAAGGTCAATAATGAGGCATTTTGTTCCTTGCATCATCTTCATGGTGGTTTTGGACAGAAAAAAGAAATTTGGTTACAACTATTATTGTGTGTTTTTATTTTTCCTGTTCCATTAAATTTTGTTGTTCAAATCATACCTTGTGGACGATTTTTTTTCCCATCATTGCTGTAATTTTGAATGTTATTACAAAGACAAAGGAACTTTTCCCTTGCTGTAATACCAGATCAAACCGCTTGGCCATGTAGGCAACAGGCCTTCTATCTGGGCACAGACTATAATAACAAAAATAGGACCGTGTGTCCTGAAGCTCACCTGGATCAGGAGCAACAGTCACTTCAAACCCTCTCCCACCTCCTTAGACCCTGATTTTAAATTTTTTTTAATGCCGTGAAAGACTTTGGTCCATCACAGTGATGAAGATTGTGGCAAGTTTCATTGAAACTGTTGTGTAGTTTTGAAGACGAGAGCAAATACCTATTTGGGGGGGGGGCAACACCCCTCCCCCCCATCAACTCTGTTAATGAGCGTAGATTTTGATATGGTCAATCCACCTTCGTTAGGCAGCAGATATGGCCAAGTTTCATCAAATTTGTGTGTTTGGTTCAAGCGATTATGACTGAAGTGTTCACAGACTGATTGACGGACACTGCTTGATCGCATAAGCTCACCTGGCTAAAGTCCAGGTGAGCTAATAAAACAAGGGACTTCAATGCAGGAAGAGGCCATTTGGCCCATCAAGTTTGTGCAATGGTTGCCAGCCTATGGTGGTTTTGTCTGTGCTGTTCTTTTTAATGCTGAGCATCAAGTAAGGAAGCAGCATGAAGCATTTTTAATGTCTTTGATATGACTCTCAGCCCAGGTCAGGTTCGAACTGCTGACCTCCCAGACTCAGAACAGCCGCTCTCTAACCATTACGCAACCAAGTCTCGCTATACACCTTGTGTCCGGGCACAGACTCGACTAGTTCAGACCTGGCAACCCCTGTACTTCAATTTCTTTATGAAAAATGCAAGGTAACGCGTCTCATGCTTTTGTGAAATTCAATGTTTATGATTTCAAGGAAATTAAGTTTTACATTGTAATAAACAAAGTTCTCAATTAATGTTTACTTTATATGTTATATTAGGACTTTCCAAGAAAATATTGACATATGCAATCAATGTATAGAGAAGTGGTTTTTGGATAAAACATTTTTCCACATTCAACCTGTTACGACAACAGTCACAAATTCCTTGTAATGTTTGTGTCGTCGTCTCCATTCAAATGGAGCCGATGAGCCGGCCCTCCTGTGTGTACACACTCATTGAAATCTTTATATAAAGACTGTTCTCGTGTGTCATATCACACATATAATATATATATATATATATATATATATATATATTCTCTACTGACTACTACCAAGCAGTTCAGCTCATCCAAAGGAGCTTGCACGTTGCCCAGAGTTGCCAGTTCTGCTTCACTTGCCATGAAGGCATCGACTGCCCCTGAGGTGGCTTCGGACCCTCAGGTGCGACCGGCGCGTGTTTGATTAGGTGGTCGCGGCGAGCAAAACGTGCAGGACATGAAGGGCACGTGTGAGGTCTTTGTCCGCTGTGTGCCCTGCAGTGGCGGGACAATTCATCTGAACGGGCGAACCTGCAGGTCGGAATACCACGAAGGCAGGATTAGCACAAGATGCATCAGGGCCGGAGATGTCACAAAGTCCCATTTAATGGCACAAATACAAAAGCCTGATCTGTTTTGATCCTCAACAGCAAAGAAAACCTTCATTACTTAAGATAAGGAATTGGCAAGTATAGGTCGGACTTCAGAGATAGCTTACTCACCTTTGAGTTCTCCCACGACAAGTACCTTGCATGCAGGATGTTGCATCACAGCAGCAGCGGTGACATTAAGCTGTCTGTTGAATTTGCCAGCAGTTACTTGCGAACTCAAAAAAATCCCATGGTGCCTTTCAAAACCATATGACCGTTGGCTTTGTGGGGCCAGTACCATGACCAATGTTAAAAATCTACTCTTTACAGCAGCTGGAGTGATGGCCACCACCACCTGATCGGTAATGCCCTCAGTACAACATGCAATTAAGCTAAATGACTTTGAAGACCTTAACCCTCAATGACATGATGCAGTGTTTATGTTGATAAAAATTAACACAGACTTGCATTCCTGATTAAAAGCTAACATTCCATCAACTTATTAATCCTATGAGGATATACAGGTAGTGGACAAAAAAAAAATGGAACCGCCAATGTAAAGTCACTTAATAGGGCGTTGGGCCACCATGTGCGGCCGGTACGGCCTATATGCGCCGTGGCATAGAGTCCATCAGCGTCTGGAAATCTGTGGGAGGGACGCGGCACAATTCTTCCACATGAAAATCAACCGACTCACACCTGTTTGATGGAGGTTGAAAACGATGTCTCAGGTGTCGTTCCAGAATATCCCATAAATGCTCGATTGGGTTCAGATCCAGTGACCGAAAAGGCCATGACATATGGATAACATCAGTGTCATGTTCATCAAACCAATGAGTGACCACACATGTTCTGTGGATGGGGGCATTGATCGTTCTCCTCTTGCAGCCATGCTAGCCATATATAATTATAGGCAACCACGACTGTGCAGCACTTTTATACATAACCCGAAGCATACTGGGATGTTATTTGCTTAATTAACACACGGGCCACAACTGCGTGGAAGCCGTTGCTTGGTGTCCCTCATTTACCCAGGTGTTTCCATTTTTTATGTCCAGTACCTGTACGTCACCTGTTATCATGACACTGTGATCATGTCCGACCACTGTATTATTTCCCTAACAACTTAAATTGCCAGGATCGTACCACTACGATGTGAATTTTTGTATTTTTCTGTAGTTTTCCTTCATCACCATCTTCACACAGTATCTGACTGGTTGGCAACAATCACCGAACAAGGTGAAATGACACCATCAATATCTCTCCTTTAAAACAAGTCTTATCCTCTGTCATATTGAAGTAAACTGACCCTCGCTGTATCGTACAATTCCTTGCGGTAAACGTTGTGATGTAATTTGCTCTGTGGGCCAATGAGGAACGGACGAGGTGTTTGCTCCATCACGTTTTAATGCCGTACTATACGCTACACTTCTGCAATTAAAAAAAATCCGAACACGTGATTGTCGTTGTTGCGATTTACTTATGTGGCATCATGGGACACAGATGAGGTGCAAACCTCTAACCGAGATGAATGCTGAATCCACTTCCAGCGGCATTCACTGCATTGCACCATCGTTGCATTGACCGTAGGAGCACTCATCTGACCCTCGGCCCTAGAGAATATAATCCCATGGCTGAATCGGCTTCTGCTCCACCTCATCGAGCATCTGTCGGTGTCTCGGCAAGGTTCGAACACGACGATCAATGATATCCCGGAGATGTTCAATTGGATTTAATCCGAGTGAGATGGCAGGCCAGGATCTTATGACAACGTCATTTTTAACCAGAACGTTCCTTGGTCAAATGGCCCCGTGAGCAGGAGTATTATCGTGCATGAAGATGATTCCTAGACCATATTGTTGGAGTGTAGGCAACACCTGTTGCTGTAACATATAATTAATGTAACAATCTGCCATCAGATTACCATGGATACAAATCAAGTTGGTGCGAAAAGTTTCAGCAAAACCGCCTCATATCATGACACTTTCATGTCCAAAATGTAGCTTCCTTTATACAGATTTGAGGCATATCACTCATTGCGTCTTCTGTAGATCCGTGTGCTGCTATCATGCCTATCAAAGAGGAACCTGATAAGTCACTGAACATAGCACTAGCCCAATGCTTCCATGTCCATTGGACGAGCTGATTTGATCACTGCAAGCATGCTTGGATGTGTCGTGTTGCAAGTCTTGGAATCCGAACAGGATGACGATCAGGGAGACTCGTCATGACGGCGTCGACACTTATCCTGTGAGGTCCATCGAGCGTTTGCAGTTCTCTAGGCAGTTTGCGTGAAACCGATTGCGTAGATAGGTTGTGTGAATGTATCGGCCGTGAGCAAAAATCCTTTGGACGTCCCTTTCTTGGCATATCTTGTTGATCCAGAGGCTTGGTAACGTCTTCTGAGATCATAATCAGTTGTTCTCCTCACGTTAGAGTCTTGCATAATGACTAATGAAAGACCATGCTCGAAGATGTCCAATTGTTTCATTCCTCTCATTTTCTGACACACGTTATAATGGGTTGGTAAATAATGTAAATGGTGTGTTTTTTGGACGAGCCACAGGCTGGTGCCTTTGAAAACCTGTTTTGAATTTGCCTCGTGTCACCTCTAAATAATTTAAGGGTGCATGAGTTGCACGCGTTGAACTATCATTGCATGAGGCAATGAAATGACATGGAAACTTTCAGTCAGGTGTTCTGCATATCCCTCGTGCCAAAAATTCACTTGGCATGAACGCTGGAACGGTCTTTCGACAATTACTTTATCAATTCTACAGGTTTGGCTTTTCTGGCGGAGAGTATGTTCGGGGTGGGACATGATGCATAAACAACGAATGACCTTTCAGAGCGACACCATGTAATTGTGCACGTACATGTGACTTGTGGGACGTTCATACGGTTATAGAATAGGTTACGGCAAGTTACAGAATGCTGTGCGGTTGTTGTAAACGTCATGAAGTATGGTTTGTTTTACGTTGCACAAGATGGACAATAGATTTGATTCAAAGTCACTTTTGTCGGTATTTAATATTAAATTATGGCTAAATACTGTATCATTAATAATAATAATAAATAAACAAGTACTTTTTCTTCTTTTCTGTTTCTTTGTGAAGTTTAGGCTCGTGCAGGAGCTGGAACACCGAACGGACCAGGATACAACGGAACAAAAGGAAGGAGAGGGAGAGAAAGAGAAAGACCAACAGCAGGTTTGAGCTACAAAATAGAGGGAGATTTGGACAAACCAGGGATGTGGCAAGGAATGAGGGGTCAGGGAGGATGCACGGGGTGGACCCCCTCCCCTTGCTCTCATTTTTCCCCATGATCGTTAGTCCTCTTTTCATCCCTCTACTGTTGGTCCTCTCCCTGCCCCCCTCCCCCCATCCCCCATTTCACTGCTTTTTTGTTATGTTTTGGGTCCGTTCTCTTCCATGAGCCTCGACTTCATATACAAAAACACACACAAGCATTTTCCTTATGAGCTATACCGTCAGTGTCCAAGTGCATGAGACATTCAGCAAAATGTCACTTGTGTCATTGATGGCGACCAAGATAATTTAACTTCTTTCCTCACATTGATCAATCTATTAGCATTATTCCGTCATTATTATTCGTGCTTTGTGGACATACCTTCGCTGGCACCCCTGCCATCCGCAGGCGAATGGCCTCTCCCCTGTGTGACACCGCAGGTGTGCCTGCAGGTGACTGGCTCGTCCATACGCTTTCCCGCAGCCTGGCACTGGGCATCGCTGAGACCTCTCTCGGTGTTTTGGTCCAGCAGAAGCTCTGGACGGAGATTGGATGGGAACGGACAGCGGAACCAGGAGCCACGTGGAGCCTGGAGAGAGGGTAGGTAAGCTTAAAGCCAGACCTGGTCCAGCTGGATCTGCAGCCACTGGACTGAGGATGGTCGGGAGGGTCTGGCAGGGGTGACTTTGTGTTGTGGCCAGAGATGAGGCAACAACACCATGATGAGGTTGTTGATTGGGGCAACTTGAAGGTAGATCTACAGAGACCTGAAGAGCTTTGTCAGCTCTGAGCTTTTCTTCCTGCGAGAGCAGTGACAATGAAGCTTTGGGATAGACCACTTCTCTCTCAACTAAAAACTCCTCGATGTCATCGAGCGTCGGGGTGAACGGTGAAGCAGTATTTGGACCCGGCGGTGGGGGACTTCGACCTGTAGACCAATGCGGCAGCAGGAACTCAAGGATGCGATCCAGCTCCCGGCTACTCTCGGGTCTCTGGGTGGGTTGAGCCATGCGTGGGTCGTGATCGCTGCGGTTAAAGAGCGGGATTAGTGTGTTGAGGATCCTCAATGAGCAAAGACCAAAGGATGTGGTTTTCATCCAATGCCAAAAGGAGGATTTTTTTATTTTTCCAATTTTGAGATGCCAATGTGGGCACAGTGAATGTAAACCGAACTCTCTCTGTCACGTTCATTGGGCACCATCGCCACGCCCTTTTTATGGTGCCTTTTCATTGGCTCTGCAGGGGGCTCGACTCTGGGACTGGCTTCTGATTGGCCGCTCCAAGATAGGCGTGGTTGTTGGGCTATTTGTGAATGTGATCAGGGTAATTTGCCAAACAGGTTTTACTAAACATAGACACTTGACTGGGAGAAGTATGCGCAGCAATCACAGTACATACAGAAACAGAACTAACATTCGTAAATGCCAGGACAATCAATGAAGGACAATTTGTCCCCAGTGTGTCCAAAATGGCCTATTTAATAACTTTTGATTCCCCCTACGATGTGCAGGTCCGCAAAACCTTATAATTGGTGTGTGTGTGTGTGTGTGTGTGTGTGTGTGCGTGATCGTCTTACTCTCATCTTAGCAGTACTGTGTTACTTTACAGACACACACACGTGATATTCCACCCTTAACCACACTCTACAAGTCGGTTGGCCCTTGAACAAACATGTTGAGTGGGCCCAGTCCCATCAGGCTGATGACAGTGCGTCAACTCTGTTTGACCAATTGACAGTCAGTCCCACCCACCACTCTGTTCCCTTCCTATTCCTTTACAAAGGAATGCCGTTTTGCGTACTTTTCGTGGAATCCTTTCAAGCTGTTAAAATTTCGATCAGTTTGCACCTTCCCACTATAAAATGCAGTAGATTGGTGTTTAAAACCAAGTTTGTAGCTTCAACCAATTTTGAGTTAGGATGGCAGAAAATAAGAAGAATAAAAAATGCAAAGCCCGTCCACGTACATTTTGTATTCTAACTAAATTCGATGAAAACGACATTTTATTAATCTGTGTTCCCCACAATCTCATAATACAGGCTTGTTGAAGATTTGATGACAAAAGCTCGATTGGTAAAATTGTTATGGCCTGGAAATACATGCTGAATCTCAATGGTAAACAAGGATTTTGATTAAAACATTTATGACTGGTCCACCACTTCACCGATGATGTCATCCTTACAATATTTGATTCCCCATTAGGAGTTGGAAGAGATTTTTTTTTTTTGCACACAATATCGAGGCTCGTATTCGAGCTAATACACAGAATGAACAATAAGGGGTTGCAGGAGACGAGAGGGGCAGGAGAGGGAAGGACAACACAGAGGGGAACAGAGACATGAGGAGATCTGTGGAAGGGAGAGGGATGGGGTGGGGTACACAGGGTATACAAGATGGACACCACAGGGACTTTCAGGTCCTTACATGACAGGGACTTTCAGGAAGAAAAGCAGGGAATTTGAAGGAGGTGGGTTTAGGGCAGATTAGCGGGGGTAGAAAAGATTGTGGTTTTGGATGGGGGAAGATATGAGATGGTGATGAACAGCTGTTTTGAAGACCTGGAGGGAAGAGTGGGATTGAAGAGAGTGTGGGAGTTTGTTCCAGAGGCGGGGAAAAAGAGGAATGAAAGAGTGAAGGTGAGCAGTGATTCTTGATTTTGATAGTTTCACCAGAAGGGGTTTTTTGGCGGAACTTGAGCGCCCTGCGGGGAATATGGGGGGGGAGGTATCTCAAACAGAGCAGGGGGGCGAGGCCGGAGAGTACACGGGAGAAGACAGGAAGACTACTGACCTGCCTGTGGTGAGAGAGTGAGAGACCCAAAGACTCAGCCTCATTGCGGGAGATACCAATGAGCCAAAAAGCCTTGTTTTCCACAGCGTGAAGCCGAGAAAGGTGAGAGGCAGGAGCACCAGCCGCAGAGGGGAGAGCAGTACTCCATCAAGCTGTGGATGAAAGCGTTACATGTGGTAAAAAGAAGAATAAAAAAATGCAGCCCATTTAATAACTTGGGTCCCTGAGGATGGTTGGGAGGTTGTTTTATTATGGAAGAATAATAATAATGAAAATTATTTGAACAAAATTATTCATTTGCCTTCTCCATATTCTCATAATAAATCTTTGTTGAAAATTTGATGACAAAAGCTCAAATGGAAATGAATTTATGGCCCGGACAGACGGACACACACAGCACAACACACACACAAACACAGCACGATAGCAAAACCCTATATTTCGCTGTGTGGGAGATAGGCTAAGAATAATAATAATAAAAGTTTTATCTTTGTAGATTTTTTTTGTTGTTGAGGATTTCTGTGCATTGAGCCAATGGAATGTTCAGGCCGTCCCTGCATAAGTCATCTACCGACTTCTTGATACCCATTGCACGTTATATCAAAAATCATGCAAAATATCTTGAGTGAACCCTTTTTGTCGATTGATAAAGTTGTGTGTGAGGCACAAAAATGCCATTTTTAGCGTTTTGGTTTTTTTTCCACTTTTTGACGCCAATTTTGCGAGCAGATCATAACCAAAACCTCAGACTGCATAAAAATGTTCCCTGTCTTCATCAACCCCTACTAATATTGGTTGTTAACTCGAAAAACTGGCATAAACAAATGAAAAACGGCAGAAATAATCATGGCCAATCCAATAGTTCATACTCTCACCATCAGATGTCACTGCAGGCTCAGGGCTCGTAGTGGTGGTGGATGCCATGTTGTCACCGTTTCTGCACATCTGTCATTCCTTAGCCAACTAACTTGTCATTGATTTGTGCTAGTTGGGTTCATGGTACTATTTTTCTGCAATTGGCATGGATGTGCAGGGTGTTCCAAAAAGACCTAGACGACTTTGGTTGCTAATATATTTAGTAACACAAATGTTACAATCATACCCTTTTTTATATGATACAGAAACTCATAAAGTTTTATTAGTTTTCAGTTCTGATGGTTTAATGTAAAAGGAAATGGCGACTCAACAGGAGAAAGCTCAGTTTGTCGAGTGGTTCATCAAGACGAAATATGACACGCAAGTTCAGCGTAATTTCCGTACAAGGTATGGAAGGAATCCGCCATTGCGGACTAGTATCAGAGAGTGGTACAAGAGGTTTAAGAAGACTGGTAGTACTCAGAAACAGAAAAGTACTGCTCGACCAAGCACAGGTGCAGCAGACATTGATCAAGTGCGTGAACCAAGTACCATCTGGAAACCACCCCATCTTATTCCTCAACAATCCTCTTGAAGAAGTCCTTTCATTCAAGCTTTTAGGTCTTACTATCTGCCACGATCTTTCCTGGGAAAGCCACACTTCCAACCTGGCCTGCAAAGCCAGTCGCTGACTGGGCATCTTACGTCATGAAAAGTCCTTCCTTGGCACACCTGAACTTCGAAACATTTACAGTACAAAGCTTTCATCCACAGTCTGATGGAGTACTGCTCCCCCCTCCGGTGTGGTGCTCCTTGCCTCACACCTAGCTGGCCTTCATGCTGTGGAAACCAAGGGTTTTACAATCACTGGTATCTCCCACGATGAAGCTGAATCTTTGGGTCTCTCTCTCTCTCTCTCTCCTCTCTCTCTCTCTCTCTCTCTCTCTCTCTCTCCTCTCTCTCTCTCTGTCTCACCACAGGCAGGTTAGTGGTCTTTCTGTCTTCTACCGTGTTCTCTCTGGCCTCGCCCCCACCCCCCACCGCTCTGTCTGTGATCTGTCCCCCCCCCCCCCCTATTTCCGCAGGGTGCTCAAGGTCCACCAGCAAACCCCTTCTGGTGAAACTACCAAAATCAAGAATCACTGCTCACCTTCACTCTTTCATTCCTCTGTTTTCCTGCCTCTGGTGCAAACTCTCACTTCTCCCTCCAGGTCTTCTAAACAGCTGTTCACACTATCTCACATCTTCCCCCATCCAAAATCTTGATCTTTTCTACCCCGATAATCCACCCAAACCCACCTCCTTCAAATTCCCTGTTTTCCTTCCTGAATGTCCCTGTCGTACCTCTTGTTTACCCCGTGTACCCCGCCCCATCCTCTCCCTTCCACAGATATCCTTTTGTCTTTGTTCCCCACTATTTTCTACTTCCCTCTCCCACCCCTCTTGGCTCCTGCGTTGTTATACGTTTCTGTGTATTAGCTCTTACACGAGCCTCGAATGGTATACAAAAAAAAAAAAACCCCCAAAAAAACAACAAAGTCCCAGAAAATCAATTTGAATCAGAGAACTGGGACTACCAACCACCACTGTACACAGGATTTTGCATAAAAGACAAGCTTTATGCTTATAAGGTGCAGATTCTGTAGGAACTCAAACCCGATGACGGACCAGAGCCGGACTTGACAAGGCACCATCAGGTTTTGGAGGAGGGAGACAAGTTGGAAAGTTCATTCTTGAGATTGGACACACTTGGTACGGGCTTTGTGGAATGATCTGAGATTGCCTTCGGTTGGATTTGTCTTCCAGGAGGAGAATGCAAGTTGTTTTAAAGCAACTACCTCACCCCAGGATTCAGTATACCAAGGGCAGGAGGGTGGGTAAGATAACTGAAGATGAGATGGGATGAATCTGTGCATGAGTCGTAGGGAGGGGGGTTGGGGAGTAGATGGGTGGGATCACTGGGATGGAACTGACATGGAGGGGTTTGACACCATGATAACCTGCGACAGACTTCCTGAGCGGGATGGTGGTGAGAATTTTTGGTTGAAGGCATGGAGGAAAATTCAGCCGTAAGTGAAAGAGGAGGCCAGATGCACTAAGTGTTTAGCAGTGAAGAGGTTTGGGGAAAATATGCCTCGTCAAAGAGAAAAGAGAGAGATTTTGTTGAAAAAGAAGAATAAGAATATGAATCGGTTGTTCCTAATGGAGTAATAAACAGAGTAGGGCATTTTTAGATACATTTTGGAAGCGTTTTTAGCTGAACTGGAACGTAGTTCTGGGGAGCTTATGGGATGGCACGTCGTCTGTATGCCTGTCCATCTGTCCGTCCGTTCATCCACAAACACTTGCAACTTCTTCTCTGAAACTAAACACATGATTTCGATGAAACTTTACCACAACCCTCATCACCTGGTATGTAGCAAAGTTTGTTCATGCCATTAAAAAAATTGTGGTTTAAAGGGGTATACCGGGGGGGGGGGGTGGGTTGCCCCCCAAAATAGAAATTTGCTTTCTTCTCCGAAATTACATACACAATTCCGATGAAACTTGACCACAACCTTCATCACATGTGATGTACCAAAATTTGTTCACGCTATTTTAAAAAAAGTCGGGGTCTAAGGTAGTTTGGGGGGGGGAAGTTGCCCCCCAAAATAGGGATTTGCTATAACATTGGTTGATTGGTACATTTTGCTGATTCCGGCTCATGTTGACTTCCTCCTCCGTAT
>CM068964.1:10061426-10068926 GCA_035128595.1 Eptatretus atami | reverse complement strand
CTTGACTCCGTGCCCCTGGAATGGTCGGTGAGCTCCTTTGGGCGTGCGTCGCGCCGGCACGTGTTGGTCAGCACCACGTTGGTGTTGGGAACGGACGGGTTACCGGCACTATCTCAGCGCGGATGGGGGGGGGAATTGTTGATGCTCGGGGCGGGAGAGGGAATGGCAGACGCTCCGTCCCGCTACGGGTCCCGGACCGCACCGACTCCGGCGAACTCTCGCCCCTGAGCCCTCTTCCGCGTTCCTGCTTCACGCCGCGACTCGTCCCTCGACCTCACTCCGAGCTCCGTCCCCTTCGCCGTCCGATCCCGCAACGACAACCTCTCAGACTCACGACTTCCGACTACGCCACTTTCTGCACCTTTCTGCACACTTTCTCCACACATGAGCTGTATTGTTCTCGCGTCTTTTATAGACCGGGGAGGACTTGTATGCAGATTCGCGGATCAAACGCGCTGGAGGCGGGGCCACACCGCCCGACGCTCGCCCATTGGACGGAGAAAAAGGGCGTAGCCTCTCCTGATCCGTTTCCTCTCCTAAAAGGAACGCATTCACAGCGGGTTCGGAGCGGGCATGCCACCCGATGCTCAGTCATTGGATGGAAGAAAAAGGGCGTGAAGCCTTCCTGATCCGTTTTCCTCTCCTAAAGGAACTCATGTGCACTCGTGGCTTGACGCGTTCGCAACAATTACCGAACGGGCCCTGGAACAGCACGACGTTCGGTTGACTGTGGTGTGGTTGATGGTTGTTGGAAGGAGAAAGGCGAAGGTGGTGGGGGTTTGCTGTGTGGTTGGTTGTTGGCGGGCGTCGTTTGGGTAATGGCGTGAAGCGATGTTTGCGGGATGTAGTTGTGGAGTAAAGAGGCAAGGTGGTGGTGTTGAGTTGTGCTTAATGGTCCAAAATAACGATAGAGAAAGAAAAATGGCTAACTCAAAGCGTCGCAGCCCGGATGAATCACACATATTCCCCCTAAACAACAGTGTGGACTAACTACACATGAACTTAGCGTCATAACTGATCTAAGGACCCTTTATGGTGTATTGCGAATTTCCACAGCCGTAAAAATATCTTTCCATGGTAACAAGCTGCAAGTTCAGTGCCACACGCCTTCACCGCCGCCTTACAGCTGCACCGCACTACATCCATAAGATCTTGGGGTCCTGGGGGCTGATCGGAGGTTGCTGGTACTGGGGTGCCATCTTTTATTTCCCACCCATACTTCGTGATGTCAAGTTCAGGTGGAGCCTGCTGTCAGCAGATTTTGCGAGTATGGTCTGCATCCCTGGCTTAGCCGGCCATACTCCAGCATACCGCAGGATGAGGTTGCTGGAATTCATGTGAGAGGACATGGTAGTGCGTCGACCATTGGGTGTGAATACCTGGAGATTGAAGTTGTCAAACCACGCGAAGATGACGCCGACGGTTCTACACAACCCATGAACTGGTGGAGAACCTGTGCATTGTCACCTAGTGACGAGCGGCCGATTTTCGGAATCTCAGGGCCTCATCGTACAGGTCGTAAGCCATGCTCATGAAGGAGTTTGAGAAGTTCGGAACTGCCATGCCGTGCAACAGTTTGACGGCCAGTCCTCATGTTGTCTGATTTTGGTACCTGTAACGTGACTCTGAATTGACTGGCTCAGGCTCAGAGATTTCTTGGTCACTTACCACCGGAGACCAGGTCCGAAACAAACTTCAACAAACTTGGCTGGTCGCCTTGATTGTGTTGGCCTGTGTAAACTCTGATAAGTCGATAATGGCACTGTTGTACTTGACCGACCGTGCCTCATGCTTGATCTGCCTCACCACGGAAGCAAATGCTCTCTCATCCTATCGTCTACCTTAACTATCTTGAGACTTTTAGCAACGAACTCACGGAAACCAACAATGGTAGCACAGCCATCTACCCGAACAACGATAAACATCCTTACTCATGCAGTCAGTCAACTTGCTAAACATGTCACATCGAGCGAGCTTGCCACCTAGATCCAAGTACAGGGAATGCAGTTCAACACTATTCCATATTCTGGACCTGTCTCGGTTCATGTACTCGATGACTTCCTTCAGAGCATTTTCATCTGCACATGCCAGTTGGCAAATCAGCATATGTGGGACTTTCGTGAAAACTGTTATAGCAGCGGACGTGGTACTTGCACTCGGCAGAAGGTAGATCAGAAACAAAAGCAGGTGCAACTTGACCCTTCTCGCGACATCATCATTACGCTGCTCAGCAACATCAAGGAGCATATCTTTCATAGTTGGGAGTGGGTTACGTTCTGTGTCAAAACGTTCTTCGGTCATACACTCACGAACGCGGTCCCATCTTTCTGGGTGTCTATCATCAATGGGTAAAAAATTCCTGCTACAGAACATACAATCACTTTGTACTCTAAACACACTTTGTCAGCACCTTAGTATGAGACCTTGTAATTGTCCTTACACCCTCATCTTCAGCCTTTCTTTTCTGTGACTTTCTCACTCTCAATTTTCTCTTTTTGATGTATAAGTACAGTTGCAACCTTTGTGGCAGGCTATGCTTGCCGCATCTCCACCAACATCAATAATGTTCTGTAGCTTAGCCTGCAGGTCCCTCTACCACAGGATTTGGCGCACGAGATGAGCTTCTTGATCCCGATCTCAGTGAATTTCGTTTCTTCTCCACCTCCGTGACACACCGGGAGAAGACACCTTGAGTCAGCCATCATACGTTTCTCTGAAAAGAAGAAGAGGTGAGATTAGAATCAATGGGATCGTTCATCAACTATCGAGTCGGAGTGATCTGCAGTTGATGCAGGGTCAAAACGTTTTAAACCCCTCAATAGTCCAAAAATGACATTGAACTTGACCTTTGACCCTGAATTTGACCCCGAACCACACAACTGACCTCAGAAATCGATTCCTTACCTCAAAATTATACGGAAAAAATGTATCACACGTGATTGTAGGTTGATTGGTTGAAAAGTTATTTTCCACCTCCGTCCGCGGTGACCATCTTGGATTTATGCAAATTATCGGAGTTCCCCAAGGTTGCCATTCCGAAACCAAGCTAATTTTTTTCTATAGAACCATGCGAGTACGAAACCATCAAAAAACAATACACTTCTCGCAACAACAAGGTACTCAACCTGGCAACTGGACTAAATATCTAGTTTTCTTTGCATTTGCTAATAGCAGTCATCAGGTCGAGATAAGAAAGAAACTCATGTGAATATTATTGGCCAATCCGTGGAGTCGATGAGAGCCAATGAGCGTTAGGGCTGAAGAGGTGCCCGAGCTCATTGCATGACACGTTTTGGCTCAACGAGGTATCCTTTCCATACAGGACATTTTCGTTTATTTCAGGAGTCACTCAGCAAGTCAATATTTCATAACGAGTCTTATTCCACACCACCCCAACCATTAATTGAGTGAAGTGTATTTCGTTTGCTTGGCTGAGCAACCACAATGACAACAAATGAGCACTTTCTGAGTTTGTGTTCAATGCCATCTTGAGGCCTCGGCGTCTTGACATCAAGGAATCCATCCTTCGTCAGAAACAGCTGGAGAGACGACTGGAGTGATTCTTCATCAACCAAACTTCATTTGAAGCACATCATTGTGTTTTAACTGTGAATGAGTTTTCTTTTTGTCCTGGATTACCCACAATTTAATAACAAGTACACACCCATTGGTTCCCTTATCGAGGTCCAGAGCTCCAACTCAGAGTAAATCCACTTAGTCATATCCCCGACCAATGTTCCTTGTCTCCACGAGCTGAAAGGCCGACACCAACACTTAGTGTTGGCACTTTGGTGCGTTTTAAGTTAGACATCCACCCTTCGTCTGCTCCGTTCTCCCATCAAGAACTGGTCAATATACCTGTGTGATAGTGGTAGTCCTGAGTTTCATGATCTGCAAACAAGTCTAATAGCAAATGTAATTTGTCAATGGTCTTTCAACATTACCTTCTCATGTTGCTGCACACTAGATATGCAGAAACTTTAAAAAACAATACAGTAAGTGATTCAAATGGAGGCCAGGATCAAGAATAAACATATTTATTTCCTGATATCATACATATACATTCATTTCATGGATGAAATCGAAAAGTTTAATTACCAGTAAACAACCATAAATTGCCTTATATTTGTAGGTTTCAAAATTACGTGTACTTATGGACCAGGCAAAGTGAATTCCCAGCTTTCCATCAAATTCTCGACTTTGAAGCCCCCATTCTGGCCACAAGTAGATTGAGATTATCATCCGCTGCCGGCTGGGACATCTACTGGTCTACCTGGAGAACTGTGAAATCACCAATGCTCGACTAGGCCAAGCTTGCATCACTACAAGGCTGCATTGTAGGAGGGACAGCGATTCTCCACAACATCCCCTTTGCAGACCACGTACGGGATGAGATCAGCATGGCAGCCAAGCTGGTAAATAAGGTGCTCCCACCTGTTTGGGGATCAGATAGTCCAAATGAAACTAGCTAGGGTGAGAGCAAGTGGCATAGAAGGCAGCTTGACAGATTGTATAGAACAATGACATCAGGAACAAGAAAACAGAGGGTAGCAATAAGCGGGCTATGTCAGGATGGATATTTTTAGTAAATAGTGGAACTTTATAGTGCCAGTTTAAACTTGGTGGTGGCTTAATGGTTAAGGAAGTTTACTTAGGATCTCAGTCATGAGTTCAAGTCCCAGCTATGCTAAAATAACACCAAGAGGGTCAACTGAGCATGACATTCTGAAAAGGTCAGTAAAATTAGTGAGTGCTTGCTGAGATAAGCCAGCTGCGTATCATGTGTCAAAGTAGTGGCCCGACAGCGTCCAGGATTGTATCCTGAGCCAATTAAACTTCCCGCCAGTTTATGTGCCGAATGGTGCGAAGAAGTTCACCACCACTATATCTCCTTTTTCTTTAACAGCCATAATTATTCCCACGTTTGAGTGGGGTTGGCTAAAATATTTCATGAACCAGCTGGCCATTTCCATTTCACTAAGGTTAGGGCAGGAATTTGGAATGTGGCCGTGGTCCTGGCGACAGCTCAACTACTTTCCACGCAGAATGTTGTGGGATTTTTAATGTCCACCAGCAAATGCCAGCAGATGGGAAACCCAGTTTAACGTCCATCCGAGGGACGGCACTCACATTGATGAATCACCCTGCCTGTGAAACACCAGGATGAGAGTGTAAATGTGGGTTGGAATTCAAACCCAGGCTGGACAGCTTAGTAGTGAGTTTAACTTCCATCAGAGGGATGTGAAACACTGGAATGACAATATAGTTGGGTCGGGATTCGAACTGAGGCTCGACAGCTTTGAAGTGAGTGTGTGTACCTCTACGCAATCCTGGATATATACTGAATATAGAGTGGCATAGAAGGCGGCTATAAATATCTAATATATAAAGCTCTTTAAAATCACTGACTGATTCACTCACTCAATGACTGATATCAATGATCAGTACCTTCTGGGTGATGAAGAAAGCTGAAATTTTGCTTGCCGATGGACACCAAAGCCAGTACATCAGAAAAATCACAGAAAAAAGGAAAAATCACAGCCAGTACAAAAATCACGTATATATGTATGTATATATATATATTATACTGTATATATGTATTGTTACGGCTGTGGAAATTCGCAGAACACCATATAGGTCCTTAGTTAGTTATGCCGATAAGTCCATGTTCAGTTAGATTTCCCCACCGTTGTTTAATGGGATTATTCATATCACAGGGCTGTGATCTTTGAGATAGCCGTTTTTCTTTCACTATCGTTATTTTGGACCACCACCACCAACATCGCTCTCAAACAACCACTTCAGACCCACCGTCCTTCCACCACCACAACCACACGCGCCTCTCAACAAACCACGCCATCCTGATCACCTCAACCACAACGCCAACCACAATTACGCCAATCACCTAACCACCTTCCCGCTACGCCCACTACCGATCACCTTCTCCACAACCCCGCGGCAACCCTCTCCGCTTATAAAACCGTCTCTACCAAGGAAAAGGAACAAGGGATTCCAATAACGCCATGGGAAATAAGAAGGAGTTCCGATGGCGCGTGGATTTTCCCTCCTGCTTTTCCCGCGCTTTGGTATGGGGGAGGTGCGATTCGAGCCAGAGGTCAAAGGTGAAGTAGGGTGGGGCCTGATTTTGGGGGAATGAATGTCCCTAGGCTGCAGGGTCACCGCAACGATTTCCTCGTCCCGCGCGCCGTGAGGGGGGGGCGAGAGGGTTGGAAGTGGAAAACGCCTCCCTTCTGGAAGTTTCCCGCATGTTCTGGAAGGAGGGCGGGGCGAGAGCAGAGGGGGGAGCGTGGGGAATATAAGGGCACGCAGAGCGCCAAGTCGGTCTTCTTTTCTTCTTCTCCTCTTCTCTTCTCGTGTCTTGGTGGAAGGAGTCGGGTGGAAGTCTTGGTGGTCTTCGTCTGTGGAGAAGCGGTCCGTGGAGCGACCCGTCGTTGGAGCTTGCAGTCGGAGGAGAGTCCGGGCGTCGCGAAGGAGACGCGGACTGGAGGCGCAGCTCTGCCAGCAGTGTCGCGCGAACCTGCGCGCTCGTGTGAGGAGAGCCGGAGAGAGCTCGCCGGCCACGCGAGGGCCCGAGCTCAGGCGCGGCTATGCTAGCTGCCGTGGGGACGGGACGTCGAGGCTCACACCACAAGGCACCACGAGGGTGCAGGTAACTGCAACGGTCTCGTGGGACTCGTTCGGTCTGCCAAGTCCCACGCCATAAAGGTCTATGGGCCCAGCCTGACCCCATTGCCTTTGATGGGGTCTTTCCTTTTCTTTTGAATGAATGTTGTGGCGCCGAGTCCCGTAAGTAAAACTGTGTAAGTGACTGTACATTGATAATTGCTTATAGACGGTTGTAGCGCTTTGTCTTGCCCGCGTGCCGCATTCATTGCTTTTTTCGGTATAACGTGCATGTTATGTTTTTGAATACCTGCATGACTGCATGATTGTTCCTGTATACGTGTGTATTGTAATAATGTGCTGATTTAAATGTAACGCCCGTTCGTCGTTCCTCTTCCCTTATTGAAATGCCATCTTGCATTGCGGAATGTTAGTTGGGTTTTTAAATACCCGATAAATAGAATCGGATCGGCGAGGTCGGGCGATAATACCCGCTCGGTTATCTCAGACGGAACGGACCGCTTGAGCGGTTCGTGTCCAAGCAGGCCTCCGCCGAGGTACGGTCCCTCGGTAGGTTACCCGCGAGTACTTAGTGTATCGATATTCGCGATTGACCCCATTTCGCGGCGTAAGAATATCGGACTGGGCCGTGGTGGGATTAAGAACCACCCGTGACTGGTTTCTGGCGTTGTTTCCGGAAAGTTCACAGACTGAATTCGTTCCGTGGGCGAACCGGCCGCTATTAGTTAACGCGGTCGTTCGCACGCCGGGCGGGCGTAAATTCGTAGCACTGGTGTTCAGGAGTATGGGATTCGAATCCACCCCGCCTCCAACTAAATTAACGGGAATCGGACCAAGGGTGAGTGGAGCGACCCT
>CM068964.1:10039588-10051752 GCA_035128595.1 Eptatretus atami | reverse complement strand
GAAAATGAGCCACATGTCCATACAGCCGCAGTTGATGCTCACAGACTATGCAGGTAACAAATCTCATTTGAGTCTCTCTCAGCAATCGCTCATTGGACAAAAAGTCTGACTTGTGATCGCCAAGGATTCTCTGACGAGACCTGATACCGAAGGAGTTAAGTCTTCATCTCATATCTTTTGTCAGACACCAAGCCTCACATCTGTAGAGCAAGACTGGAAGCACCAAGGACAAGAAGACTCAGACTTTCATCCTCCTGCATAAGTACTGACGCCACACACCATGAACCAGTGAATCCATGATTCCCCAGGCCTGACCCCGACGTCCATTGACCTCCGACTCACAACCTGCAGAGACAAGAATATCGCTACCAAGGTAAGCGAATCTCTCCGTGACCTCAACATCCTCACCACAAGTTGGTACAGACAAGATGGCAGCATCCAAGATGTCATTGAAAGTCTGGATCTTTATTTTTACTCAGGAATCCCATAGTCCCAGCTGCTCTGATTCCTCATTCAGTGCTTCAAGGACCCCTACAAGGACATCCAGTGTTTCCACAACGATGACTGCATCATCTGCGAAATCCAAACTGCCCAATCTTTTTTTCTCCATTGGTTAAACTATAATGTGTTCCAGAGACAGTGAGTTCTGCCCTGCCGTTTCGCTATTGTTAGCGATTAGCAAACGTCCTACTTACAGTATCGCTTGGCCATTCTTGATTGACAGCAGTGGGGTGTTGAGAGCATGGTTCCCTATCTGGGGTGGTTAATTTGCCAGAAAAGTAAAGAGGAGCTAGATGCTGGACCCTGCCTAAATTAAGTATCGCGGATGACATCCGTGGTTGCCTAGCAACCTGTTGTGCCATGGAGTTGTCTGCGGCTCGGCAACATCAGGGTCACTAGCTGGGAAGCGGGTCCAAGTACTACCATCGTGACCTCCGAACCCGTAACAGTATATTCAGTTGTAGGACCACAGTCATATCTACAAGTTGAGACCAAGTGGGATGTAATAGAAAAACATATTGTCGAGTGTCTACAATGAGAGAGTAGAATGACCTGTACCTCACCCTCTTGATTGTGAAACTGATGCTTTTCAGTGTTTTAAAAGAAATGGCCTCTTCATGTTCCCATCTGAACCTTTGGGTCCCATGACTTTGCAAACCCAGGTGGTAATCGAATATACCATATGCATTTTTCCATTGTCTACTATTATCCTCATAATTAATGTAAAAGTTGAAGTGATGCCGACGAATGTCTACGTCCTGGAAGCTACTTCATCCTTGACCCTTAAATCAATGTAAACAAGTAAAAAAAGACATAAAATGCCATAGCCCCCGTTGTTTTTGTAATTTTGCTGTACCGAGTTCAAGAGATAGCCCATATTTTATGTCCAACTAATATGGCCGCCAGTCTATCAGTCGGACCATGCATGTCTGAGAAATGGTTGGGGACACGTTTAAGTAACAAAATGGCCACCAGTCGGCCATCTTGGATCTGATCTCGAAAAATAATGACGTGTATATATAAGCCATCATTCTTTATCTGTGTTTCAAGTTTGCACAACATCAGTAAATACATGTCTGAGAAATGGTTGAGGAGGTGTTTAACACCGATTTTTAAAAAAAATTATTTTTTATTATTATTTTTTTGCACAACTCAAATGTCCGCCAGCCAGCCATATTGGATCTGGTTTCGAAACAAATGACGTACATATGCATACCATCGTGTGTTTTTGTGCCAAGTACGAATAAAATTGGTCCATACATGTCCAAGATATGGTTGTGGACGCACACACGCACGCATGCATGTATGCACGGACATGAAAAGCGAGACCAAATCCATAAGCCCCTGGTTCTGACTAAGTCCAATGGGGGCTAATAAAACAAAGTTAACTTCCAATCAAGGTTGCACTGATAATAATAATCATTTACCCGGATCCTAACATCTCTAACCATAAAGTGCCTCAACCTTACATCGAAAGTTTCTTTAACCCAAACGTCTGTAACAATAACCCTCTCGTCACTCAAACACTCACTTGTGTGCAGCCTTGCGGCTGCTGGTTGCATCATTGGTTAGGGACGCGGCTATGCTGCTAGTGCAGTGCCCCTATTACCAATACACTGGTAGTCATTTTGCCGACTTCAGAAGAGTGGCAGCCTGAGTGAACCCCACCTGGTGTTAATTGAGCAGCCGATAGGGGCTCAATCTCAGGACCCTAGGATCCCAAGAGAGCCACCCTTATCGCTAATCCAATGCCATAGTGGGGCAACTTAGCATAACAATTGTGCATTATGTGAGGAAAGCACCAAATTTGGCACACTAGTAGCCTATCATATTATGAACAGATTTGGATATTGGGCCATCTCAAAATTTTTGATGGCAGTGGAAAATGGCTGCCACAGCCATCAGCGGCTGAATTTGAGATGGCCCAATATCCAAATCTGTTCATAATATGTTAGGCTACTAGTGTGCCAAATTTGGTGCTTTCCTCACAAAATGCACAATTGTTATGCTATATTTAGCTAAGTTGCCCCACTACCAGGCTTACTTGACCACTATAACTCCAAGGTCTCCTATCCTAAGTGTAACTATGAAGTCTTTCACCTGAAACCCCTTTTCACTGTCCCCTCTCCACCTGAATGACTCATGTGATTATCAATACTTATTTATTTATTCATGTGCAGCCTGTGGCTGCTTGGCTGCATCATTTTCTGGGGGAGCGGCTGTGCCGTGATGCAGTGCTCCTGTTACCAGTAAGCTAGTAAATATTTTGCTGACTTCGTAAGGATGACAGGCTGAGTCGACCCACCTGGTGTTAATTCAATGGACAAACAGGGGCTTGAACTCAAGATCGGAAGATCTTAAAGCCAGCCACCTTTACCGTTAAGCTAACATCTGGCTTATCGATACTTGATTCCATGAGATCCGACGCTGTCAATACATCAATGAAATGGAAGGTGGGTGATAATGGGAAGGATATCTTTGAAATAAACAGGTTTCGTACTGCAGGAATGCAAACCTGAGCAGTAATGCTAAAGGAGTTGTGGATGGTGTACTCTATCACAAATTGCCTCATTTACACTGGCCGTTAAGTTTTCCCACCTGGATGCTTTCACGATGAGTAGATCACCTCGTTTCCCCTGTTCGATAGAGCCGTGACGATGTGAACAGCCCAGAGCATGAGCCGCGTTAATGGTGGCGGCGACAAGGGCTTCAGCCATGGTGAGGTGCAGGTTTACGCAGGCCAAGTGCATAACTACAGGCTGCAAAAGAAACAACCATATCACACTGTACAAAGAACAATCACACCTACAATTATATGCAAGACAAAGAACACCTGCATCTATTACTGAAAGGTGTGTGTGTGTGTGTGTGTGTGTGTGTGTGTGTGTGTGTGTGTGTGTGTGTGTGTTGCACATGTCACACCTCATTCTAAAAGGTTGCTGCTGTTGTGGATAATAAAAATGGAGCCATTGGAAAACTAATAATTGATTTACTGGGAACAAAAATTTGTGTAAGCATTAAGATATTTTTGAAAAACCCATCTTTTTGGTATTGAAGAAGAAGAAGCGGGAATTGGAGTTTAATGCAGTAGTTACCATGGAAACATTTATGATTCTACGACAGCAGGAGCCCTTTACAACAACACGGGAGGAGCACAAAAAATTACATACAGCAATATTTATTGCTGTATATTTATTGCTGTATTTTATTTTATTTTACATTCGCATTGAGATTCACAGATGGACAAACAATGTTTGAGAAGTACAACATGCTGTATTTTGATTAAACCCGTCAGTGAAGCGACGGGTAGGCATGCCAATGACTGTAAAAATAACAAGAACGTCACTCGGTTGAGCGCATACCTCCGTTGGACTGAACAGTTCATGTTTTCTATCCCACTGATGGGCCGGATCTGCATCAGGACCTCCAACATCAAACTGGCTTGTTCTTGTTACCTAACCACCAACTTATCCACTGAGTTTTGTCCGAATCCGTCCATAACCTTTTAAGATATCGTGCTAAATATTGTTTTTGGCCCTATCACTCAATGGTGAAGAATCACTTGTAAATTAAAATAAATTTTAAAATCCAGATCTTCACCAAATTATTATCAATTCTTCCTTGTCACACACCCAACCTGTCCACAAAATTTCATCCAAATCTGTCCGGAACTTTTTGAGATGTCCCGCAGATAACCAGACGAGGGTGAAAACATAACAAAGCAGCACCAATTTGTGGAACAAACCAGGGTATTAACCGAATATATGAGAGAAGACTCTGAATGTACCATAGCAAGGCAATATGCGTTGGGATTAAAATCGCTTCCAAGAGCTACGATGACTCCAGCATCGATCATGGTCCGTGCTGGTGGTTGCTTCAGCCTGCAGGAGGTTGGAGAAAAGATTTATTTGTGGACCTGCAGCCAAGGCAAACACCTTGCTGATCGATACCTAGTGTGCTTACAACACCATAGGCATCTGTTTCCTAGTTATACCAAGACCAGTCAGTGACAGATTTATACAGTACATTACAATAAGTACAGTCATACGTGTTTGCTCATGTTAAAAAACTGTAGTCGTGCCATGCGTCCTGTGGAGCAGGTTGAAGACCCGGCTATACCTGAGCATGAAAGCCGTTGTTGGGAGCAGGATAGCCACGCAGCCGGACGTAACGAGTGCAGATATTCCGTCGTTGCTCACCTCCTCTAGATGGCTCACAGCATGTGCCCCCAATTCGGCAGCAAGCTGCACACAAGAGGACAAGCTAGTGAGCACAGTCATGGCCATAGACAACATGTTCTCACCAGGCTACTTGTCTTATGCAAAGCACATTGACAAAATCCAGTTCAAATGTGCTCCTGATATCCTCAAGCACTTTTATGCTCCACTACTTGTACTTTTGCATCATTCAAAAGGAAGTTTGGGGGCTGAACCAGGATGTTTGGAAATGTCACAGCATTGGAAGGTTGTGATGTCATTTATTTCCCTGGGGTGCATATTGAGCTCCTAACCTCAGCAGCACCGGTCGGGTGCAGTTCATCTCCGTGGAAGTTCAGGCGCAGGCCTAGATTTTTACCGGTGCTCAGGATGGTCCGTGTCTCCTCCAGGCCGAAGACCCCTTTCTCACAAAATACATCCACCGAGTCAACATGCACCTCACCCTGATGCATCAACCTCACCACGGTTGGCAAGTGTTTCTCCACGATCTCTCGTGTATACTCACTCACCAAATGACCCCTGAGAATGATACAACCCGAGTCAACTTGGGTGTACACAGTGGGAAAGGGAGTAAGAACATCAAAGGTGAGTTGAAACCAAACCTGAACAAACAGCCATTCTGTCAATCTGTTGAAGGCATTGATGTTTCATTCACATGGAGGTTTTCATTTGTTACTAGACACTGGACATAGGTGCAGCATATATGCAAGGGCCATGCCATTGGCTGTGTACATGATGATGTTGTGGTCTTCATGTGGAAACGCAGGATGTACTACTGCTCTTATGAATTAATATTATTATTAGTATTATTCTATTGTTATTGTTATCCAAAACAGCTTAGCTTGTATACTTTGCCAAATATTATAGTTGTCTGCTTTATGGTGTCACCAGGTGAAAGCAACAATATGGTTTCACTGTAAATACTGGTGTTTAACGCTTTTAAAGGCAAGCTACTTTTGCGAATTCAGGTTATATGATATAGAAAAGGCCATGTTGAGCAGACAGGGCCATACCTGGGAGGCAAAACCATACCTGGCAGACAAGGCCACACCTGGCAGACAAGGCCACACCTGGCAGGCTGTAATCCACATTGACTTGTGCCACCATGAAATGGATTCCTTCCATTTGGTTACCTTTTCTGTTCATGGCTGACAAGAGCATTTCCTGCTACAGGGTGAGTTTATGCACCTGTTACCACACTTTAGCCTGCCCAACTACTCTGATACAAGCCTTGCACATTTTATATTGTACCGTCTTAAGTGGGCTGACAGGATGACCTAACGGTACGCACACTCACCTCTAAGTTGCATAGCCTTGGGTTTGAATCCTGACCCAGCAATTAACTCTCATCCCGGTGTTTCACAGGCAGGGTGATTCATCAATGTGTGTGCCATCACTTGGATGGACGTAAAACGGGCGTCCCATCTGCCAGCATTAGCTGGTGGACATTAAAGATCCCACGGTGTCCTTTGTGAATAGTCAGCGAGCTGTCGCCGGCACCATGAACAAATTCCAAATTCCTGCCCTAACCAGCGGAGGATACTGCATCAGTGGCACACCCGCACCCTCAGTCAATGATACTACCCCGCAGCCTTGTGCTGCATACAAATGAAGAAGAAGTTACTCATTCGTGTCCACACGTAATCCGTCTGTTTGCTCGGTCGATATCCTTAGAACGCTTCGTCGACCGAACCTGAAATTTTGTACACCTCTTCAATAGGAATCGAGAAGGAACTGAACAAATGTACATGGTGCAACTGAAGGTCCCAAGTTTGCATACACAGGTTTTCAATAAGCCCAGACTGATGAGTAGGAAGGTGAACGTTTGCATCGACATTCATAGAAAAGATTCTGAAATAATCGATTGCTTATTCTTTACGAACGATCTTGCAAATGACGTCTTCAAGGACACGATATACCAATTTACTGTACCTTCCATAATCTCAAGAATTCAGAGTTGTATGAGTAAGAAGGCTGCATTGCATTGTTTTTCAAACATCCTTACAAACTTTTAAATACCATTTTCATCGTCAATCGTACAAGGAATTGCAAGAGCTTAAATAAACAGGCTGCACCTGGCTTTCAAATTTAACCACCATGTATATCTCTTCCATGCAATGCTCAGTCCAATGAACCTTAAGAGGTTGGAAGAAAATCAAATATTGGTTTCGTTGTTGAGTGATTTCATGGCAGTTGCAGGTGTGATTATGCAGAAGTTTCACGAATCAGTCCAGATGATATTTCATACCGACCTTGGCACAGCATGTGCACCACAGTATGTGACGTGCACCGCTGGTCTGTCGTGCCAGCGTGCGCTCTCGATGGCACGTAACATGCGCGTCTCGGTATCAAGGTCCAGCCCGTAGCCGGTCTTGCACTCGACCAGAGTGGAGCCAGCTCGCAGCATCGCGAAAAGGCGGATGCGCAGGGAGTGCAACAGCTGCTCCTGCTTGGCGGTGCGAGTGTGCTGCATTGTGTAGTGGATACCCCCGCCTGCTTGGTGAATGTCCAAGTAGCTAGCTCCTGCTAACTGTAGTGGAGAACAGGTACGGTTGAGGATCATGGACGTAAAGACGTAGCACATCGACATAGACAACATATTGCTAAGTTTTCTGCACTTCTCATTCCCTCAATCAGTCATGATATAAAATCCCCATGAAATGTGATTTTGTTCAACTGTAATTAGCATTTGGCTTGAAGGTGGAGTGGGTCAAGCCTTGTTGCATTGCCCTCACCGGTGTGGGTTGGATTTGTTCAGTTGCTCGGGGCAGTAACTTCCACACCTGTGAAGGAGTGGTGGCCTGTCTCCTAAGATTGGCAAGTTATCATGAGTGTCACGATGTTCTGTCAAGATCTTTTCAACCAAGCCCCAACACGAGGGTGAATGTGATTAAGTTAGTGTATTAACAGAATGACAGCACCCCTCACTGGTAACGTACAGTGAGGGTAAATTTGTCTCCACCATTGTTTTGTGTGCATAAGGGCCTTCATTTCATTTGTATGCCGATATAAATGCAAGTTGCACGATTGTGTCGGAATGGGGTAAACGTCATAACCACAGAATGTCTAAATGCTGAATGATACCGAATTTAAAAGCTCTTGGATCTGTCCAGTGCATGAGGAGGGGTCGACAAATAGATATTCACGCAATTTTGTGTTATGTGCATTTTTGTTCCGCACATGGACGGTGTATAGGCTCTCAGAGCCACTGGTTCATACATCTACGGAAGTAAAGAGTATATATATGTGTATATATATACTATACTATATAATATTGGGTCTATAGAGCCCAAAATAATGCGGAATATATATATATATATATATATATATATTATATATATTTATATATATTATATATATATATATAATATATATACAGTGCTCCCTCGCTATATCGCGGTTCACTTTTCGCGCTTCACTACATCGCGGGTTTTCAAGTAGAAGAGTAGAAGTCGCTCCAGTAGAAGAATTTAATGCTCTTCTTGGCTGTGCAGTACTACATTCATCTCATCATCGTCATCTTCATGTCATCAGTACTGCACAGCTATCATCATCATCATCGTCATATCTTCATAGGTCAGTACCCATAAACGTTTTTTTTATATTTATAGTACAATATAGTATTTTAAAAATTATTTTTGGTCTTAGGCTTTGCAGCCCCATGAAGTCGCATTTCCGATGAAAACTTTTTAATTTTTTTAAAAAATAACTGATTAAATGTGTGTGGGAAGGTTAATAAGAGTGTGTGGATGCTGTATAATGGTTTAAAATACGTTTAAAATGTGTTTAAATATATTTAAATAATTAAATAAATTGTGGTTTCTACTTCGCGGATTTTTACCTATCGCGGGTGGGTCTGAACGCATTAACCGCGATTGGTGAGGGAGCACTGTGTATATATATATATGTCAGAAAGACCCCACTAGTTGTGAGGGATACTTCCTGGAAATGCCGCGGATAGCGAATCCACGAATAGCAGGGCATTGTTTCCATGGAAAAAGGGGGATAGGTTCTCGGCGGTTAGTGATTCGTGAGGGAAAATCAAAAATCCGTGAAAGAAACGCAAGTGTGCCGCAAAAACACCCGTGAAAAAAAAACACAACTACGCCGGCAAAAACGCAAAAAAAAAACATCTATACGCCCATGAAAACGCGAAAAAAGAACTGAAAAACACCTGTGAAAAACCGCAAATACACCTCAAAAATTGTGAATATGCCCGGAAAATACTGGAAAAAAACACACATATGCCGGTAAAAGCGTGAAAAACAGTGAATATGCCCATGAAAATCCGAAAGAAACTGCAAATACACCGTGACAAGTGATAAAAACCTGCAAGTACACATAAAAAAATTGCGAATACGCCAACAACCCGCCACCCCCCCCCCCGCGAATACACCTTCGAAAATGCGAAAAAATACCCGCGAATACGTTTAAAAAAACTGCAAAATTCCCGCAAAAAAACATGAATACGCCCACAAAAACACCATGAATAAACCCCAAAAAATTGTGAAAAACACACGAATACGCCTGCGAGAAAGAAAGAAAAAATCACGCATATGCCCATGAAAATGCGAAAAAAACACGCATATGCCACAAAAACCGCGAATAAGCCCACGAAACAACTGCGAAAAAACCACGAATATGCCGCGAAAACGAGAAAAAAGCACGCATATGCCATGAAAATGCGAAAAAACACGAATAAGTCCACAAACAACTGCTAAAAAACCCACGAATATGCCCACGAAAACTAGAAAAAAAACACGAATACGCCCGCGAAAACGAGAAAAAAAACACAAATACGCTGCGCAAACGAGAAAAACCCACGACTATGCCCGCGAAAACGCGAAAAAAAAAAACTGCAAATATGCACGCAAAAAGACCATGAATACACCCACAAAACCCGCAAATAAGCCCACAAAAAACCCTGTAAAAAACAATAAACCCACGAAAATGCGAAAAACCCACAAATATGCCACAAAAAACCACGACTACGACCACAAAAAAACGCGAAAAAAGCACTCCCAAGAAAACAAAAAACCCACGAATATGTCGCGCCAAAGTGCAAAACCCCCCGTAAATATACCCGTGAAAACGTGGAAAAAACCCCACGAATATGCTCGCGAAAAACCACGACTACGCCCACAAAAAGACCACAATACCTAGCGAAAAAAACCCCACAAATACACCCGCAAAAAAACCCATGAATACTCCCATGAATAGGCCCGTGAAAACAAACCAAAAAAGCCCGTGAATACACCCACAAAAATGCAAAAAACCCTGCGAATATACCCATGAAAACGTGAAAAAAATCGGTGAATACACCTGCGAAAACGTGAAAAAAAACAAACGTGAATACACCTGTGAAAAACCACGAAGACGTGAAAAAACAACCCACGAATATGCCGAGCACATGGCTGGTCAGGTCTTATGCGGGAATGTGGAAGCAGGTCCCATTTTATAAACCGCGAATATGCGGGATCCGCAAATAACGAATTCGCGAATAGCGGGGGCCGGCAGTATATAATCACACTATTCAATCAATTACGTCCAACATATAATTACATTTTCGTCGATTTATTTCACCAAGAAAACCTATCAGTCTTAACAGTTAGTGACTTATGTTTCAAAGAATATTCTGAGCAAAGTCCACAAATATTCCACACTCCATTGGGAAGGATTCCTTTAAAACAGACTGGTGGAACTGGGTTATCTGCTAATGCAATATAGAATGGAGGGGGATTTAAGGCATCCTGCATTTCCTCATCCAATCAAAATTCTGAGGTGTCCAGATCTCCGAGTTGTTGGTGTGAGGTGTGTCTGTAGTCACCTTCATGGAAAACTCGTGCACACGATCACCCTCCCACACTGGGTGAGTGTGGCAGTCCACCAAACCTGGGAAACACACAGCAATAACATCTCACCTAGTAAGCAAGAAAATATATGTGTACAAGTTATTGCACACCATGAGGTATGATAACCAAGTGGCCTTTCCATCATCCCAATGCAGAGTACTTGAGGGTAAATAAACAGCAACTGAGTAATTGTACGACAGCTACAAACGGTGTATTATCGGCACATTTCGGTGAATTACAATGATGATGTTTAACCTACAAAGGTTTGTACTAAAAGGGCATTTACAATGTGAAAAACTTCTAAGAGAATCTCTAGAATGCCCTAAATGCTTCGAGGTTATCACAAGGTTCTTACCCATTATGCAGTAACCCCAATGTGAATAGTCCAAGCTTTTACATAACCTAATGTCCTTGGATGTGAAGGTGCCAGGCTGGTTAAGTAACCAAAATGTGAAGGATCCAGGCTGGTTATGCAACCCAAATGTGAAGACACCAGCCTGGTTAAGTAACCCAAATGTGAAGACACCAGGCTGGTTAAGTAACCCAAATGTGAAGACACCAGGCTCGTTATGCAACCCAAATGTGAAGACACCAGGTTGGTTTTGTAACCCTAATTTGAAGGTGCCAGGCTGGTTAAGTAACCCATATGTGAAGGTGCCTCGCTGGTTAAGTAACCCAAATGTGAAGGAGCCAAGCTGGTTATGTAACCCAAATGTGAAGCATCGAGGGTGTTATGACAGGTCAGGTCAGGTATGGTAGCAAGCGCTGGAGCAGCGCATCGCTGCGTCCAATTTCTGCCGGAACTCCAGGGGCCTCCATCTGGACATGCCCCAGGCAGATGCCTGGCCCATCCCCATCTCCTTGAGATGCTGATCAACCTGCTGCAACCACGAGGCACGTGGTAGGTCCATTCGCCTCCTCCATTCACGAGGCTCCCTCAAAGAGAGAATTTGGTGAGCAGTATCAGGTCAGGTCAGGTATGGGAGCATGCACTGGAGCAGCATGTCACTGCATCCACTTTCCGCCAGAACTCCAGGGGCCTCTGTCTAGCTATCCCCCAGGCAGATGCCTGGCCCATTCCCATCTCCTTGAGATGCTGATCAACCTGCTGCATCCACGAGGCACATGGTCGGCCTATTGGCCTCCTACACTCATGAGGCTCCCTCGCTGAGAGAATCTGGTGTGCAGCTGATTCTCAGGGACTATGCAGGTAACAAGTATCATTTGAGTCTCTCTCAGCAACCACTCGTTGGACACAAAGTACAAACAATGATAGCCAAGGATTCTCCAAAGAGTCCTGGTACCAAAGGAATTAAGCCTCTGTCTCAGATCCCTGGTCAGAGTCCATCTCTCACATCTGTAGAGCAAGACTGGAAGCACCAAGGACATGAAGACTCGGACTTTCATCCTCCTGCAAAGGTACCAGAAGTGCCACACCCCATGATCTAGTGAATCCATGACTCCGCAGGCCTCACCTAGACGTCCATTGACCTCTGGCTCACAGCCAGCAGAGACATGAATATCACTCTCAAGGTAAGTGAATCTCTCCATGTCTTCAACATCCTCACCACAAACAGGTACAGACAAGATAGCA
>CM068964.1:10024867-10033869 GCA_035128595.1 Eptatretus atami | reverse complement strand
TTATGGGTAAGTTTTGTATACGTTAAGAGCACGCTGAAGCACACTGGCATAAGTCGTAGTATGCCGAGCTCATCGACAAATTTTTAAGCATGCTCAAAATTTTTCGATGTATGCCAGCGTATGACTCACACATTCTGCATACGCTGGCCATAAGCTTGGTAGGACACGTTTTATCTGGCGATTCAAGTCTAGACAGCACGTCGACACACTTACTTGTAATTACTCATAAGTTGAAATACGTCGAGCGTAATGTCTTGCGTACCCGAAAACTTATTTCTAACCTATGAGTAACGGCTTTGAAACCTTATGTGTAACAGTTTCCAACGACTATTGACGCTATGTAGACGTACGAGGTGTGTTCAAAAAGTATCCACACCTTAATTTTTCGTGCGTAACAAATGAAGCTAGGGAGGCGGTTTGGTTGCACGTATGTAGGCGATCCTAATTCGTATGCAGATATTTCCGCCTGCAGAAGCTGTCAGTCGCCGACAGACCGCCGGATGAGTGAGGAAGTGTAAAGTGAGTGCGTCGGATTTTCTTTTTGACAAAATGGCGGAAAAACTTGAACAACCACTACTGACATACAAATTTTTGTGTAAAGCTTGGCGATTCCCAAGTGACAACGATCGCAAGGTTCAACAGCCTTCCGGGAACGACAGCAATGGGCACCACACAGATAAAAAGAGTGTACCAACCGCTTCAAGATGGTGCAATCATGGAAAGTGAAGCACGTTCTTGGTAGGCCCTCACAATCCGAAATGAGATCGTCATTGACCAAGTGAGGACCTGCTGATGCAGAGATCGTCGAATCACGATCAGAGAACTTGCAGACGAGACGGGGCGTCACCATTGGATCTGTTCATTCCATTGTGACCTGAGGATTTGGGCTTAAGGAGAATCTCAGCGAAGTTCCATGCCAAGCTGCTACACGATCGAGCAGAAGCAACTCCGTTTGAGATCGAACAGGACATGCTGGAGACTGTGAACAGCGATCCCAACTTCTTCAACCAGTGATCACATGGGCAGATGAGACCTGCGGTTTAATGGGTACGACCCAGAAACCAAGTTTCAGTCATCACAATGGAAGCATCCAACATCCCCGAGGCCAAAAAAAACAAGGAAGGTCCGCAGCAATGTCAAAGTCATGCTGACCGTCTTCTTTGACTCCAGTGGCGTGGTTCATACCACCGAGTCAGCCCGCTCACACCCCGGCACAACCATGCACCAAAGGTCATACCCGTACCCCCAAACCTATACGCGCTGCACATTCCTGATGCTGTGCCGACGCAACCGGGGGATGCTGTGGGCCAGCGATCAATATGGAGCTCCATCACGATACAGCGGCACAGAGCACTTTACATTTTGATGCGCAGAGTTCGGCGCCAACACACAACACACTGTGCTTCCTCAGGCTCTACTTCCCGACATAGGTCATCGTGGTGACTTCTGCGCTTTTCCCTAAGCTGAAATGCCCCTGAAGGGACCAGATTTCAGTCAGAGGAAGACATCATGCGGAATGCGACGGACCAGCTGTGCATCCCAAAAGAGGCGTTCAGCGCTGCTTTCCACACCGTGGCCGGAACCGTTGGGAGAGTGTGTGGCAGCCCAGGGGACATACTGTTGAAGGAGATTAGTGTAAGTTTGTTGTATCTGGATACGAGTATTTTTTATGAACAAAGGACGGATACTTTTGAACACACTTATTTGACATCTTCCGGACGACCACAGAACTTACTGAACGTGTTTCTAACTTACAGCTACCGTATAATGGTGTATTGGCAGCGTTTAGGGGAATTGGTATATAAAAATGGGCTTCACAGGAGGAACCCGTCAGTGTTCCAGACTCCATGGTTGTTTTTTTTATTTTTTTTTCTTCGGCATGACGGTGATGTTGACACTTCGATGTCTAGTGCGGTTATGATTTGAATCGTCGAGCGGCAGCCTATTAATAGGCTACGCCACGTGATCGTCGGCGATACGCTGCCGCGCTTCGCATAAGTTAGACTATCGTTGGGCATAACTTGTGAACGCCGACAACACGCTAAGCATTCGTTGGTATAAGTTATCTATAAGTTATCGAAACGTTCTGTGTACATTACTAATACGTTATGCATACGTCCAACTCGTTAATATACGCCCAAAACTGAAAAAAACATCAATAGTTCAGTGTACGCCAGCGTTTTAGATCAATTTTGATACGTTGCCATACGCTGGCTAAATCTTCAAGGTGTGACAGGGGCTTTATACAGTGATTTTACTAATATTGTCGTCCACCGAGTGAATCACTCACCTCCGCTGAAATGGTCAATATTGAAGCTGATCCAATTGCTGATCTGAATGCCGACTCCGTTCCGATTCATGCTGATGCCTCGGTTGAGTTAACATTGCATTTTCTACTTCTAATTCACATGACATTAATACATACAGTATCACGTCGTTTCCACTTTTACAACTCATGATGTGTTGAATCATTTCTATACCAAGTTATCATTTCTTGCGACTCTGTTCCAGCTGCTGCCGAGCTGTTCACACTTCAGTTAAATGGCGATTAAGACAACAACATTCACAAGTGACGATGATATGAATAAACAACACAATGACAACAAATAAAGGTTATTGTGTCAGTGTGGATGGGAATGTCAGGACAGGGTACGAGAACCAGGGGAGGATCCAGACCGTCTTCCCGGTCACATTTCCCAGAGAAAAGTCTTTCAACAAGGTTTAAATTTATTACTGTAAATGGTCAAACTTCGGAGCAATTACTAACGGAAGCAGTGTTGGAAGATCGCACATAAAAACAGTGAGAATGCACCAGAGAGCGCCGAAAACCTTCAGACTTTTGGTGCCATCTTAAAGAAGAGCCCCCAATCCCCACCCATTATGGCTTGGCGCAGGTTAGAATGCTCATCTGTCCCACCTAGCCACAGTTCAGAGGTTGGACAGTCTGCATGTAAAAATTGTCAGGTACGTTGGCACGTGATGTGCGGACAAACAAACAAACAGACGAAGTAGAAATCACTCATAAAGCGACACTTGGCAAAACAGAATGAATTAAACACTGTTTGGGCAAATCCTCCACTGTCAGGGCTGGGAAATAAGAAGCAAAGTTGGGACTCAGGTTACCTGTGGATTGCCCGTTGAACAAAATCAGACAAAAAATGGGTCTCCATTCCCCAGGCTATAGAAAAAAAAACAAATATGAATGAATAAAGTCGTTTCATTGCCAAAACGTGTTTTACGTTTTTGCAACGTCATAACGCATCGACCGATTTTTACGAAACTTTGTCGCGGGTCATCGCGAGGACGCTGCCTACAATATGCGAAAGTTTTAGAACGATCGGCTGAGCAGTTTGGGCTGCAGGTGAGCAGACAGACAGACAAACAAACTAACCAAACTGATCAACAAACTTAGTAAAATTTGTTTATTTCACCAAGTAACAAACAGGGCACTTGGTAGAGTGCATACCTCCGCCAGGTTGAACAGTTTACATTTTGTATCCCACCGATGGGACGGATCTGGATCCAGACCTGAACCAAAATCGAATCGGCTTGTTCTCATCATCTAACCAACTTATCCACCTAGTTTTGGCAAAACTCGTCCACAACTTTTTGAGATATTGTGCTACATATCATTTTTGTTCCCATCTCTCAATGGTGAAGATTCGCTTTAAAAGTTCTCGGATCCTGATCTGGATTCGGATCTTCACCCAAAATTGAATGAATTTGTCCTCGTCACACACCTAACCTGTCCACCAAGATGTGTCTGAATCCATCCACAACCTTTTGAGATATTGTGCTATATATCGTTATCTCTCAATGGTAAAGAATCACTTACAAAATTCTCAGATCCGGATCCAGATTCGGATCTTCACGAAAATTATGCGTTGCTGTCCTTGGCCGGAAAATTTTCAGAACAATTGCTTGAAAACTGTGGCGAAAAATCATATGACCGACAGACAGACAGACAGACAGACAGACAGACAGACAGACAGACAAACACTACAGACCAATATACTTGTCAAAATATTTTTTTGCCAAATAACAATAATCGTTATGTCGGAAACTTGCGGATGCAATTCGATCAGGGATAAAAACGAAAATGAAGATTTCTTTCTTCTAGGGTTCGACAAAGCGTGACAGATGCACAGACACTGCTACACATGCACAGACACTGCTTCTTTAAAATAATTATTACATGTCGATGAATAATATATTTGGTCTGGGGGTACACACACTCCCCTCGAAGCTGTCTAGTCTGGGTTTGAATCCCGACCCAGCTATTTTGTCATACCGGTGTTTCACGTCCTCCTGATGGAAGTTAAACTGGGCATCCTGTCTGCCGGAATTCGTTGGTGGACGTTAAAGATCCCACGGTGTGCTTCGCAAAGGGGAGGCGAGCTATCACCGGTAGCATGGACAAATCCTAAACTCCTGCCATAACTACTGTATCAGGGATGGCAAACTCCCCAGCATGACCCCAGCCAAGAAACTGCTTCGGTAGGTCGAACGCTCTGTATCCCCGAGTAGGGTACACCTACACGGATCGGAGTAATATATTAACAGGTGGATTCGAGTAATTCTTCATTTTAACTTAACCTTGAATAATTCGTGAGTGTATACTTTTACAATAACTTTGTTTGTCGCTACTGTTTGACAAGTGTGGACATCTGCCAGGGGGTGTGGACATCTGCAAGGGGGAGTGGACATCTGCCAGGGGTGGACATCTGCCAGGGGGTCTGGACATCTGCCAGGGGTCTGGACATCTGCCAGGGGGTCTGGACATCTGCCAGGGGTGTGGACATCTACAAGGGGGAGTGGACATCTGCCAGGGGGTCTGGACATTGCCAGGGGTGTGAACATCTGCAAGGGGGAGTGGACATCTGCAAGGGGTGTGGACATCTGCCAGGGGTGTTACATCTGCAAGGGGTGGACATCTGCCAGGGGGTCTGGACATCTGCCAGGGGTCTGGACATCTGCCAGGGGGTGTGACATCTGCAAGGGGGAGTGGACATCTGCCAGGGGGTCTGGACATCTGCCAGGGGTGTGGACATCTGCAAGGTGGTGTGGACATCTGCCAGGGGAGTGGACATCTGCAGGGGGAGTGGACATCTGCCAGGGGGTGTGGACATCTGCCAGGGAGTTGGACATCTGCCAGGGGGAGTGGACATCTGCAGGGGGTCTGGACATCTGCCAGGGGTGTGGACATCTGCAAGGGGGAGTGGACATCTGCAAGGGGGTGGACATCTGCAGGGGGTGTGGACATCTGCCAGGGGTGTGGACATCTGCAAGGGGAGTGACATCTGCCAGGGGTCTGGACATCTGCCAGGGGGTCTGGACATCTGCAGGGGGTGTGGACATCTGTCAGGGGGTGTGGACATCTGTCAGGGGTGTGGACATCTGCAAGGGGGGTGGACATCTGCCAGGGGTCTGGACATCTGCCAGGGGTGTGGACATCTGCCAGGGGGTCTGGACATCTGCAAGGGGGTTGGACATCTGCAAGGGGGTTGTGGACATTTGCTCGGGGGTTTGTCCCATGACAATTATTGACCGAGGTGCAAACGGTCGGAGCGTTCTCATGTTGGAGTCTGGGGTTAAACAGATAGAAGTAGCTGTGGAGCAGTCTGGTGTGTCCCCTCAAGCGATTTCCATGTTATGGATATGTTAATACCTCTTTGAACACATTGGGGAAACATACTGGGACACATTATACTGCACCTGTGCATAACCCTCGGGAGCATATAATTCCATAGTGTTTATCAATGAGAATGTCGCACATTTGCTTCCCCACTTAATCCCACCCTCCTCAACCGCCCTCACCCAAGCCCCCTCTGCAACACAAGCTCGTGCATGACCAATTCATTGGTGGTGAAAATGTGATCATGTTAGTGGTGATATTGGTGGTGATAATATGATCATGTTAGTGGTGATATTGGTGGTGATAATATGATTATGTTAGTGGTGATATTGGTGGTGATAATATGATCATGTTAGTGGTGATATTGGTGGTGATAAAGCCCACTGATAACTTTGTCATGTCTCACCATCCCACAACGATGCTGCCTTTCTCAATCATGGAAATCCTATTCATGGCCTTCCCAGACAACCATTTCTCTCCTTGAGAGCAAACGCACACCACGTTCTCCGCACACTTCACCAAGAGCTTGTACGGTGTGTTCATACCTGCACACTCGCTGTGTTGTCCAGTTACAAATACTGAAGAACATTCAACATCAAGCAGAAACAAACATTGTAACCTCTTCAAAGTGCTCCAACACCCAATGAGAGAAATCATTTAAAAATGAACATCAGTGTCATGGTCCAAGATGGTCCAAGATTTTTCCAATGAAACTGTGGATAAATCACAGCAACATTTTGTCTGTCACGACTCACAGTTTACAGTAGAGTAGACTGGGGATAACTTGAGTGGACTACCCATATCACACTACACACTGCCTCCTCCAGGGGAAAAAAATTCTGACCCGAGGGTTCTTCAGCCCTCCATCACAATCACACCGTTTTCGCGAACCCCAAGGATTTTTGATCCCGGGACGAGCTACCCCAGGGTATTTCAGTGCCTCTTCAGACTATATAGATCAATTGTTTCGTGATTACCATTCCGTGAATCGAGTTGGACCCACAATGCTTTGGTTTCCAGTGGCCGCATGCTATCACTACATGGATTACAATGCCCCTCGTTGAGTGCATACCTCCACCGGGCTGAGCAGTTGACGTTTTGTTACCCACTGATGGACCGGATCTGCATCTGGACCTGAACCAGAATCGAATTGGCTTGTTCTTGTCACACATCCAACTCATTCACCAAATTTAGTCATAATCCGTCCTTAACTTTTTTTGAAATATCGTCCCGATCCGTTGGCAATAAATCGTTTTTCGTCCCATCTCTCAATTATGAAGAACAACTTAAAAATTAAATAATGCTCGTATCCATATCCAGATTCGGATCTTCACCAAAATCTAATCAATTCGGCCTTGTCACACTCTCAAGCTGCCTACCGTCCATAACTTTTTGAGATATCCTGCTCACAGACAAGCAAATGGGCAGAGAAACAGGTCAGGTCAGGTATGGGAGCATGCACCGGAGCAGCGCATCGCTGCGTACACTTTCCACTGGTACTCCAGGGGCCTCCGTCTGGCCATCCCCTAGACAGATGCCTGGCCCATCCCCATCTCTTTGAGATGCTGATCAACCTGCTGCAACCACGAGGCACGTGGTCGGCCATTGCCCTCCTCCACTCACGAGGCTCCCTCGCTGAGAGAATCTGGTGAGCAGGATCAGTGTCGGGAAACGAGCCACATGTCCATACAGCCGCAGCTGACGCTCACAGACGATGCAGGTAACAAATCTCATTTGAGTCTCTCTCAGCAACCGCTCGTTGGACACAAAGTCTGACCAGCGATAGCCAAGGATTCTCCGAAGAGACCTGGTACCAAAGAATTAAGTCTTCGTCCTAAGATCCCTGGTCAGAGTCAAAGTCTCACATCCACAGAGACTGCAAGCACCAAGGACCTGAAGACTCGGGCTTTCGTCCTCCCACACAGGTACCGACAGCGCCACACCCCATGATCCAGTAATCCATGACTCCCCAGGCCCGACCGAGACATCTGTTGACCTCTGCTCACAGCCAGCAGAGACAGAATATCACTGCCAAGGTAAATGAATCACTCTCGTCACCTCAACATCCTCACCACAAACAGGTACAGACAGGATAGCAGCATCCATGATGTCATTGAAAGCCTGGATCTTGTTTTTGACCCAAGAACCCGTAACCAGTGGCTCGACTCCTCATTCAGCACCTCGAGGGCCCCCAAAAGGATATCTAGAGTCTCCGCAAAGATGACTGCATCATCTACGAAATCAAGGTCAGAGATTTGACATTCCAAAACGATGCACCGCAGCTTGATCTCTCCAACATCCTCCCGAATCCAGTCCATACAAATGCTGAAAAGTGTGGGGGCCAGTACACACCCCTGACAACTCCAGGAACAACTGGAAATAAGTAGAGATGGTACCACCACATCTCACAGCACTCTCAGTACCAGAGTATATTCAGACATCAGATCAATCAGTTTTGGTGGCACCCACGAAGACCAAGAATCCTCCAGAGGCATCCCGATTCACTGAATCAAACGCTTCACGAGATCAACATAGGTTGCAAGCTGCCCCTGCCGAAACTCTCTTCTGCGTTCGGTGAGAACCGGAAGATGCAAGGATACGATCAATCGTTGACCTCATTGGTGTAAAGCCTGACTGCTCTGGACGCTGGTGTCAAGCAGATGGTGGACGATCCCTATCAAGAATTATCCGAGCGAAGACCTTGCCGGCACTGAGAGCAGCGTCACCCTCGTAGTTTTGCAGTCTTGGCGATCACCCTTCCCTTTCCAGAGAGGGAAAGCGGCCCCTCTTCCAGTCTGTTGGAATGATACTGTGTTCCAGGCAGAGCACAGAACTGCATGTAACAACATGAGTAAGCATTTCACCAGCCTTGAGAAATGCAGCATGGATAACACAGATCCTAGGAGCTTTACCCCATTTCAATTGGTTCACCGCAGTCTGTGTTTCTACAAACGAAGGTGGACCACAGTTGATTGGAGGGTCAGCAACAGGGATTGTAACACCCCTGATGTCCAACTTGACAGCTGGTGGATCAGCCTGGGAGAGCCGCTCAAATTAACCGGCCCAGCGGTCTTCACTTCGGACTCCTCTGTCAAGAGCCTACCACCCTCTGCTCTAACTGCAGTAACCGAGGAATGGGCTTGGAGAACGCAATGGCGAATCCCCTGTAAGCAGGAGAGAATCACTTGACACAGGTGATGCTCCACCTCCTCACAGATTTCTCGCACATAGGCCTCTTGTCCACCATTAGTGCACGTACAGTTTTACACCTCAGCTCCCTGAACAGCTCAGCTCTGCCATTGAGCCTGGCCCTGCGACTTTGAGGCAATGGTACCCAGTGTCCCTTGAGACAAAATTGTTCTTTGCC
>CM068964.1:9989867-10017367 GCA_035128595.1 Eptatretus atami | reverse complement strand
TTGAACATTTTCTTGAAATACATACAGGATTGATTTGTATTTGTTTGGAGTGTCACATGTTCAGCTTCAGGCCAGGTCAGGCTCTCACATCTGGAGCTCTCGCATAGGAACTCTCACATCTGGAGAGGTCCTAGCTCCTCATACTTACTGGACAGAATTGAATCCAAAGTAATCCGACGTATTAACTCTCCCAATCTGATCTTAAAACTCGACACGCTCGAATTATCCCGCAAAGTAGGCTCTCCTTCTCTTTTCTATGGATATTACTTCGGTCTCTGTTCCCAAGAACTTGCTGCTTGTGCACCTCTGCCATTAGGGAAACCACAGAATACTCGACAAGCCACGACATCGCATGGTCATTGTGTGGCCATTGGCAACTCAAGAGGAGGCCATTATTTATGATGTTTGTTTCTTCCCCTTCACTAACAACCTCTGGAACTCTTTACCTTTTCATGTCTTTCCAAGCACTTATGATCTTCCCTTTTCAAAAAGCAGATTTTTTTTTTACTTCCTGAAAAACTCTTCGACTATTCTCTCTTTCTTTACTTTTCTATCAACACAGTTCTTTTATTTAAGGCCTGGCCTCAATGAGGATGCTACTTACTTAGTCCGTGACTGGAGCCTTCAACATAAAAAAACCAACACAAACCGGCACTGCCTTGTGGTTGTGGCTTGGGGTGTCGCTTGGTACTGGCCTGGGGGGCAGGTGCCCCAAATGTTTTTTGTTGGCCCATGTATCCTGAATCATTTTCAACCCCTTGGCTACGATAAGCCACTTTATACCAATTAGCCTATTTTTCTGTGTGTGTCACTGTGCTGAATGTTTTATTGGGGGTGAGGGGATCTGAAGTTTTAGGGGGCCCGGACCCCGAATATTTTTGTAAACTAGTGTCGCCTCTGGTTGTGGCAAACACTACTGTCACATATCCACAGCGTTTCCAGGAGATGAGAGACATTGCCAAATTAAAATGAAGCTCATTTGACAGGATATAGAGTTCTGAGTCAGAGCTGTTTGAGACTACAGGGAGACCGGTGGATCGCGAGCTGTGAAGTTCTGAGTTGACGGACAGGTAAAACAATAGATTAAATCAACAAAACGTTCATTAACGTAAGTATATCTTCAGTCAGGTCAGGCCATATTAGATCTGTGACTTGCTTACAGGTATCATGTAAACCTGTACTAATCTGTTCCATGGTCGGGTTGTCGGCAACTAAACCGTCTCCCCCACCAGGTTTCCTGGTGAAGAGGGTGTATGATATGGACACCCAGCAGGAATAAAAACAAAACCTGTCAAAGGGCGGAGGAGCTCCTTGTGAGCCAACGGACATCCATATCTCGTGACCAACTGTGTCTGCAGACATCCCCCTGCAGTTGGGTTACTTGTTTTTAGGAGGTTGTTGGCAGGATTTGCATTCAGGACACCGTAAAACCCTTCATTCTGCAAAACCATGAAATGCAAAGAAAACTGAAAACCCACTCCATGGGAGTACCTCCTGTGCTGCTGCTCTTCGCAGGGCAGCTCACTGGATGACGGGATTGGGGCAAAGCCTCCGGGTTCCCCATTCCTTGATGATAGGAGGAAAACCACAAAGTAACCTTCCTGGGTCAGATTGCGGTAGTGTGTGTCGGGGTAGTGCTGAGGTGTCGTCCACCAGTCGGCGGTCTCCTTGGGTTCACTTGAGGCGGTCCCTTTGGGAGGGTGCCTGGAATGTCCTATCCCAATGAGAGAATGTTCACCTGTCTCTGTTATCATCTGAGCTCAAGCATTTGAACATCGACATTGTAGCACTCTCTGAGGTTCAGACACTGGATAGTGGCGAGATCATGGTGGGTGGTTACACCTACTACTGCTCTAGTGGCTCTGATGGTTTACCATGCCCAAGGAGTTGCAGTAGCTGTGTCCAACAAGCTGACTCCCATGTTAATTGAGGTAACACCGGTCAACGAGCATATTAGAGAAGAGGATTCGTCACTCCTTGGGTGTCGTTTCCTTCGTCTCTGTATATGCTCCGAGTGAGGCGAGTGATCCCACCGTGAAGGAACATTCCATGCCGTGCTCGAGTCTGTGGTTAATCAGTGCCCCAGGCAAGATACTCTTCTTGGGGATTTCAATGCGTTGATTGAAACTAATAGGATGGCTATGAGACACGTGTTGGTCCCCATGGGTCTGGAACTGTGAACCAGAATAGCACTAAGTTCCTTGACTTTGCAGAAGTCATGATCTTAGGGTGGCTTGTTCATGGTTTCAGCACCCACAAGCTCATCGCTGGACTTGGTATTCCAACGCTGTTGGTGAGTGGCAAAAGAGATTGACCATGTGCTCGTTGATGGTCGCTGGAGGATGATTCAGACCTGTAGTGTCGACAGGAGTGCTCAGTTCCTCAATAACGACCACAGGCTTGTAGTAGCAACTCTGAAGTTGCACCTTAAATCCAGCAGAATGGCACCATCCCAGCCTCGGCTGGATGTTGGTAAGCTCAAAGATGAGAGGAGAGCTTAAGAGTTTGCGAACAGGCTGAGTGGGGATTTGGGGGGGGTTTAGGTACTTTGAGTAATCCTGAAGAGATGTGGAGTGCCTTCAAGACCACCATCATTGATGTTGCAGGTGTATGTCTTGGAAACCACCAAAGGATGAAGAAGAATTTTTTCTCTCAAGGGACACTGGGATACCATTGACCAGAGTCGCAGGGCCAGGCTGAATGGCAGAGCTAAGCTGTTCAGGGAGTTCAGACATAAAACTGTACATGCACTGAGGGTGGACAAAGAGGCCAATGTGCGAGGGATCTGTGAGGAGGTAGAGTATCACCTGTGATCAAGTCATTCTCGTCCTGCTTACAGGGGAATTCACGCATTGCGTTCCTCCAAGTCTGTTCCTCGATGTACTGCAGTTAGAGCAGAGTGTGGTGGGCTCTTGACAGAGGGGTCCGAAGTGAAAGCCCGCTGGGCCGGTTACTTTGAGCAGCTGTACCAAGCTGACCCACCAGCTGTTGAGTTGGATGTCATGGGTGTTACGATTCCTATTGCTGACCCTCCAATCAACTGTGATCCCCCTTCGTTTGTGGAAACACAGACTGCGGTGAACCAGTTGAAATGGGGTAAAGCTCCAGGGATCTGTGGCATCCATGCTGAACTTCTCAAGGCTGGTGGAAATGCTGCACTTGTGTCATTGCATGCAGTTCTGTGCTTTGCTTGGAACATGGGCATCATCCCAACTGACTGGAGGAGGGGCCTTGTTGTCCCTCTCTGGAAAGGGAAGGGTGATTGCCAGGACTGCAACAACTACCGAGGGGTGATGCTGCTCTCCTTGCCATGCAAGGTCGTCGCTCGGATAATTCTTGATTGGGTTCTCCACCATTTGCTTGAGCACGAGCATCCAGAGAAGTCAGGCTTTAACCAAAAGAAGTCAACGATTGACCGTATCCTTGCTCTTCGGGTCCTCACCGAATGCAGACGAGGGTTTCGGCAGGGGCTGCTTGCAGCCAATGTTGATCTCTGTAAAGCATTTGATTCAGTGAATGGGGATGCCCTCTGGAGGATTCTCGGTCTTTGTGGGGTGCCACTCTGTCTTTGTGGGGGGATCATCTGATGTCTGAACTATACAGGTACTCTGTTACTGAGAGTGCAGTGAGGTGTGGTGGCCCCATCTCTGACTTATTTCCAGTTATGACTGGAGATCGTCTGTGGGGTGTACTGGCCCCCACACTTTTCAGCGCTTGTATGGACTGGATTCTGAGAAGGATCTTGGAAAGATGAAGCTGTGGTGCATCGTTTGGAAATGTCATGATCTCTGACCTTGATTTCACAGATGATGCAGTCATCTTTGCGGAGACTCTGGATATCCTTTGG
Organism: Eptatretus atami; assembly: GCA_035128595.1. Taxonomy (NCBI): domain Eukaryota; kingdom Metazoa; phylum Chordata; class Myxini; order Myxiniformes; family Myxinidae; genus Eptatretus; species Eptatretus atami. The sequence goes on along the minus strand of CM068964.1, from coordinate 10,013,520 downwards.
GGGCCCTCAAGGCACTAGATGAGGAGTTGGAGCTGCTGGGATTACAGGTTTCCTTGGTCACAACTAAGATCCAGGCTTTCAATGACATATTGGATGCTGCTATCTTGTCTGTACCTGCTTGTGGTGAGGATGTTGAGGTCACGGAGAGATTCACTTTCCTTGGCAGTGATATTCATGTTTCCGCTGGCTGTGAGCCAGAGGTCAATAGATGTCTGGGTCGGGCCTGGGGAGTCATGGATTCACTGGACCATGGGGTGTGGCATTGTCGGTACCTATGCATGAGGACAAAAGTCCGAGTCTTCTAGTCCTTGGTGCTTCTAGTGTTGGTCTATGGGTGTGAGACTTGGACTCTGACCAGGGATCTGAGATGGAAACTTAACTCCTTCGGTACCAGGTCTCTTCGGAGAATCCTTGGCTATCGCTGGTTGGACTTTGTGTCCAACGAACGGTTGCTGAGAGAGATTCAGATGAGATTTGTTGCCTGCATAGTCCGTGAGCGTCAGCTGCGGCTGTATGGACATGTGGCCCCTTTTCCTACTCACCAGATCTCTCAGCGAGGGAGTCTCTTGAGTAGAGGAGGCCAATGGGCCGACCACGTGCCTCGTAGTTGCAGCTGTTTGATCGGCATCTCAAAGAGGTGGGGTTGGGCCAGGCATCTGCCTGGGGGATGGCCAGAAGGAGGCCCCTGCAGTGGATGCAGTGCCGCGCTGCTCCGGCGCATGCTCCCACACATGACCTGACATGATATATGTGTGTATGCTAACCACCATTGGATGCAAGAACAAGCTGATGACAACGATCAAGGATTCATGCCTTATTTTATTTTTTTTGAATTCCAAGTCGTGGCTTGTGTAAGAGCTGATACACGGAAACATATAACAAGGCAGGAGACAAGAGGGGCAGGGAAAGGAAGAACAAAATAGGGGGGAACAAGGACAATTGGATATCTGTAGAAGGGAGAGGGATGGGGTGGGGTACACGTGGAAAACAAGATGGCACTACACGGACTTTCAGGAAAGAAAACGTGGAATTTGAAGGAGGTGGGTTTGGGGTGGATTAACGGTGGTAGTAAAGATCAAGATTTTGGATGGGGGAAGATATGAGATGGTGGTGAACAGCTGTTTTGAAGACCTGGAGGGAGGAGTGGGATTGAAGAGAGTGTGGGAGTTTGTTCCAGAGGCAAGAACAATATGAAGAAGAAGTAAAGAGTGAAGGTGAAGGTAATGCCTGAAACGTTATCTTCTTGCTTCTCATGGTGGTTCACATTCAACAAATGTGGGGTTCTTTTTTCTGGTTACAGCAATACAACCAAAGAATGAGTTATATAGTCGTCACAATTTACAAGTTGCCTGAACATCCTGTGGCTTATTTTATAAAATAATTAGTATCTCATAGTTTGTCATTAAGTTTGAAAACTTAATCATCTTCCTCTTCAACAGGCTACCCATGGGTGGGTGCGGTGCTTCCAAGGGGTTTCATGGCAGGGTTTACACTGAGTGGTAATTTTCATTGCCTTCTCAGCAGTAGTCGGGGGAGGAAATTTGGCCGGGTTGTTTGCACACAATGACCTTGTCGGGGATACATACACTTTGGGGTTTCCTTCCCTTTGGTGTATGTATGTTGTTTGTGCTGCTAAGCCCAGCCTGTTCTCTATCGACTGCAATCCAAGGTTTTCACTTCACGAGTCTGAACGAACATACCTGTTGGCTACCACTCAAATGGATTTTTGTCAGTTGGGGTCTGTGGCTTCTGAGTGATGGTACAGTAACCACATCAACAACATAACGTTTTTGAAACTTGTATTTAAAATAAACAGATAGAAAGTCAAATGAGGAAGTTCACCATTACATACAATATCCAACTCCGATTCCCGTTTTGCGTTGTTTCCACCCAGTGTCCCTGTCCATCCATCCATTGGGACCATACTCTGTGCAGAGCGTTGGTGCTGCCTAAGCAATCTCCTTGGCTATTTGAGTGTCCCTGTCCTGACGACACAACTCACGCATGTTCACCTCGGCGACCAGGGCTGTTGAACGATTGTTCTCTCTCGTACGCTGGCCCGTCCAGGATGATTGAAGAGCTCAAAGGAATTCTTTCATGATGCACAATCTTAATGAGTTTAACCAACCTGATTATAATCGGCTCCACGTGCTAACAACCGCTCTGGACATTAACACCTCGTTCACTCATCAGAGTTAAATCGAGCACAGGGACGATCAAAACGCACATCTCTTCACATATCACCTGTCTCTCTACACCTCCCTTACGTGGGTTTATATAGTAACACAGAACAATCCCGTGCCTTCCAGCAAATGTGATTCTCGTCCATCCTGGAAGTTTTGTCTGAGAATGTTCCAGAACCTTCCCGAATCTCACAAGGCAGTTTACAGTACAATACTGTCCTCTCCAGTCAAAATTAGCTCATTACATCAAGCAGTTTATATTACAATTTACTGATCCGTTATACACGAAACATATAACATATAACCGTCAATTTTACTCGTTCATTTATAGGCATTTACTAATGCTGATCCACAAATACCACAACATCTAGCTTTTAACCGACAGGCCTCTTCTCTGCGAAATACATCGTGGGATCTTTAACATCCACAAAACTAATGCTATCAGATGGGACACCCTGCTTAATGTCAATCCAAGGGACACCACACTTCATGATACAACTCCCAGGCTGCAAAGCAGGAATCAGAGTTCATACTCAGGTCGGGAATCGAGCCGAGACTCGACAGCTCAATAGCGAGTTTGCTGCTGCCGTCACAAAATATCATTTACAGCCATGAATTACAAAAAGACAATAATAGTCTTCCTTTTTAAGCAAAGATAAACATATTGCAAACATTCGCAAACTAATCTTTTTGAAAGGTCACCTTGATTAAAGTGTTTTGGTCTATCCAGAGCAAGGATATAGCACTATCATATGGTAAGGCATGGGGTAGTAAGGCATGTTACAATGGAATGGGCTCACGCTATAGCTTGGAATCGTAATCAAGTGCGTGGTCTTTACCTTACTTCTGGACCAGGAAACATGAGCAAATGCGAGAACCCGTTTCATCGTCCACCTGATGAGAATCTTCTTGCCATTCGGGATCAAGAGCGGAGTCGGAATGAGCAGGTGGGTTAATGCTTGTGGTTTAAAATCAAACCTCATTCACAGTCCTCCATCACTCTGAAATCGTAAGATGTTTTGTACGAATAAACTGGTCTATCCAGAGCAAGCAAGCACAATGAAACGAGAGACAGAAGGCCTTTTGGCCCATCATGCCTTAGGGATATCCACAATAAAGCATTCTCACTCACTGCAGGTAGCACTATGTGCAAGTAATAACCCAAAATTACTGCCAATTCCACCCTTGCACAAATTTGCTGCAATATCTTAGGCATGTCCAAGTAGCAAGTTTGTTTCTGTTTAATATATAACACTGGAATAGAGGTAAAGCAGACGTGCTATCCATATCTTCATACAATGCAAAGGGCCCCGGAGCACATCGATTGAGCTGTTCCTGTTCGGGTTAACAGAGAATGGTGTTTGATGTGTCCAGGAACGACGGCGACAGAAGAAGCTACATGTGCACGAGAAGACTACGGTTGCAACGAGCCTGTATGCGCGCACAGCCGCATCCAAGCACCAGTTGCTGTCGGGCACTTTCGAAGAACAGTCAGAGAGCCATGAAAAATATGATGTCATTGGCAGGAAGAGGGACCCTGACTTCACTCTGTCTACCACTCATGGTGAGATGTTATGCAGGTTCAAGAATCAAATTTATTAAACAAATTTAATGGCAATTTTTAATACCGTAGGTTGTCCTATTTGGCATTCTCACCTGAGCCAACAGCTCATGATGCTTGGAACCTCGGTTCAAATCTCATATACCCCTTTTATTTGTTTGTTCATCGTCTACTAATGTCCTTGTTGTCTATAGATTAAAGTAGCCGGATTTCTTTGTCTGTCATGCTCTTTTCCCTGGGACGTCATTGAGGCATTACGTCTACCGCTAGGCTAGGCCTTCATCGTGCTGTATTATTCGTGACTCGATGAGAATTGTATTTTGCAACTTGGAAGAAAAAACGACCGAACATCTGATCCCTGGGAGCATAAAACTAATTCATAAAATTGTTTTTGGTGAACAAGTGTGTGTATTACTAACATTAACACTGGGTTGTTTGTGGTAAACAAAATGTTTCTGGAATGAAAAAATATTGCAAATATTGACTGTCAATAAAATGTATTACTGCACCCAATACAGTGTAAGTATGTTCAACTACCGTCAGCAAAGCAACAGGTTCAATTCCAGTTGCCAGGAAAGTACACTGATGTTTACTGAAGTCTTTGTCCTGCATGTGATTTATGTACAAGGTCCACTATGAGCCTTAGATTAATGTTAAAAAACCCAAAGTACTGTACTTGCTTTTATATTAACCAGAGGGCATATTGGCTGACTAATGAGCAGGCCCAATATTGAACTTGAAAGCTTGCTTTTGAATGTAACTGGAGGGCCTATCTTTTGATTAACCAGAGAGCATACTGGCCAATCAGTGGGTTCTGACTAACCAGTTGGCCTGCTTTCTGACTAACTAATAGGCCTGCATCCTGATTAATCAGTGGGCCCTCTTTCTGACTAACCAGTTGGCCTAGTGCTTTATGACTAACTAATAGGCCTGCATCCTGATTAATCAGTGGGCTCTCTTTCTGACTAACCAATTGGCCTGGTGCTTCATGACTCCTGAAAACCATGCTGGCTCCTGATACTGCATTTCTATGTAATTTAGCCAAACCAGTTGCCTGCTGCTTTCCTACTAACCAGTTGGCCTGCTGCTTTCCTACTAACCATGGCCCTGTAAACCATGCTGCTCCTGATACTGCATTTCCATGTATCTAGCCAAATCAGTTGCTGTTGCTTTCTGACTAACCAGTTGGCCTGCTGCTTTCTGACTAACCAGTGGCCCTGAAAACCATGCTGCTCATGTACTGCATTTCCATGTCATTTAGCCAAACCAGTTGCCTGCTGCTTTCCTACTAACAAGTGGCCCTGATAACCATGCTGCTCCTGATACTGCATTTCCATGTAATCAGCCAAATCAGTTGGTCTGCTGCTTTCTGACTACAATTGGCCTGCTGCTTCTGACTAACCACTTGGACTGCTGCTTTCTGACTAACCAGTTGGCTTGCTGCTTTCCTACATACCAGTGGCCCTGATAACCATGCTGCTCCTGATACTGCATTTCCATGTATCTAGCCAAATCAGTTGGCCTGCTGCTTTCTGACTAACCATTGGCCTGCTGCTTTCTGACTAACCAGTTGGCCTGCTGCTTTCCTACTAACAAGTGGCCCCTGATAACCATGCTGCTCCTGATAGCATTTCCATGTAATCTCACCAAATCAGTTGTCTGCTGCTTTCTGACTAACCAGTTGGCCTGCTGCTTTCTGACTAACCAGTTGGCCTGCTGCTTTCCTACTAACCACGTTGCCTGCTGCTTTCCACTAACCAGGTGCTTGCTGCTTTCCTACTAACCAGTTGGCCTGTGCTTTCTACTAACCAGTTGCCTGCTGCTTTCCTACTAACAGTTGGCCTGCGCTTTCCTACTACCGTGGCTGCTGCTTTCTGACAACCAGTTGGCTGCTGCTTTCTGACAACAGTTGGCCTGCTGCTTTCCTACTAACAAGTGGCCCCTGATACCATGCTGCTCCTGATACTGCATTTCCATGTAATCTAGCCAAATCAGTTGGTCTGCTGCTTTCTGACTAACAATTGGCCTGCTGCTTTCTGACTAACCACTTGGACTGCTGCTTTCTGACTAACCAGTTGGCTTGCTCTTTCCTACTAACCAGTGCCCTGTAACATGCTGCTTCCTGATACTGCATTTCCATGTATCTAGCAATCAGTTGGCCGCTGCTTTCTGACTAACCAGTTGGCCTGCTGCTTCTGACTAACCAGTTGGCTGCTGCTTTCCTACTAACAAGTGGCCCCTGATAACCATGCTGCTCCTGATACTGCATTCCATGTAATCTCACCAAATGTTGGTCTCTGTTTCTGATAACATTGGCTGCTGCTTTCTGACTAACCAGTTGGCCTGCTGCTTTCTACTAACACAGTTGGCCTGCTGCTTTCACTAACCATGGCTTGCTGATTTCCTACTAACAGTTGCCTGCTGCTTTCCTACTAACCAGTGGCCTGCGTGCTTTCCTATAACCAGTTGGCCTGCTGCTTTCCTACTAACCAGTTGCCTGGCTTGCTTTCTACTAACCAGTTGGCCTGCTGCTTCTGACTAACCAGTTGGCCTGCTGCTTTCTGACTAACCAGTTGGCTGCTGTTTCCTACTAACAAGTGGCCCTGATAACCATGCTGCTCCTGATACTGCATTTCCATGTAATCTAGCCAAAATCAGTTGTCTGCTGCTTTCTGACTAACCAATTGGACTGCTGCTTTCTGACTAACCACTTGGACCTGCTTTCTGACTAACCAGTTGCTTGCTGCTTTCCTACTAACCAGTGGCCCTGATAACCATGCTGCTCCTGATACGCATTTCCATGTAATCTAGCAAATCAGTTGCCTGTTGCTTTCTCTGAACCAGTTGGCCTGCTGCTTTCTGACTAAACAGTGCCCCTGAAACCATGCTGCTCATGATACTGCATTTCATGTCATTTAGCCAAACCAGTTGGCTGCGCTTTTGACTAACCAGATGCCTGCTGCTTTTCTGACTAAACAGTGCCCCCGAAAACCAGCTGCTCATGATACTGCATTTCCATGTCATTTAGCAAAACCAGTTGCCTGCTGCTTTCTGACTAACCAGTTGGCCTGCTGCTTTCTGACTAACCAGTTGGCCTGCTGCTTTCTGACTAACCAGTGCCCCCTGAAAAACCATGTGCTCCTGATACTGTATTTCCATGTCATTGGCCAAATGAGTTGCCTGTGCTTCCCATAACCAGTTGCCTGCTGCTTTTGACTACCAGTTGGCCTTCTGCTTTCCTACTACCAGTTGGCTGCTACTTTCTGACTAACCAGTTGGCTGCTGCTTTTGACTAACCAGTTGGCCTCTGCTTTCCACAACCGTTGGCTGTGCTTTCCTACTAACCAGTTGGGCTGCTGCTTTCCTACTAACCAGTTGCCTGCTGCTTCCTACTAACCAGTTGGCCTGCTGCTTTCCTACTAACCAGTTGGCTCTGCTTTCCTACTAACCGTGGCTGTGACGTTTCCTTACCAGTTGGCCTGCTGCTTTCCTACTAACCAGTTGGCCTGCTGCTTTCACTACCTTATTACTACAGTTGGCCTGCTGCTTTCTGACTAACCAGTGGCCTGCTGCTTTTGACTAACAGCTTGGTACTGTTTTCCTACTAACCAGTTGGCCTGCTGCTTTCTGACTAACCGTTGGCCTGCTGCTTTCTGACTAACCAGTTGGCTTACTATCCATTGCTGCTGCTTTCGACTAACCTTGGCCTATGCTTTCCTACTAACCAGTTGCCTGCTACTTTCTGACTAACCAGTTCCTCTGCTTCTACAACCAGTTGCCTGCTACTCTGACTAACCAGTTGCCTGCTGCTTCCTACTAACCAGTTGGCCTGCTGCTTTCCTACTAACCAGGTGGCTTGCTGTTTCTGACTAACCAGTTACTGCTGCTTTCCTACTAACCAGTTGGCCTGCTGCTTTCCTAATAAACAGTTGACCTGCTGCTTCATACTAACCATTTGGCCTGCTGCTCCTACTAACCAGGTGACTTGTGCTTTTCTGACCACAGTTGCCTGCTGCTTTCTGACAACTGCATTTCTTTGTAATTTAGCCATCTTGGTTTGTGCTGTCAAAGTGAGCTCACCTGGATTTTAATTTTTACTGGTGGAAACAGGAGTGATTGATTAACCAGTTGCCCCACTTTCTCACTAACCAGTGGACGTGCTTTCTGACTAATGAGAGGGTACATTAACCATTAGGTGCTCACGTTTTATTCACTTTGCCTGTGCATATTTCAGTCCTTGAATCCTTCAGCCATAATGAGAGGAAGTTTAAGCAGCATGGTTATTGGGTTAATCATAATGTGGTTTGGTGACTGAAACAAGATATAGCAGGGACTTTAATGTTTTGTTTTTCTATGCAAAGTCGAGGCTCGTGGAAGAGCGAGGCGATGTTTTCAATACAATCAATTGTAAATTGAACTGTTTGGGTTGACATTTGTTACGTCATTCATATATAAGGACTTGAAATTACACAATGTTTATTGCAACTCACATCTGCCGCACACAGGTCAACATGTCGAGAAGGAGACTCTTTCTGAGTTTGTGAACAGGAAGCGAGAGATGTTTCTTATGCAGGTGCCAAACACATTCAATTAATTCAGGTGTTTCTCATGCAGGTTCCAAATGCACTCGTTCACGATAATGGGGGATACCATCGTATACTCGAATTGCTTTCTCCGTTCAACTATTCAATGTATTTGATGAACTCCTGCAGAGGTAGAGGCTGTTTGAGTCACAGAGGAAATAGAACATTCTCAAAATATTCACCAAAATCCCATGTTTTGCTTCTTCTTGGAAGGTCAATTGTATGTTTATTATGTTTCAGACCAATTAATGCGTTTTTGATTGTAAGGGACAGTTTTTGCGGCTCGCCACTTTGTTGGATTGCAAGACAAGTCACAATCCTTTCGTCTTGACGTCATTTCGGAAAACGCTCTTCCCGCCGGTTCCAGTCTGGACATGTGTGGCAAGGATGCTATTACAATATCTCTGAAGCTGTTAGGGTTAGGGTTATGGTTAGGGTTAGCTTCCCGCCACCTACTCTTCGTGAAGGACACCATGGGATCTTTAAACTCCACCAATGAATGCTGGCAGATGGGACACTCGTTTAATGTCCATCTGAGGGACGGTACACACATTGATGAATCACCCTGCCTGTGAAACACCGTGGTGACAATTTATAGCTGGGTCAGGATTCGAACCCAGGCTCGACAGCTTAGAGGCGAGTGTGCATACCTCTCGGTCTAAGCCAGCCCACTAAGATGCAAATAAAGGTGCAGAGACCACCAAGTACAACTTCCATTGATGTGAGCTCATCCAGTTACAGAGAAATGGGCCCCAGGTTCCTTCACGTTTGAAGTTCCTCCCTGCAGCGCATCAAAGCTAATTTCCCCAGACCAGATACGTTGTGTTTTACTCTTTTATTTTCATTCTTGTGTTGTGGGTCGTGTTTTAATCCAATTTGCCAATGCCAAACTGTACCTCGTTGTGTTCAATTGTAGCTTTTGTGTCTCTGCTAAACTCCGGCCTACTCCTCTAGGGCTGGACTAGTTGGCATGTTGCTTCTGTCTCTGTTTTTACCACCACGTGCTTCGTTTTTGTCCATTTCTCCCAAGTATTGTCATTTCTGATCCCTCAGCTGGATTATTTTCCCCTCCTCACTCCAAAAAAAGAAACAAAAAAAACCAAATACAAATGAGAACAGCATTCGGTAGAGAACATACCCCTGCCAGGCTGATCCCACTGATAGGCCGGATCCGCAGCTGGACCTCAACCAAAATCTAATCAGCTTGTTCTTGTCACCTACCCAACTTATCCACCAAGTTTGGTCATAATCCATCCAAAACTTTTTTGAAATATCATGTGATGTATCTTTTTTGGCCCCATCTCTTAATATAATGGTGAGGAATCACTTTAAAAAATCAAAAAATTATCGTATCCAGATCCGAATCCGGATCTTCACCAAAATCGAATCAATTCGTTCTTGTGACGCAACCAATCTGTCCACCAAGTTTGGTCCGAATTTGACCATAACGTTTTGAGATATCCTGCTCACAGACAGGCACACAGGAGTGAAACCAACCTCTGTACAACTTCGGTGAGGATGTAATAAATCCTGTTTGCTGAAATGGAATAATCGATAATCAAAATGTAAAAATCATAGATAATTAAACACAAGGATGTTTGAAATGGAAATTTATGACTTAAACCTGGTACTCTGCAACAATATCATATTCAGCACGAACCTGGTCAATCAAACTGTACAGAGGTAGTAAAGTACTGGGTGAAAAGAATGTGAGTTATTTTTCCCTTTTCAGTACAAATTTACCATTGTGACCCAGGCCATTGTGACTATTCCCGCAGTACTCGCTGTCCGTGAAACAGGAGGAGATGCACAAGCTTGCCGCCTTGGCCTTGTCGGAGGAACAACGGCTTGCTCAGGCTGAGAAGTGCCTGGAAAAGGAAGCACTGCAGTTTGACGAGTTCCTTAAGGATAATCGCCATGTCTCTGTAGAGGCTGTGAAGATGTAATTGTTTGCACCTGCACCTTATCTTTTTAACGCTATTGCTCATCTTGAAATCATGAAAACAGATGTGAAAGAGTACAGGGGGGTATTTACAGAAACCTTTCTACCATCGTCATGGTGCATGGAATGGCTTGATACAACTCACAAGTAGGACATAGTATGTTGGATTTGAACCCAGGGTCATCGTATCACCAGGCGAGTGCTTTGGTCTCAGCAATGATCGGGCCACTTGATTGCTAACATTGTATCAGTTATGCCGCGAGAGTTCTGTTTGAATGATCGAAACCTGTGATGGGTTTTGGAAAGTTTTTGATAAACGGCATTACCTTCAAAGTCGGTAAGTATGGCAGTTTGACTACTTCCACCACACACGTATAGCATTAATTAATTTTACTGAAACAAGCAAACTGCATGACCCGGTACTTATACCACCCCACACATTCACCATGCCCTGTCTGTATACACAGGGTGGAAATGGAAACGAAGAGAAAGTTGGACACGATATTGGAGATCAAGCGAGAGAGTCAGCACCTTGCTTTCCTGAAGAGGTACCAATCTCACAACACTAATGTGAATCCATGTGCCTGGGTTGTTTCCATTGCATGAAGCACCTTACCCAGGAAGTAGATCTTCACACAATGTGTCAATTAACTGATACATTTACCGACAAGGATGTACAGCATTGTTTCTGCACCATTTTTAGCAGGCCTGCTTCACACCACCTTTGAGGGTTGTGTTGCTTATAATCCCCACTCTGTTTCCCAGAGTGAATTGCTATCCTCAACCCACCCAATAACACCCTTACATACCCACTAACTCTCTACCCCCTTCACAACGGCACAAAGCTCACGTGTGTACTGTTGCAGACTGCCCATTTGGGGGTCTGGAAGTTCCTTGTTGATTTTTCTTTCTTTTGATACAGGTATCCAGGCTGGTGGGAGAGCAGGAAATATTTGCAGTTTAATGTAAGCATTATCGTCCCCTGTCCTCTTTGCACTTTTCATCCAGTGAGATTGCGAAGAGTGAGGAGGAACTGAAGCAATACATGGAGTACAAGGCCTTCCTACTCAGGCTTCCTCTAACAAGAGTGCAGGCAACAAAAACAACCTCCAGCACAGGTGGGCTGATATATTTTTTTAATCACTTCGGCAAAGTCTGAGACTTCCATTTATTTTCTGCAGTGTTTTGTGTTCCTTTCTTATCTTCCGCTAGCTTCGTTTTTTGTTCTTTAAAGGTTTGATTTCAGTCCAACAGTTGGAAGCAAGAGCTGACCAACCGACTGATGCCGCATAAACCTGACTACTGTATTATCACTGCAAGCAATCAAAGATATTGTCAATTCAGACGATACGTTAACACGGTCCGTCTGCGCCGAGGGTATAAAACCCAGGTGAAGGTCCGAAACGGTGATTAAGATGCTGCGTTCCATATACCACCATTCCCCACGGATCGCTTCAATCTGAGGCTGGACTTGGCGGTGTAACGTACATCAGAAAAACAGGTGGGAAAACGTCACTTTTTAAAAATTAAAATGGTTTATTAAAGGTATGTGGGAGGGGAGAGACGAGACACTAATAATAAATAAATGGGACAGATCAGGCGCTCAAAGAACAAACGAGTATGAAGACACACGTACTTATGTACAATGAAAAGACATAAAGCCGAACCCAACTATTGCACCAAAACGAAATACCAGGACTCACGCAACAATGGGGAACAAGTGAGGGATTGAGCAAGGTACGTGCTGGTAGTGGGTCCAGAATGGTCCGTGCAGGTTGGTGTTGCACAGGGCTGGTGCAGCACAGGGTGGGAGTATGGCGATGAGGAGAGGGATGCCACCTCTGCAAAGGTCTGATTATCTCTTTCTACTGCAACTCCAACTACAACACTGGGTCTCTCACTCCAAAACAAGCTGACACGCTCCGTGCGGACACGGCCCTTGTAAACTTTGGGACCGCCTTCATGCGCAGCTGGTGACTATCATTGGCCGCCTGCGGCTCTGACCATGCCATCTTCTAGGTCATCTCACCCATGGGGTGACTCCAATAAAAAGTCTTGCGCCACATCTCCAAGGTTCTGCAGTTAACCTCGTCACCATGACCTGCGGTGCGCTGGCTAGACAGTCCTTGCTGTTTCCCCCTCAAGCAGAATTCACTTTCCAGTTGTGCCTTTGTGCCCAAGTCCTCTCCCAGCCTTGCTTGAAAACAGGAGGTTTTTCACAACAACCCTACTCTGCACTGTCTTAAAATTACCACTCACTGCCTCCTCAGTGCACGTTTTTACAGTACGACTTACTCTGACATTTTCCCGATGACAAGGGTAATCTAACCTATGTGATCATACAGTCCATACTATTAATACCACAATCTAGCTTTGGATCCCCCTCCCCCTTTCCAGGTAACAATAAGTTATTTGGTACATCATGTGATGTTAGGACATGACGTGGTGTTGCTTTCACTGGCTGCTGTCATGATAATCCAATCCCTTTTCACAGGCAGCAAAGTAATGGAGGGAACTGCCAGTTCCATCAGCGGTACGGACGTTAACACGTAAGTGTGTGTGTGTGTGTGTGTGTGTGTGTGTGTGTGTGTGTGTGTGTGTGTGTGTGCGCGCGCACTCTTTTTAACCACTATATGTCATTCAATGGATTTTTTTTTAAACTGGAAGACCATGGAAAAAGTGTCATCACATCACCTTATTCAAATGGCAGTCTGATCCTTGTGAGTTTTGTGTGTTTGTTCCTGCAGAGGAATCGAGATTGAGAACCAACATATTCTGCCATCCAGCGACTCTGATGAGAGCGATGAGGTGATTGCAAGTATGAGAAACGAGAGCGAGTGTGTCAGGATGAGAGTGATCACACCAACATGAGGGACTAAGTAGTTGAAGATCAGACGGATAAGTAGTTGAACTCAGAACTCAGAACTCAGATAAGTAGATCAGACGGATAAAAACTAAGTAGTTGAAAATCCAAAACAGAACCAACAACAACAAAAGAATCACAACCATTGCAGAGATGGGTCACCTCGTGTCGATTCCAACAGCTTGAGTCGATGTCCTCGCTGACAGATTTTGAGCCTCAAAACCTTTTGCAAAATGGCCCTGAATTGATTGGTGCAAAAAGTTTTGTTGTTTTCACTTGAGCACCTTTCTCTTTTTTGAAAAAATAAATATTTAATGTTTACAAAATGGATGATAGAATTTCACTTTGAATGTACCATTCTTCCGATACAGTGTATTTTGCGGAAATACTTGCCTTCTCGCTTCTTGCCTTTACCCGGGTAACCCCGAGTGAGATAAATGGAAGGGTTGATTGTTGTGGCTGATGCCGGTTGCACACGTGACTGTGATAGGCATTGGACCTTCACTGCTCAAAGCCGGAGGAAATTCTCCATCTGCTGAAGGAGCTTGAGGAGAAGAATATTTCCCTAATTCTGGACTCACAGGTTGTGGAGGAAGTTCTGGACGAAGTTTGGCGAAACGTCGCAAGCACTCAACAAAATATGTAAGTTGCTCTTTCCTCACTCCTGATTGTGTATAGAAATATAAGAGAGGAAAAAAAACACACCAATAATATGATCATCTTTTTTATCCTCATCGTTATAATTACCTCCTCCACCGAGGGCAGACAGAGGTTATGTTTTTAACCCTGTCTGTCTGTCTGTCTGTCTGCCTGTTCGTATAATATCTCAAAAAGTTATGTACGGAATCGGACGAAACTTGGTGGGCAGGTTGGCTGTGTGACGAGGAAGACTTTATTCAATTTTGGTGAAGATCCATATCCGAATAAGAGAATTTTTTTTAAATTTATCATGTCAATCCTCACCATTGAGAGATGGGTCCAAAAATGATATATCCCACGATATCTCAAAAACCATATGGATGAGTTATGAGAAAACTTGGTGGATGAGTTGACTAGGTGACAAGAACAAGCTGATTAGACTTTGGTTCAGGTCCGGATGCAGATCCAGCCTATCAGTGGGTTACAAAACGTAAACTGTTCAGCCTGGTGGAGGTACGCACTCTTACACTCTACCGAGTGCCGTTGCAGTGTTACAGTTGGACAACTTGATGTTGGACAACATCATGGACAACTTGACACAATTCGTTTTGCAGTCAAAGAGGATTGTAGAGAAATTTAAAAAATAATTAAAATGTGGGATGCGCAGTTAAGTGACCACAATGCTTTTGGGTTCATGTGCAGGAATCGAGAAACAGATTTACTTCATGACCAACTGGCCTCACTAAAGGAGAGCATAGCCCAAGAGACCGAGAAGGCCGCAGCTCTGCAGTTGAAGGCTCAAATGCTTACCGAGGGGCCATCCTCTGCAGAAAACCAGGTAAGCTGTCTTGGGACCAGCATTGAGATTCTGAACCGGATATGGTGGACCACCTTTCATTTGAAACCACAGACGTTTTCGAATTATTGTGCATTTTCTTTATCAATGCATCATATCCTCAAACCGTTTCAGGACTAAAGGTGCATATGTATAGTTACTTCCTGAGCAACCAATCTTCCCACATCTCACCCTCTCCCTTATGTGCTGATAGGATGGCAGAGACCTCGAGGTACTTACACTCACCTGTAAGCTGTCTCGCTTGGGTTTGAATCCCGACCCAGCTGCAAACCGTCATCCCAGTGTTTCACAGGCAGGGTGATTGATCAACGTGCGTGCTGTCCCTCAGATGGACGTTAAACGAGTGTCCCATCTGCCAGCATTCATTGGTGGAGTTTAAAGATCCCATGGTGTCCTTCACGAAGAGTAGGCGAGCTATCACCAGCACAATGAACAAATTTCAAATTCCTGCCCTAACCAGCAGAGGGCATTGCGTCAACAGCGCATCAGCACCCTCAGCCAATGATGCTGCCCCACAGCCTTGTGCTGCATATGCACGAATGAACAAACCCTCTCCCTGAGCCAACCACCGAGCCATTGCAGCAATGGACTATAGTAATCTGTAATCAAGTATACTAGAAGAACCCACCCGTCGCTTCGCTGACAGACCAAATAGTCGTCCTGTTTGCCAAATTTTTTGAGCGAGAATGAGAAGGAAAGGAAGACAAATTTACCCATGCATGGAGTGCTTACACCCCTACTCCCCACCCTCCCCCGTCCCGCCCTCATGTCCCACTCCACCCCTCCTTTGCCCCACAAACGTCCTGATGTCCTTTCCCATGAGAAATGTCATACACAATGACAGGCTTTGACAAGCCCCTCCGTTTTGTTTTCTTTTTTTGGAGGGTGGAGCGGTGGGTGGGGGCGGTGGATAAGGGAAGGAGAACAAATTTACCCGGGCATAGAGTGCATCAACCTCAGCGTTGCCCAAGTAAAAAAGGGAATTGTAATACCCTCTGCCACCACCATGAGGTAGTGCTACACGGTACAAAATTTACCTCTATAATTTACACCCCTTCCCACCCCCCACCCCCGCATACCCCCGCGTGAGGCCGCGGCCACATAGCTGATGTTAACCCCACACAAAGTTGTATTTGCCTGAGTTTGGAGTTGTAATAATATATACATATATATATATATATATAATATATATATATATACACATATTGTTACGGATCTGGAAACCATATGCATTCAAACATACAGATGTCCCAAGAGTCAGTTATTCCATTAAGTACATGTGAGACAGGTCGCTTCCTTTTGTCTCGTGGGAGAATCAAAGGTGTGCGTTGCGATGTCCTTTTAGGTAGGTTATTACATCTAAATGACCATCCAACAAAACCATCTAACGACCATCCAACAAACTCATGTCCGAACGAAAGCCCTCGCCAGACCGGTATCGATACCGAACAAACAAGACCGAGAGCAAGCCTGCTACCGAACAAGCGCTTCACCCGCCCAACCGGCGACTCGCTGTCCGAGGCAAAATCCTCTTGTAGTGGTTTCTTCTTGGCGGATCCAGACACGCCTGAAGGGGACCGGGTTTTCCCGGTCTGGCCGAGACCCTGCCCCTCAAAGGGGCGGATTCATGAAGGCCCTGTCCAATCGGGGCGGACCGTGACGTCTGTTTCACCGAGCCCCCGCCCCGTTCGAGGAGGTCCATAAAAATACGACGCGATCCTGAGAGTGTATGCTGGGGGTTCGCAGTTGCTTGGGTACCTGCACGTTGAAGGGAGGGGGTGCTCGCAGTGTGGCACTTGCTAATGGTCGTGCGGCTCGGCCCACGTCACAAGCGTGGGGCTCGTGCCGGTGGAGGAACCGCGAGCGGAGCAATCGGAGTCCCCAGGGCGGAGATCAGGGTCGCGGACGGGACCCAGGAAAACTCCAACGAACGCCAGCCAAATGCAGAACTCCACTCGAACGCCCAGACTCCAGCTCAAACCGCACGACGCATACCAACCAACTCAACTCCTCCAAAAAACTTACCACTCTCAGGATCGCGTCGTATTTTTATGGACCTCCTCGAACGGGGCGGGGGCTCGGTGAAACAGACGTCACGGTCCGCCCGATTGGACAGGGCCTTCATGAATCCGCCTTTGAGGGGCAGGGTCTCGGCCAGACGGAAAAACCCGGTCCCTTCAGGCGTGTCTGGATCCGCCAAGAAGAAACCACTACAAGAGGATTTGCCTCGACAGCGAGTCGCCGTTGGGCGGGACGGCTTGTTGGTAGCAGGTTGTTGGTTTGTTTGTTGGATGATAGTTGGAGGGTTCGTGATTGTTGATGGTCGTTAGATGGTTTGTTGGATGGTCATTAGATGTATATAACCTACCTAAAGGACATCGCAACGCACACCTTTGATTCTCCCATGAGACAAAAGGAAGCGACCTGTCTCACATGTACTTAATGGAATAACTGACTCTTGGGACATCTGTATGTTTGAATGCATATGGTTTCCAGATCCGTAACAATATGTGTATATATATATATATATATATATATATATATATGTATATATTACAAACTCCAAACTCAGGCAAATACAACTTTGTGTGGGGTTAATCAGCTATGTGGCCGCGGCCTCACGCGGGGTATGCGGGGGTGGGGGGTGAAGGGGTGTAAATTTAGAGGTAAATTTGTACCGTGTAGCACTACCTATGGTGTGGCAGAGGGTATTACAATTCCTTTTTTCTTGGGCAACGCTGAGGTTGATGCACTCTATGCCCGGTAAATTGTTTCTCCTTCCCTTATCGCCCGCCCCCCCCCCCCCAAAAAAAGAAAACAAAACGGAGGGGCTTGTCAAAGCCTGTCATTGTGTATGACATTCTCATGGGAAAGGACATCAGGACGTTTGTGGGGCAAAGGAGGGGTGGAGTGGGACATGAGGGGACGGGGGAGGGTGGGGAGTAGGGGTTGTAAGCACTCCATGCATGGTAAATTTGTCTTCCTTTCCTTCTCATTCTCGCTCAAAAATTTGGCAAACAGGACGACTATTTGGTCTGTCAGCGAAGCGACGGGTGGGTTCTTCTAGTATACTTGATTACAGATTACTATAGTCCATTGCTGCAATGGCTCGGTGGTTGGCTCAGGGAGAGGGTTTGTTTCATTCGTGCATATGCACCAAGGCTGTGGGGCAGCATCATTGGCTGAGGGTGCTGATGCGCTGTTGACGCAATGCCCTCTGCTGGTTAGGGCAGGAATTTGAAATTTGTTATTGTGCTGGTGATAGCTCGCCTACTCTTCGTGAAGGACACCATGGGATCTTTAAACTCCACCAATGAATGCTGGCAGATGGGACACTCGTTTAACGTCCATCTGAGGGACAGCACGCACGTTGATCAATCACCCTGCCTGTGAAACACTGGGATGACGGTTTGCAGCTGGGTCGGGATTCAAACCCAAGCGAGACAGCTTACAGGTGAGTGTAAGTACCTCGAGGTCTGCCATCCTATCAGCACATAAGGAGAGGGTGAGATGTGGGAAGATTGGTTGCTCAGGAGTAACTATACATATGCACCTTTAGTCCTGAAACGGTTTGAGGATATGATGCATTGATAAAGAAAATGACAATAATTGAAAACGTCTGTGGTTTCAATGAAAGGTGGCCACCATATCCGGTTCAGAATCTCAATGCTGGTCCCAAGACAGCTTACCTGGTTTTCTGCAGAGGATGGCCCTCGGTAAGCATTTGGCCTTCAACTGCAGAGCTGCGGCCTTCTCGTCTCTTGGGCTATGCTCTCCTTTAGTGAGGCCAGTGGGTCATGAAGTAAATCTGTTTCTCGATTCTGCACATGAACCCAAAACATTGTGGTCACTTAACTGCGCATCCACATTTTAATTATTTTTAAATTTCTCTACAATCCTCTTTGACTGCAAAACGAATTGTGTCAAGTTGTCCATGATGTTGTCCAACATCAAGTTGTCCAACTGTAACACTGCAACGGCACTCGGTAGAGTGTAAGAGTGCGTACCTCCACCAGGCTGAACAGTTTACGTTTTGTAACCCACTGATAGGCTGGATCTGCATCCGGACCTGAACCAAAGTCTAATCAGCTTGTTCTTGTCACTAGTCAACTCATCCACCAAGTTTTCTCATAACTCATCCATATGGTTTTTTGAGATATCGTGGGATATATCATTTTTGGACCCATCTCTCAATGGTGAGGATTGACATGATAAATTTAAAAAAATTCTCTTATTCGGATATGGATCTTACCAAAATTGAATAAAGTCTTCCTCGTCACACAGCCAACCTGCCCACAAGTTTCGTCCGATTCCGTACATAACTTTTTGAGATATTATACGAACAGGCAGACAGACAGACAAGACAGGGTTAAAACATAACCTCTGTCTGCCCTCGGTGGAGGAGGTATTATAACGATGAGGAAAAAAAGATGATCATATTATTGGTGTGTTTTTTTTCCTCTCTTATATTTCTATACATCATCAGGAGTGAGGAAAGAGCAACTTACATATTTTGTTGAGTGTTGCGACGTTTCGCCAAACTTCGTCCGAACTTCCTCCACAACCTGTGAGTCCAGAATTAGGGAAATATTCTTCTCCTCAAGCTCCTTCAGAGATGGAGAATTTCCTCCGGCTTTGAGCAGTGAAGGTCCAATGCCTATCACAGTCACGTGTGCAACCGGCATCAGCCACAACAATCAACCCTTCCATTTATCTCACTCGGGGTTACCCGGGTAAAGGCAAGAAGCGAGAAGGCAAGTATTTCCGCAAAATACACTGTATCGGAAGAATGGTACATTCAAAGTGAAATTCTATCATCCATTTTGTAAACATTAAATATTTATTTTTTCAAAAAAGAGAAAGGTGCTCAAGTGAAAACAACAAAACTTTTTGCACCAATCAATTCAGGGCCATTTTGCAAAAGGTTTTGAGGCTCAAAATCTGTCAGCGAGGACATCGACTCAAGCTGTTGGAATCGACACGAGTGACCCATCTCGCATGGTTGTGATTCTTTTGTTGTTGTTGGTTCTGTTTTGGATTTTCAACTACTTAGTTTTTATCCGTCTGATCTACTTATCTGAGTTCGTGAGTTTCTGAGTTCAACTACTTATCCGTCTGATCTTCAACTACTTAGTCCTCATGTTGGTGTGATCACTCTCATCCTGACACACTCGCTCTCGTTTCTCATACTTGCAATCACCTCATCGCTCTCATCAGAGTCGCTGGATGGCAGAATATGTTGGTTCTCAATCTCGATTCCTCTGCAGGAACACACAAAACTCACAAGGATCAGACTGCCATTTGAATAAGGTGATTGTGATGACACTTTTTCCTGGTCTTCCAGTTAAAAAAATCCATTGATGACATATAGTGGTTAAAAAGAGTGCGCGCGCACACACACACACACACACACACACACACACACACACACACACACACACACTTACGTGTTAACGTCCGTACCGCTGATGGAACTGGCAGTTCCCTCCATTACTTTGCTGCCTGTGAAAAGGGATTGGATTATCATGACAGCAGCCAGTGAAAGCAACACCACGTCATGTCCTAACATACATGATGTACCAAATAACTTATTGTTACCTGGAAAGGGAGGGGGGATCCAAAGCTAGATTGTGGTATTAATAGTATGGACTGCGTGATCACATAGGTTAGATTACCCTTGTCATCGGAAAATGTCAGAGTAAGTCGTACTGTAAAACGTGCACTGAGGAGGCAGTGAGTGGTAATTTTAAGACAGTGCAAGAGTAGGGTTGTTGTGAAAACTCCTGTTTTCAAGCAAGGCTGAGAGAGGACTTGGGCACAAAGGCACAACTGGAAAGTGAATTCTGCTTGAGGGGAAACAGCAAGGACTGTCTAGCCGGCGACCGCAGGTCATGGTGACGAGGTTAACTGCAGAACCTTGGAGATGTGGCGCAAGACTTTTTAGTGGAGTCACCCCATGGGTGAGATGACCGAGAAGAGTGGCATGGTCAGAGCCGCGAGGCGGCCAATGATAGTCACCAGCTGCGCATGAAGGCGTCCCAAGTTGCAGGGCTGTGTCCGCACGGAGCGTGTCAGCTTGTTTTGGAGTGAGAGACCCAGTGTTGTAGTTGGAGTTGCAGTAGAAAGAGATAATCAGACCTTTGCAGAGGTGGCATCCCTCTCCTCATCGCACATACTCCCACCTGTGCTGCACCAGCCCTGTGCAAACCAACCTGCACGGACCATTCTGGACCCACTACCAGCACGTACCTTGCTCAATCCCTCACTTGTTCCCATTGTTGCGTGAGTCCTGGTATTTCGTTTTGGTGCAATAGTTGGGTTGGCTTTATGTCTTTTCATTGTACAAGTAAGTCGTGTGTCTTCATACTCGTTTGTTCTTTGAGCGCCTGATCTGTCCATTTATTTATTATTAGTGTCCGTCTCTCCCTCCCACATACCTTTAATAAACCATTTTAATTTTTAAAAAGTGACGTTTTCCCACCTGTTTTTCTGATGTACGTTACAACCGCCAAGTCCAGCCTCAGATTGAAGCGATCCGTGGGGAATGGTGGTATATGGAACGCAGCATCTTAATCACGTTTCGGACCTTCACCTGGGTTTTATACCTCGGCGCAGACGGACCGTGTTAACGTATCGTCTGAATTGAAAATATCTTTGATTGCTTGCAGTGATAATACAGTAGTCAGGTTTATGCGGATAGTCGGTTGTCAGCTCTTGCTTCCAACTGTTGGACTGAAATCAAACTTTAAAGAACAAAAAACGAAGCTAGCGGAAGATAAGAAAGGAACACAAAACACTGCAGAAAATAAATGGAAGTCTCAGACTTTGCCGAAGTGATTAAAAAATATATCAGCCACCTGTGCTGGAGGTTGTTTTGTTGCCTCACTCTTGTTAGAGGAAGCCTGAGTAGGAAGGCCTTGTACTCCATGTATTGCTTCAGTTCCTCCTCACTCTTCGCAATCTCACTGGATGAAAAGTGCAAAGAGGACAGGGACGATAATGCTTACATTAAACTGCAAATATTTCCTGCTCTCCCACCAGCCTGGATACCTGTATCAAAAGAAAAAAAATCAACAAGGAACTTCCAGACCCCAAATGGGCAGTCTGCAACAGTACACAGTGAGCTTGTTGCCGTTGTGAAGGGGGTAGAGAGTTAGTGGTATGTAAGGGTGTTATTGGGTGGGTTGAGGATAGCAATTCACTCTGGGAAACAGAGTGGGGATTATAAGCAACACAACCCTCAAAGGTGGTGTGAAGCAGGCCTGCTAAAAATGGTGCAGAAACAATGCTGTACATCCTTGTCGGTAAATGTATCAGTTAATTGACACATTGTGTGAGATCTACTTCCTGGGTAAGGTGTTCATGCAATGGAACAACCAGGCACATGGATTCACATTAGTGTTGTGAGATTGGTACCTCTTCAGGAAAGCAAGGTGCTGACTCTCTCGCTTGATCTCCAATATCGTGTCCAACTTTCTCTTCGTTTCATTTCACCCTGTGTATACAGACAGGGCATGGTGAATGTGTGGGGTTGGTATAAGTACCGGGTCATGCAGTTTGCTTGTTTCAGTAAATTAATTAATGCTATACGTGTGTGGTGGAAGTAGTCAAACTGCCATACTTACCGACTTTGAAGGTAATGCCGTTTATAAAATTTTCCAAAACCCATCACAGGTTTCGATCATTCAAACAGAACTCTCGGGGCATAACTGATACAATGTTAGCAATCAAGTGGCCGATCATTGCTGAGACCAAAGCACTCGCCTGGTGATACGATGACCCTGGGTTCAAATCCAACATACTATGTCCTACTTGTGAGTTGTATCAAGCCATTCCATGCACCATGACGATGGTAGAAAGGTTTCTGTAAATACCCTGTACTCTTTTCACATCTGTTTTCATGATTTCAAGTGAGCAATAGCGTTAAAAAGATAAGGTGAGGTGCAAACAATTACATCTTCACAGCCTCTACAGAGACATGGCGATTATCTTAAGGAACCTCGTCAAACTGCAGTGCTTCCTTTCCAGGCACTTCTCAGCCTGAGCAAGCCGTTGTTCCTCCGACAAGGCAAGGCGGCAAGCTTGTGCATCTCCTCGGTTTCACGGACAGCGAGTACTGCGGGATAGTCACAATGGTAGATAATTTGTACTGAAAAGGGAAAAATAACTCACATTCTTTTCACCCAGTACTTTACTACCTCTGTACAGTTTGATTGACCAGGTTCGTGCTGAATATGATATTGTTGCAGAGTACCAGGTTTGTCATAAATTTCCATTTCAAACATCCTTGTGTTTAATTATCTATGATTTTTACATTTTGATTATAATCGATTATTCCATTTCAGCAAACGGATTTATTACATCCTCACCGAAGTTGTACAGAGGTTGGTTTCACTCCTGTGTTGCCTGTCTGTGAGCAGGATATCTCAAAACGTTATGGTCAAATTCGGACCAACTTGGTGGCAGATTGGTTGCGTCACAAGAAAGAATTGATTCGATTTTGGTGAAGATCCGGATTCGGATCTGGATACGATAATTTTTTGATTTTTTAAGTGATTCTCACCTTATATTTAAGAGATGGGGCCAAAAAAGTACATCACATGATATTTCAAAAAATTTTGGATGGATTATGACCAAACTGGTGGATAAGTTGGGTAGGTGACAAGACAAGCCGATTAGATTTTGGTTGAGGTCCAGCTGGGATCCGCCTATGTGGGATCAGCCTGGCAGAGGTATGTTCTCTACCGAATGCTGTTCTCATTTGTATTTGTTTTTTTTTGTTTCTTTTTTTGGAGTGAGGAGGGGAAAATAATCCAGCTGAGGGATCAGAAATGACAATACTTTGGGAGAAATGGAAACGAAGCACGTGGTGGTAAAAACAGAGACGAAGCAACATGCCAACTAGTCCAGCCCTAGAGGAGTGGCCGGAGTTTAGCAGAGACACAAAAGCTAACAATTGAACACAACGAGGTACAGTTTGGCATTGGCAAATTGGATTAAAACACGACCACAACACAAGAATGAAT
>CM068964.1:9958848-9989270 GCA_035128595.1 Eptatretus atami | reverse complement strand
GGTCGTTCTCGCCACCGGACCTCCGGCCCGTAGCAATATATACACACGTATATATAATGGTCTAAGTGGTCTAAAGTGCTAAATGGTCAAGGGTCTAATCTGTTTGAAGGGTGTAAAGGGTCTGAATGATGTTAAGGTCTGAGGGCTCCAAAGGGACTTAAGCGGTGCAAAGGTCTCAAGGTTCTTGGGGTCAAAAGGGTATACAATGTCTGAAGGGTGAAGGGATCTAAAGGTGTCTAAAGTGTTAAAACGGTCTAAAAGGTAAAAGACATATTGAGGGTCTAAAAGGTAAAAGGGGTATTAAAGGATCTCATGGGTCTTGTAGGTTTTTTGGGTCTTTTGGGTCTGATGGGTCTTTTGAGTCCTCAGGTTCCTTGGGGTATTATGGCCTTTTAAGTCCTCAGGGTATTTTGGGTCTATGGGGTCTTCTGGGTCATTGGGGTGTTTTGGGTCATCTGGGTCTTTTGGGTCCTCAAGTTCCTTGGGGTATTATGGTCTTTTAAGTCCTCAGGGTCTTTTGGGTCATTTGGGTCTTTTGGGTCCTCAGGGTCTTTTGTGTCATCTGCGTCTTTTGGGTTCTTGAGGAGTTTTGGGTCATCTGGGTCTTTTGGGTCCTCAAAGACTATTGGGTCTTTTGGGTCCTCTGCATTTTGTGGGTCCTTTGGGTCCCCCAGGGTCAGACAAACACATGGGGGTGAAAACATTATCTCTGACCACCTTCCTTGGTAGAGAGAGAGAGCGAGAGAGAGAGAGACAGAGACAGAGACAAAGACAGAGATCAAGGAGAGAGGCAATGCCATGCATTTTATATATACTTATAATATATATATATATATATATATATTATATATATATTTATATATCGATAATAGAATTAAAATTAATAAAAAAATTAAAAATTCCGAAATTAAAATGGTGTAATATACAGGTATATATTATGTATTATAATATATAATATATATGATTATTATAATATATATAAACTTCTAAACAGAGACTCCACCTCCACCCCGTTTTTCTTCTCCCCTTCTTACCCACATTTTTTTTGTCCACAAGGTTCTACTGGAGAATCTAAGCAAGAAGGTGGCACATGTGTACCGCACCTGCCTAAGCTTCGATGATACAAGCACAGACGCTCTGCAGATGTTAACTCGCATTGAGAAGCGATTGGAGGAGCTGCTGCAGCAGCTGGAAACCCTGCCAGCAGATTGTGTTGCAAGGGCGTTGAGGGAGAAGAGCAAGGAAAGGTGCATTAGGTAATCACTTCATTTCGGTTCATTTGAGCGAGTTTTACACCTCTAGATGTCGTGGGAGAAAGTGCTTCCTCGTAGTTTATTCGTGAGAGTAACAGGAGCATTTGTAGCAAAGTCAGAAGCTGTGTAATATGGTTAGAGCAGTGGTTTTTAACCTTTTTACCACCACGCCCCCTCTAGTAGTTGGTCATTGCCTCCACGCCTACCCCCCCCCCTCACATCTTCAACCCAAATGATTAAAATCCTTCCTGAATTAAAAAGGAAAAAACTGAAAAAATGCATGTTTTAGTCTTTTTATTGAACAAGAATCTGTCTAAGCAACACTCATATACACAGCATATTTAATGAGATGACATTTAATGAGATACTTGACATTGCTTCTTACTACCAGATCTTGAAGTGTGGTCCAATGCCAGAGAGAGCACAACGCAAGTCCCTTCAATGTTCAGCTTGTTCTGTACTTTGGTCTTGACAGCAACGAGCATGGAAAATGCAGCTTCACAAAGATACGTTGATCCAAACATTGTCAGAATCCGAAGAGCTTGATGTGAGATCAAAGGGTAAACAGGAAGGTACGTGACCAGAACGTCTCTAGATCCAGTTTTTTGAAGTCTTCTTCAGCCGAGGAGTTGAACTTTAACTCAAACTCCTCTTGCACTTCGTCTGAAATATCAGCTACTTCACATTGAAATGGTTCCTAATGAACTTCCAGGCTTCGCGCTTCTCATATTATCCGGAAAGTATCTGATGAATTCTGCTTTTCAATTCAGTCAGATGAGTAATTATTTGTTTCTTTAACTCAGAATCAAGGTAACTGTGAATGAGAGCAGAATCCAAGTTAGCAAAACTGGCTGCATTTCCATCCTGAATTCGACATTCCACAGTCGAGTTTGGTCATGAAGGCTCGAATGATGTCATGGTGCATGATTATGTTGATGTTTTTCCCTGTGAGTTTGAGGTTGATGGCATTCAGCATTTCAAAGATGTCCACCAGGAAGCTAGAGAGCAAAAATCCTTCAGACTGGAACTTGTCATGGAGATCTGCTTTCTGCTGCGAATTTAAAAATGTTGCCACTTTTGTCGTAGTTCATAAAGCCGTCCAAGCATGTTTCCCTTTGAAAGCCATCGTACGTTTGTGTGGAAAAGCAAGGCTTGATGTCAGAATCCATATCCACACACAGCTGTTGAAGAGACAACTGTTTAAGGCTCCAGCTTTGATGAAGTTGACTACCTTGATAGCCAGGTTCATGACATCCTTCATTTCAGCAGGTGGAGTTCTGGATGCCAAGGCTCCACGATGGAGGATGCAGTGCGTACCTATAGCAGATGGACTTTTTTCTTTCACTCTTGTTATAAAACCAGATTGCAACCATAGCATGGCCGGACTCTCTCAATAACACCCCTACAGCCGAGGGTTCCCCCCCCCAACGAAAAAGTAAAATTTCCCCCCTGAAGAAGTTTGAAACCAACTTGAAAAATATCTGTTGCTGTTGTATAACTTTCCATGGAATAGCAGAAGAGCATTTCCTCTTTTACACTTGCCTGACATGAAACGAGCATACATCAGAGGCTGAGAACATTGAGCAACATCAGTCGTTTCGTCCAACCGGATGGCAAATACAGGAGAAGCTCTTACTTGGTTGATCTTTGATGTCTTGAGACATTTCATCGATCCTTCCCTTGACGGTATCGTGTTTGATAGAGAGATTTGGGAAAGCTTGTTTGCACTATCCTTCCCCAGAACGAGCTCTGCTGCACGCAGTACACTTGGTTTTATGAGAGTCTCTCCGATGTTGTGGCTCTTTTTGCTCTTTGCAATCAACATGGCGATCTCATATGAAGCCTCAACAACCTTTGAAGTCTGTTGCCGAAATGCTCTACTGCTGTCCATCTCAGCTTGCTTCAAGGACTGCCTTTTTGGTTCAAAGAATGCCTTGGGTTTGGCAGCTATATAGAGCAGGATGCATTGTCTTCAAGTGGCGTTCCAAGCGTGTGGGCCGCATGCCATCATTGCTCAGAGTCTTGTAGCATATTACGCACTTGGGTACCTGTGTGTCACCCTTTTGGAGGGACACAAATCCAAATCGAATATATTCATCAAGAATCTTCCGCTCTTTTGCACTCATCGCGAATGATTTAGTTTGAAATGGGGACTGCAAATCTGTGAGAAACATTTTTTTATATTAAAATTAAAATAAAATATAAATTTTAATATTAAATTTAAATAAATGTGAAATTTAAAATTAATTTTAATACAGGAAATGGTCGGCCTAATAGCGAATAGAAAACGAAAATTATTAAAGGCGATACTTTTGTTGTTTTTCATGTTCATCACGATATTATACGAACACTTGTTAAGAGAATTCCAAAAATAATTGGAGAAATTCCGACTTTTTTCTCCGGGCTCTGGAATTAGAGCCAGAGAGCATCCTGGAAATGACTCACGCCCCCCCCCCTCCCGGGTTAAGAGCCAATGGGTTAGAGCATCCATTTCAAGTTTGGGAGGTCAGCGGTTCCAACCCTGGCCTAGTCGTACCAAAGACTGAAAAAAAACAATTGGTATGTGCTGCTTCCTTGCTTGACGCTCAGCATTTGAAAAGGGTAGAGCATGGACGAAACAACCATAAGTTGGGAATAATAGCACAGGCATTGATGGGCCTGATGGTCTCCTTCTGCATCAAAATTCCTTGGAAGGAAACTCATAGGATAAAAAAAACATAGCACTTTATATGCTGGACAGAGAAAACGACAAATCTTCTTGGATGCAGCACAAGTCTGTGGGTGGAAACCGGAATTTGGCCCAGGGTACCGGTGATGGCTCGCCTACTCTTCGCGAAGGACACCGTGGGATCTTTAACGTCCACCAGATAATTGAACGTAATGTATACATGTGAGTCGTGGACGGTGAAAAAAGAAAGAAAGGGAGAAGATTGACGATTTTTGAATTGTGGTTTTGGAGATTAATGTTAAATATTCCATGGACTGCAAGAAAAACAAACAAATCAGTGTTTGATGAAGTTAGACCACATGTACATTATTGTCATACTTTGAACATGTCATGCGGGTGGAAAACTAAAGTCTGGAGAAGCCAATCATGTTGGTATGGTTGAGGAAGAAGAGGAAGAGGCAGACCTTGGATGTGCTGGATGGATGGGGTGAAAGCTGCAACCAAGCTGTCTCTGCCAGAGCTTCAGAAAGCAGTGCAGGATGGGGATGTTTGGAGAAATCTGATCATGAATGTCACCAGAATTCGGACATGACTTGATGGATCTAGATATCTCATAAATTTTTTTTTTAACTTCCGGTAGGTGTACAGACCAGTGACTCAGCCTATACACCACCCATGTGTACATCCAATTTTCTCCAAATTTCCCTCAGGTGACTATTGAGCAATGCTTGGGACCATTAGTCATCACAATTCAGACCTGAGGGTGCCGGGGGAAATATCGCACATTACGCTTGAAGCTATGGCCGAGAGACATCACATACGAGGCCCAAATATATAAGTTCTGAACAATCCATACACAGTCCACATGTAATCTGATGGCCAGAAAAATGGTACAGGCAATAGGATACATCTTTCATGCGTGAAGACTCATTTAAGCACCTTTATTAGCTAAAGATCATTTCAGCTGAGCTAGCGGCCTACCTAGAGGGCCAGCAAGTTGAGACGGCTCGAGTCCGTTGGTCTGTGCGGGACATGATAAACATACAGAATGCCTCTTCTAGGAGATCGGGTTTCCTCCAAATATTTTTCAGTTTAGTGTTAAACAGCTGCATAGCGACTGTTTAAAAAGGTGATCATATGAATCGGAGCCGGCTGGGACTTTCGGATTGAAACTTTGCATCAATAATGGGAATAAAAATAATGTGGGGTTGACATATTTTTTTGACCTTAACAAAATCTTTGAGGTCATGACCCAATTGCAGACATTTTAACATTTTTCACCAAAACTGACTACGGTTTGTCCAATCAGAGCGAAATTGCCCTCTCTAGATATCCGAGAGTAAGGCGCATTTACACTTGATTTACATCATACCCCTCTGGGTTAAAAGTCAAGGTCAAATGGCAGTCTGAGAAAAACTGATTTTTTTTTTTTGGCATTGCTCAATATTACCATTGTGGAATCTTAAAGACCACTTGGCCTTCCAAGATGTCCTTGCATCATAATCATGTACCTGCACTGAAGTTGTGCACCTCATACAGTATTTGATTAGTGTCCTTGACCTACTTTTTTCGGATTGTGACCTAATTAACAAAAAACACCTTTTTGATCATAACTTGAATAATTTTCCTCTGATTTTCATGAAGTTGAGTTTTTTTGGGTAGATTGTAGATAGGCACATATTTTCTTAATTTACACTCTATCCGTAAATGTTGAAGGCCAAGGTCATATGGCGGTCCAAAAGGAATATGGTCATCATTGGATCATGGGTGCCAGGGGAGGCTTACCCTTGGCGATCGTTTTGTGATCGTAGTCATCTGGTTTTTACTTCTGGGAGGTTGCCCCATGAAAGCCACGATAAGCCATTTATACTGTATATACCTTCACACAGAGTTGGGCCAAAGTAGAAAACCTCCTTGGGGAGGGGGACAAATTAAATTGCGACAACCTCTGTTGTCTGACCTGGCGCCCCCCTGGCAAGTTTGGTTGAGATTGAATAAGTAACAACCGAATGTATCATGGTCAGAGAGACAGACAGACACCAAATTGCATATTTTAGTATGATTAAAAACAAGAGTGTGTGGTTCTGATAGTAAGATCACATTTGTGAAGATCATTTAAAGCCATAACTGCATCGCTGAGCCAGATTGATTTTCTTTATTTGTGCACCCGAACCTCCAGAATACGTGAAGAGAAGGTCATGCAAGGGAAGAAAGAGCAGGAACGTCGCCTCCACAGGGCTATGGAGCGATCTCAGGCTGAGCACAAGGTCCAGGTGGGTTCTCATTGCACCCCCCCTTACCTGACGGCCGACACAGTATCGTAAATTAGAACAGCATTCGGTGGAGTACATACCTCCACCAAGTTGAACACTTTAAGTTTTGTATCCCACTGCTAGACCAGATCCGGATCTTCACCGCAATCAAATCAATTTGTCCTTGTCACGCACTCAACATGTCCACCAAGTTTTGTCCATGAAATATCAAGCAATACATTGTTTTTGGCCTTATCTCTCATTGGTGAAGAATAACTTTTTAAAAATTCTTGGATCCGGATCCAGATCTTCACCGAAATCGAATACATTTGTCCTTGTCACACACCCAACCTGTACACCAAGTTTCGTACAAATCCGTCCGTAACTCTTTGAAATATCCAAATCACAGACAGACAGACAAACAAGCAGGGGTGAAAACATAACCTCCGTCTACCTTCAGTGGCGGAGGTAATAAAGGCTCTTGCTCAACAAATGTTTTGATGTACTTGTGGAAATGCAGGTTGGACGCAAACTGATGTTTCGCTCTATACTGCCACCAACAAAACAAACTCGGCACAAGAGTCATAAACAAGAGGATCGAGAGGCGGAGGAAATGGAGTACTTCTTCTCCTGAAAAGGGACGTTCAGTCCACAGTAGGACTTCACCACTGTCGGATTGCATGGTCCATTGTACCTGATGGGAAACAAAGCACTCCTCACTGCAGGAGTTTAACAAGAAACCACACCCTGTGATCCTCACCTCTAACAGATGATTTATTCCATCTTGCACCTGCTGATGCTTGAATGCAGTCCTAACTTATCCAGTTTTTCAGTTTCATCATCAGAGTGAATCGCTTGGATGTAAGCTGTCATGAAGTAGGTTTTGCTTGTGTTTTATGATACGTTTGTGATATTGATGTGGAATTTGTGAAATATTTGTTTATTAAACTCGCACCA
Organism: Eptatretus atami; assembly: GCA_035128595.1. NCBI lineage: Eukaryota > Metazoa > Chordata > Myxini > Myxiniformes > Myxinidae > Eptatretus > Eptatretus atami. The sequence goes on along the minus strand of CM068964.1, from coordinate 9,982,140 downwards.
ACTAGGCCCGCACCCTCTGAGAAGGACGACGATGTAGGCATCTCGTGATGTCAGCATTACCCATTGAAATGGATTCATCTTAATACGAGAGAGTTCATAGAACATGATACCCCATGCAGTGTCAGGTATATACTTCAATATAAATAAAATAATAATTTTAAAGATCGTTTCAAAAAAATTCCAGAAGTTTAGCGCTACTGAAGCAGTATTATACATCACCTTTTTTCACCACCATATTTAACATGTCCAGGTACGAATGCGTATGTGGCTATATATATATATATATATATTGGTATGGATGTCACCTCTGGATAACTCCACAAGGACAGCACGTCTCGAGTGACCATGGACGTCTTCCACAACCCTTAATTTGGGCCGTATCTTCATGACCAGAGTCAGTTTACCGTGCCGGTGAGTAAAGTGTGGTAGACGGGGAACAGTGCCAGTGATTATATAGTGGTTAATTACTTGGCTGAGCAAACCAACGCCACATGCCACATTGTATGGGCTACCATTACAACTAGAGTGTCAGACCAATGGCTCCCTGGTAACGCTATCTCGGAGAAGCCACAAGCAGGATAAACCAAGACACATATCACCACTTTCATGAATTTATTACACAGACTGGTGAAGACATAAAAGAGTGGAAAATGGTGGGAGGAATGATGGAGAGATGATCAGGGGATAGAAAATGGCAGGGAAACTCAAAGATAAAAAATGGCAGAAAAAAAATGAGAAAAATGGCACTTTATTCAACACTGATGAAACACATATACATTTACCCTGACGTGATCATACCTGCCCCGGAGCACTTATGACAATCACTTGCCATTATATACAATACTGGATTCATCTTCAAGGAATGACACAGAGAGGAGAGGTAGAAGGTAGAAATCATAGAGGAAGATAAGAAAAGAATGGGGAGTATGGGACTATAATGTGCCCTCAGCGAACCTGCGGGCGCTCCATTTGGAGATCCTGCGTCATTTGGAGCGACTGTCACCATGGCTCGGTACCTGAACTCGCTCCTCACACTCCCCTTGTGTGGCAGAGCTGATGGTCTGGGGTCCGTGCTGGAGCCCTCCGACCTGCATGATGTTCCCCTGTGTTCAAATATATGGGTTTGCGTATGGAGGCGATGCTGTCCTAGTTGTAGGGCTGAATGTGCAGTATCAAATGTGCCGTGTGGAAGCCGCCATGAAGAGAAGCGAACGGAAGAAGTGTAAGGAAGAAGAAAATGTATGTCGGAAATGCATGTAATGCGAAAGGGAAGAGCATGAGCTGTGAATAAAAGTGTGCAACTCCATTCTGTGGACATGAACGGCGAGCAGGGAAATCTCAGGGAGAATGGCTCTCTCTCTCTCTCTCTCTCTCTCTCTCTTCTCTCTCCTCTCCTCTTCTCTCTCTCCCTCTCTCTCTCCCTATCTCTCTCCTATCTCTCTCCTATCTCTCTCCTATCTCTCTCTATCTCTCTCTATCTCTCTCTTCTCTCTCTATCTCTCTCTATCTCTCTCTATCTCTCTCTATCTCTCTCTATCTCTCTCTATATCTCTCTATATCTCTCTATATCTTCTATATCTCTCTTATCTCTCTCTATCTCTCTATATCTCTCTCTCTCTCTCTCTCTATCTCTCTCGCTATCTCTCGCTATCTCTTGCTATCTCTTGCTATCTCTCGCTATCTCTCTCTATCTCTCTATCTCTCTCTATCTCTGCTATAATGGTCCGTTTGGCAGAGCAAGTGAACTGAGTGGAGTCTACCCCTTTTATTCTCTCAGTCCGTGGTGGGCACTCCCTCCAATCTGCTAGAACCTCCAGCATCATCTCATTGGCCCAGCTGTGCCGCTTATGCATCACACGGGGGGGGGGGGGGGTTATGGTGTGTAAGGTTCTAGCGTATTCCAGCATCTTCGCCTTGGATCCCATGTGAACGTGGCTTCGCTCCAGTGCAGCTAAATCAGCCCGAAGTAATGGTTTGAGAATGGTTTCAGGAATAGTTTCAAGTGAGGCAATGTCTGTCATGTGTAATAAAGTGGATGTTCGAGATTGGTGTGAAGTGTAAGAGGAGGCAAGAAAAAGAGAAATGGAGAAATAGAAATGAAAGGAAAATAGAGAAATAGGGTTATAGCAAAAGGGGGAAAAAGGGAACAAAACCCAACCTTCTCACATGCGCAATGCATATTATCAGTAAATATGATTTACCTAACTTCTAACTGAATAGTAAAGAAATAAATGACTAATATTTATGTGTTTGTGCTTTCATTATCCTGGAGTGCACAAAGTCCCCTGAGCACAACCTTCACAAATATATGTTACGCCGGGGTTCGAGGTTAGCCACAAGGGGAAGCACTAAGTTCTTCCCGAATACCGATCCTGAGGCTACCAGCTGTGGACAACTCCACAGCCCAGCACGTTGCTTGCCTCAATGACAAACGCCGGTTGGTCACCACATCATGGCAGGGTCTCATTACTTCATGTGTTACCTTTCCGCTGGATTGGCAGGATCAAGGGGGCTTATGCCCTCGATACGTACTTGTCTTATCTTGCTTTATCAGGTGCAGCTGAGCGGAGCTGCCAGTATGTCCCGACTAACGTGTCGAGCCAATCGTGGGGTACAACTTCCCGTCTAACTATGCTTATGCACTGTGTTGGACCAATGAAGGAAAGGAGCATCGAGACAGATTTGAAAGAACAACCAACAACAATTTATTTACACACACAAGCAATGGTGAAAAGCACATTATTTACAGCACTTTATTCATCAAGCAAGCAATTGTTAAAGTGAGTATTTCAAAGCAAAAGGCACAGAAAAGCAGACTTAACCTAACGCGTGTCATTAGAAATTATTTACACAAAGGCATCTGGCCATCATTTAATCCAGGAAGAAGAAGACAAGAAGAACTGAGAAAAAAAACAAGAATGGAGCATGGGGTCGACTCCTTCCCTCGCCTCACACAACCCAATGGGGCTGTGCTGTCCAAATATACTCTACGGGTGGGGGGCGGTGGGGAAGGACGGGAAAGATTGGCGGCGGAGTGGCGATGCATAGCGATGGGATGTGCAGCTACATCTTTAAGACGTCCAGCACAAGTCGGCAAGTCATCTCGGCGTCCCAGATAGCCAACGCACGCCGCCCCATTTTGTTGTGCACCCGGGACAAACAGCTTCACACGAGCAAAGCCGCATTGTGGCTTTTTATTCTGCTCTCCTCTACACTCTGTGCTCCTTTCTACTCCTCCTGAACAAGCTCTGAGGCGTCTCTGTTCCATTCACACTCTGGGCTTCTTCCTCCTCACAGGACATGACTTTCTCCGTCCCGTCTCCTGCAATCTTTCTCTCATTGGCGTGCATCCGATGTGGACGTGTCACGATCCAGCTTGTGGAAAATGCTGCGTGTCTCTGAGGAGCTTTCAACACAGCCCTCATTCTGGCCCTTGAACACGAAAGATACGGAAGGTGCTTTCAGTCACTCCCTGCGTGTGCAGAACACACCCTTTAACTGTAAGTACTGTTCGCATACGAAAACACCACACTTTATTGAGTCTGGGAAAAGTATTGCACTTTATGCAACAGACATGTGAAATGCAAGAAGGAAGAATAAGGAAATAGAGGGAGGAAGAATGTGGGAAAGTATTTTTTTTTTGGATACATTGTCGAGGCTCGAATGAGAGCTAACACACAACGCACAGCAAGGGGGGGGCATAGACAAGAGGGAGGAGAGTGGAGGACAAAACAATGGGGAACAGAGACATTAGGAGATCTGTGGAAGGGAGAGGGATGGGTGGGGAACACGGGGTATACAAGATGGACAATACAGGGACTTTCAGGAAGGAAAGCAGGGAATTTGAAGGAGGTGGGTTTGGGGTGGATTAAGGGGTAGAAAAGATTGAGGTTTTAGAAGGGGGAAGATAAGAGGTGGTGGTGAACTGCTGGTTTGAAGGTCAGGAGGAAGATGGGATTGAACAGAGTGAGGGAGTTTATTCCAAAGGCGGGAAAAGAGGAATGAAAGAGTGAAGGTGAACAGTGATTCGTGATTTTGGTGTTTTCCAGAAGGGGGTTGTTGGCGGACCTTGAGCACCCTGCAAAAATATGGTGGGGACATATCGCAGACAAATCAGGGGGGAGTGAGACAGAGGGGGACGGAAGAAGACAGAAAGACCACCGACCTGCCTGCGGTGAGAGAGTGAGAGCCCAAAGGCTCAGACTCATCACGGGAGATGCCAATGATCCGAAATGCCTTGGTTTCCACAGCGTGAAGCCGAGAAACGTGGGAGGTAGGAGCACCAGCCCAGATGGGAGAGCAGTACTCCATCAGGTTGCGGACAAAAGCTTTGTATGTGGTCAGCAGCTCAGGTGGGCGAGAAAGGACTTTGCACGATGGAGGATGGGCAATCGGCGACTGGTTTTGGAGGCCAGGTTGGAAATGTGGCTTTCCCAGGAAAGATCATGGCAGATAGTGAAACCAGAAGCTTGAATGAATGGACTTCTTACAGAGGATTGTTGAGAAAGTAGATGGGGTGGGGGGGGGGAGTATCTTAAATGGTCCTTTTGGAGAGACATAGTGAGAGTGTGAGATTTGTCAGGATTGAAAGACATGTTCAACGTGTGGACCAGTTTGTCATTTTTCCAGATCTGCCGAGAGCGAAGAAGCTGCGGATTGCCAGTCTGAGGGATGACAGATGGTACGACAGAGGGTGGATTTGGTGCGGAGGATTAATTGTTACGGTGAGCGATGGGTGGTTGGTGGTAAATAATAAGAGAATGAGTGGGATTAGAGTGGTGAGGAAGATTGACGCACCGCATCCACTTTCCGCCGGTACTTTCAGGGGCATCGTCTGACCATCCCCCAGGCAGATGCAGGCCATCCCCATCTCCTTGAGATGCTGTCAACCTGCTGCAACCACGAGGCACTTGGTCAGCCATTGGCCTCCTCCACTCACGAGGCTCCCTCACTTAGAGAATCTGGTGAGCAGGATCAGCGTCAGGAAAAAGATCCACATGTCTATACAGCCAGCTGACGATCACGGACTATGCAAGTAACAAATCCCACTTGAGTCTCTCAGCAACCGCTCGTTGGACACAAACTGACCAGCAATAGCCAATAAGTCTCTGAAGAGACCTGGCAACAAAGGAATTAAGTCCCGTCTCAGATCCTGGTCAGAGTCCAAGTCTCCATCCATAGACAAGACTGGAAGACACAAGGACCTGAAAACTTGGACTTTCGTCCTCCCGCACAGGTACGCCAGCGCCACCACATGATCCAGTGAATCCATGACTCCCAGGCCCGACCCAGACAGCTATTGACCTCTGACTCACAGCCAGCAGACATGAATATCACTGCCAAGGAAAGTGAATCTCTTCGTACTCCCACATCCTCACACAAGCAGGTACAGACAGGACAGCAGCATCCAAAATGTCATTGAAAGCCTGGATCTTAGTTTTGATGAGAACCTGTAATCCCAGCAGCTCCGACTCCTTATTCAGCACCTCAAGCCCCCAAAAGTATATCCAGTCTCTCAACGATGACTGCATCATCTGCGAAATCAAGGTCAGAGATCTTGACATTCCCAAACGATCACCGCAGCTTGATCTCTCCGACATCCTCCCAATCCAGTCCATACAAGCGATGAAAAGTGTGGGGGCCAGTACACACCCATGACAAACTCAGTAACAACTGGAAATAAGTCAGGAATGGTACCACCACATCACAGCACTCTCAGTACCAGAGATATAAGTGAGATCAGATTGATCAGTTTTCTGGCACCTCACAAAGAATGAGACCTCAAGAGAGTCCCAATTCACTGAATCGAATACTTTACAGAGATCAACATAGGCTGAAGCAGCCACTGTGAACTTTCGTTTGCGTTCGGTGAGGACTCGGAGAGCAGGATACAGTCAATCGTTGACCTCTTTGGTGTGAAGCCTGACTGCTCTGGATGCTGGTCCTCAAACAGATGGTGGCGAACCCTGTCAAAGATTATCCGAGCAAAGACCTTGCCCGCACTGAGAGCAGTGTCACCACTGGTAGTTGTTGTAGTCTTGGTGATCACCCTTCCCTTTCCAGAGAAGGACAACAAGGCCCCTCTTCCAGTCAGTGGGATGATGCCTGTGTTCCAGGCAGGCACAAACTACATGCAACGACACAAGTCAGCATTTCACCAGCCTTGAGAAGTTCAGCATGGATGCTACAGATCCCGGAGCTTTACCCTTTCAACCGGTTCACCGCAGTCTGTGTTTCCACAGACGAAGGTGGACCATAGTTGATTGGAGGGTCAGCAATAGGATTGTAACACCTTGACATCCAACTCGACAGCTGGTGGATCAGCCTGGCAGCTACTCAAAGTAACCGGCCCAGCGGGCCTTCACTTCAGACTTCTCTGTCAGACCACCCCTCTGCTCTAACTGCAGTCCGAGGACGGGCTTGGAGAACGCAATGCCGAATTCCACTGTAAGCGGACGAGAACACTTGCCACGGTGATGCTCTACCCCTCCAGATTCCTCGCACATAGGCTCCTTGTCCCCCTTAGGCACATACAGTTTTACTCCTCAGCTCCTGAACAGCTCAGCTCTGCCATTCAGCTGGCCTCTACTCTGGTCAATGGTATCCAGTGTCCCTTGAGAGAAAAATTTTTCTTTGCCCTTCGGTGAGTTCCAAGACATCCACGCAACATCAAGGATGTGTCTTGAAGGCACTCCACAACTCTTCAGGACCCCCAAAGCACCCCGACCCCCAAAACTCCACTTGGACTTTCGCAAACTCCTCAGCTTCTCTCATCCTTGAACTTCCAACATCCAGCCTAGGCTGGGATGGACCATTCTCCTGGATTTAAGCGTGCAACTTTAGAGTTGCTACAACAAGCCGTGGTCAGTATTGAGAACTGAGCACTCTGGAGCCCTGCAGTTTCGATCATCCTCCAGCGACCATCAAGAGACATGGTCAATCTCCTTTGCCACACCGCCAGCGTTGGAATACCAAGTCTCAGCGATGAGCTGTGGTCGTTGAAACCATGAACCAGCCACCCTAAGTCCATGACTTCTTGCAGAGTTAAGGACTTAGTGCTGCCTGGTTCACAGTTCCAGACCCATGGGGACCAACACACGTCTCTAACCATCCCTATCAGTTCCAGTCGATGCAATGAACTCCCCCAAGACTAGAAGAGTATCTCGCCTGGGGCACTGATAACCACAGACTCAAGCTGTGGCATAGAAGTTCCTTCACGGTGAGATCACTCGCCTCAGTCGGAGCATATACAGAGATCAGGGAAAATACACCAAGGATGAAGAATCTTTTGTCTCATAATACGCTCGTTGACTGGTGTATCCTCAATTATCATTAGAGTCAGCTTCTTGGACACAGCTACAGCAACTCCTTGGGATGGTAACCATCAGAGTGACCAGACCATAGTCGGTGTAACCCTGCCATGATTTCACCGCAATCCGGTCTCTGAACCTCAGAGAGTTCTGCATACCGATGTCCAAACGCTTGAGCTCAGATAATAACAGAGACAGGTGATCATCCTCTCTTGGATTGGACGTTCCAGACACCCACTCAAGGGACCAATTCAGGTTAACCCAAGGAGACCACCGTCTGGTGGATGACACCTCAGCACCACCCGACACACACTACGGCAATCTGACCCGGGAAGGTTACCCTTTCGTTTTCCTCCTATCATCAAAATTGGGATCCTGAAGGCTTTTCCCCAAGCTTTTCCCCCCCATCACCTGCCCTGCGAAGTGCATTTGCACAGGAGGTACTCCCACGATATGGCTTTTATGAAAATTTTCGGAATTTAGAAATCTCACCTCAACAAAATCTTTGGTGACATTTCTAAAATCCTCAATTTTCATCCGATTGCCTTGAAATTTGAAGAGGATTTCTATTTCAGGTCAATGAATTCAACCTCCAATTATTTTTGAGGTCACGTTTGTTTTATGGATTTTGCAAGTGTCGTGCTCTGCACGACGTCTTTTTGTTTGTTTCTCTGTCTGACTGTGAGCAGGATATCTCAAAAAGTTAAGGGCGGATTCGGACGACACTTGGTGGACAGGCTGGGTGTGTGTCAAGGATGAAATGATTCGATGTTGGTGAAGATTCAGACGCGAGAATTTTTATAAGTGATTCGTCACCATTGAGAGATGGGACCAAAAACTACATATAGCAGGACATCTCAAAAAGTTGTGGACAGATTTGGCTGAAACTTGGTTGACAGGTTGGGTGTGCAACAATGAAGAATTGATTCGATATTGGTGATGATCCAGTTCCGGATTGGAGAATTTTAAAGTGATTCTTCACCATTGAGAGATTGGGCTAAACTAATACAGGGTGTCCCAAAAGTGACCTAGGGATTTAGAAATTAATTTCTTTTCATTTCTGCTTTTAGCAGAAAAAGCAGAACATTTCTGCTTTTAAAATAATTTATGATTATTTTTATACCAAAAGAAAATTTACAAAATGGAGATAAATTTGCTTTATTTATTAAAAATGATGCAGCTTAGATGTCCTCCATTTTCGGCTTCGCAGAGACGGGCTCTTTCGACAGAATTTTCCAGAACAGCGGACAATAACTCCGGCTGCAGCCCTCCAATTTCTGCACAGATGTTGTCCTTGAGCTGCTGAATTGTATGGGGCTTATTGATGTATACACGCTCCTTTAGGTAACCCCAAAGAAAATAATCGGGAGGCGTCAAATCAGGAGAACGTGATGGCCAAGAAATTTCTGAATTTCGCGAAATTATTCGGTGTCCATGCTCTTTGGGTGAGAATTATTGATCGATGAAATTTAAAATAAAATTCCACGATTTTGGTTCTTTGTTCAGTTGTGAATTTTTCCATGGGTAATTTCCAAAATGTTAATCTAAATTCTGTAAAGAAAAGAAAAACAAATTATTTTAAAAAACAGAAATGTTATTTCATTTCTAAATCCCGAGGTGACTTTTGGGACACCCTGTGCATAGCACGATATCTCAAAAAGTTGTGGATGGATTCATACGAAACTTGGTGGATGAGTTGGATAGGTGACAAGAACAGGCCTTGTAGATTTTGGTTCAGGTCCGAATCCAGATGCGGCCCATCAGTGGCATACAAAACGTAAACTAATCAGCCTGGTGGAGGTATAGGCGCTCTACCGAGTGCCCTTCTAGTTATCAGAAGTTTATGTTAAAGTTTTGAGTTTTTTTTCTTAGCCATCAAGGAAACTATATTTCATTGAGCTAATATACAAGGAACAAATTCAAACCACTTTATTCAAATTATGTCAGCTAACTACATGTTGAGTTCCAATTAGATTAGTGCTTTGTCGAGAAAAGTATTTTTGTTATTTTAATTTATCTGTTAAAAAGTTATCTGGGCAGGTAGTCATACTTCAGGTGATTTTGAAATGATAACCACTGCTCTGATGGTTTATTGCTCTCCATTATATACTGTATGCATGTTCGGTGAAGAACATGTGAATTCTTCTGTTAAATATATAAAGGAATGCATCTCCTCTTTTTGGTTCACGAGCGCCAAGCCAGAGTGACCACTATATTCGTTATGTCTGTGTGTCTGTCTGTCGTTCTGTTGGGTAGTCGATCTATCTACCCTTATTGTCAGGTTTTCCGTCGTTATGTCTGTCTGTTGGTTAGTCAATCTAGTCTACCCTTATTATCAGTATTTCCGTCGATATGTTTGTCTGTCTGTCTGTCTGTTGGGTAGTCGATGTAGTCGAAAAAAAATTGTTTTCAAAAAATTTTTTTTTTGAAATTTGTTCTACCCTTATTGGTTCACGAAAAAATATTTTCACCAAAAAAATAAGTGACCACTATATTCGTTATTGTTGTGTTGTCTGTCTGTATGTCTGTCTGTATGTTGGGTAGTCGATCTCGTCGAAAAAAAAAAAAATTCAAAAAAAAAATTTTTGAAATTTTTTCTACCCTTATTATCAGTATTTCCGTCGATATGTTTGTCTGTCTGTCTGTCTGTCTGTCTGTCTGTCTGTCTGTCTGCTGGGTAGTCGATCCAGTCGAAAAAAAATTTTTCAAAAAAAAAAAATTTGAAATTGATCTACCCTTATTGGTTCACGAAAAAATATTTTCATGAAAAATATAATTGGTTCACGAAAAAAATATTTTCACGAAAAATATGTGACCACTATATTCGTTATTGTGTGTGTCTGTCTGTATGTCTGTATGTCTGTCTGTCTGTATGTCTGTCTGTCTGTCTGTCTGTCCGCGACATAGCTCCGTGGGTTTTGATCCGATCCTGATGAATTTTGGTGGGAGGTTTATATCATGATCTAGTTGTGTTTTCCTGAAAATGGGCGTGGGCCGCCCATTATGGGCGGAGCCACGCCCAAAAAACATGTGTTTTTAGGGGTAGCCGATTTCAATTTGCATCTTCTCCGAGGGTTTTGTCGAATCTGACAGGAGTTTCGGTATTTGCTTAGCCCAATGGCACCTGCATAGCCCACAGAGCCGATTTTTCATTTTCGTCCCAAGGTCAAGGTCACAAGGTCACGAACTTAGAAAATTGCGATTTTGACATAAAAAAATTTTCTTCTCCGAGGGGTTTGTCGAATCTGGCAGGAGTTTCGGTATTTGGTTAGCCCAATGGCACCTGCATGCCCACAGAGCTCGGTTTTTCATTTTTGTCCAAGGTCAAGGCCACAAGGTCACGAACTTAGAAATTGCGAATTGTGTTTTTAGGGGTAGCCGATTTCAATTTGCATCTTCTCCTAGAGGTTTGTCGATCTGGCAGTGGTTTTGGTATTTGGTTAGCCCAATGGCACCTGCATAGCCCACGGAGCTCGATTTTTCATTTTCGTCCGAAGGTCAAGGTCACAAGGTCACGAACTTAGAAAATTGCGTTTTGACATAAAAATCCATCTTCTCCGAGGGGTTTGTCGAATCTGGCAGTGGTTTCGGTATTTGGTTAGCCCAATGGCACCTGCATAGCCCCACGGTGCTCGATTTTTCATTTTAGTCCCAAGGTCAAGGTCAACAGGTCACGAACTTAGAAAATTTCGAATTTTGACATAAAAATAATTCGACCGCCCAAACATTGAGAGCTAGGATGACAATATTTTTTATGCATAATCTTGAGGTCATTCCCCACCTAAAGTCTTGAAACCATTTTGCTCTATCTCGAACACTTGCCCGCGGCGCCCCCTTCAAGTTTGTTTTTACGCTGATTTCATCAAAGTATGGATAATCCGAGGAGTGCGAAATGCCATAAAGCCTATATGACGTTATATTGTTCCTGGAATGTTCCAGAGGAAGTTTTGCACCAAAGGTCATAATCCTTGACCTTTGACCTTTAAAGTTCGCAAAGGTCAAATTTTCAAAGTTGTGGGAATCGAACCGGGTTTTCGACCTTCTTCGACGAACTAACTCCAATAAGCTATAGCAGTATCCTGTTTCCTTATTTTAATGTCCACAACATTGTTTTGGGACCTTGAAAGGTAATGCAAAGGTCAAATTTTGAAATTGTTGAACGAAACCGGGTTTTCGACATTTTGCAGCTAATAACCTGTCACTCGTACCACATCATGTTGATCATTTTATAACTTGGTCAAACATTATCACATTGTCTCATCCTTGACTTCTGAAACAATCTACATCGTCAAATACCGCCATGAACCATTTCGTCTTCAGACTTGTTATCAGCATTTCCGTCTATATGTTGGGTAGTCGATCTAGTCGAAAAAAAAAAACATTTTTTTTTGAGATTTGTTCTACCCTTATTATCAGTATTTAAAATGGCGATTTCAGTTAATACAATGGCGATTTCGATGAAACTTGGTTGGTAGGTTCATACCATGACCTAGTTGTGTGCAAATGAGAACCGTTGCTATGGACACCACGTTCCTAGCAACGGGACTTTGAAATTTTTGAAAAATCATAAAAAATTTATTTTTTCGAAAATCAAAAATCGGGCCACGAGCGACTGTGGGCAGTACATTCAGCCATATTGTCAAAAATTTCCAGCCGGATCCTGTGAAAACTGTCGGAGAAGATAGACTTTGAATGAACCCTGGTCGAAAACAATAAAAAAACGAAGTTCGTTATATCTCAGAGACTATGAGTCAGATATACATGAAACTGGTATGGTAGGTTCATGGTATGTCCTAGTTATGTGTGAGAAAGAACCGTTGCTATGGACCCCTCCGTTGCCTAGCAACGGCCGAAAAACCTCTAAATGTGGGGTATTTTAACGAAAAAACAATCTGCAGCATTAACCCTTGAAGCTAGAATCATGAATTTTCTTGTGCTTAATCCTCAGGTCATTCCCCATCGAACGGGCCCATCGCGTCAGGTTCTATTGGGTAGGCGACTACCCATGTCCGCCTACCAGCTTGTCTGTCTGTCTGTCTGTCCAGAGCATAACTCCGTGGATTTTGATCCGATCTTGATGAAACTTGGTTATGTGTTAGATATCAATGTCTATTGTGTTTTCCTGGATGAGAGCTGGCTAGCCCATTGTGGGCGGAGCCACGCCCAAAAAATAGCCATTTTTAGGGGGTAGTCGGATTAAAAATCTCTCTTCTCCTCGGGAATTGACTGAATGGAATGGGTTCTTCGGTATTTGAATCGCAAAATGAATTATCTAAAACTTGTCGTTGTCGATTTTTCATTTTCGTCCCAAGGTCAAGGTCACAAGGTCAAAAACTTAGAAAATTGCGAATTTTGACATAAATATATACGACCGCCCAAACTTTGAGAGCTGGGATGACAATATTTTTAGGCATAATCTTGAGGTCATTCCCCACCTAAAGTCTTGAACACATTTGCTCTATCTCGAACACCTTGCCCGTGGCGCCCCCTTCAAGGTTGTTTTTACGCTGATTTCATCAAAGTATGGATAATCCGAGGAGTGCGAAATGCCATATTGCATATTGATGTTATATTGTTCCTGAATGTTCCAGAGGAAGTTTGCACCAAAGGTCATAATCCTTGACCTTTGACCTTTAAAGGCCACAAAGTCAAATTTTCAAAGTTGTGGGAATCGAACCGGGTTTTCGACCTTCTTCGACGAACTACCCCAATAAGCTATAGCACGTATCCGTTTCCTTATTTTAATGTCCACAACATTGTTTTGTGACCTTTAAAGGTTATGCAAAGATCAAATTTTGAAAGTTGTTGAACGAAACCGGGTTTTCGACATTTTGCAGCTAATAACCTGTCACCTGTACCACATCATGTTGATCTTTTTATAACTTGGTAAAAATTATCACATTGTCTCATTCCTTGACTTCTGAAACAATCTACATCGTCAAATACCGCTCGTGGACCATCGTCGTCTTCAGACTCGTCTTTCCTTTGTTTGCCTTATTTGATTAATCTACATAGAAGTGGATACATGAAGCAATACAGAAATGGTAATTTTTGCATAAATTTGCGTAATTAAACCAAATATTGTTGAAGAATGCTGTCTTGTGAATTGGAAACAATCATTGTAGGATTCGGCACCTTCAATGATGATAATTTGTTTGATCAAAGGTGATATATTTCAATACACCTAGATGTAATGTGACAAAAAGAATGGGTTTTGTATAAATTTGCATAATTTTAGCCAAACATCATGAAAAGGTGCATTTTTATGGACGAGGCGGCAGCAGCAGCAGCAGCAGCAGCAGCAGCAGCAGCAGCAGCAGCAGCAGCAGCAGCAGCAGCAGCAGCAGCAACAGCAACAACAACAACGTTGATATTCAGATTGAGCCCCCAAAATTACATGAGGAACCAAATTTTCAGGTGGTGTGAACAGGTGACCCACGGAAGTCAAAACGGGGCTCATTTTCCAGGTCATTGCATTCGGAGTCAGAGACTAATTACGAACTGTGACGCTGTGCGTAATGTGTACGTGAAGACGCCGACAGCACACCGACATAGTCGGTCATACGTCAGAGGCTGGCGGTGTGAGACTTCAACGGCACGTTTACCGATATTACTGGAAAAGGAGCGAAGTATTAATTTTGTTTTTACATCTAAAGAATGTTCTTTATAAACAGAACCAATAATTGTGGTAATAACAAGTGATGACGGGGGTGACTGGGCGGTGTACAACGTACAACGGGGGCGTGTGGCGAATTGGCGGAATGAGCCGTTTTGTTCGGCGCCGCAGATTCGCGTCCGTTACTCGGCGGTTTGTGTGAACTTCGAACGCAGGTAAACGCCGTTACACGTTTCCTTTTCGGCCTGAACTAACAGATTGTGCACTCGGAGCTGAGATGTAAAAGTGTAATCGCATGAAAACTTGTACGTATTTTGCATTCACGGAGCGTTTTGTTTAATAAATCAATAATTTGTTGTGCGCTCTCACGAACTTCAAACCGTCTCTCCGTAACATAAAAATTCCCCTGATTTTATTTTTTTTGTTATATCTATTGGGGGTTTTAAAATAAAATCCTTTCACCTCACGTTTTTATTTCAACATTTCATTTTGCCAGAGAATCTGCCGAGTTCGTGCTGAGGTAACGACCCAAGCCTCGACGTCATACAGTGTACAGTATATACAGTGTGAACTGTGTACGGTTTATTCACTTCTTTTTATTTATTTATTTATTTAAATTGAGAAACCTGTTATCTGGGCTGTGTTCCGTCAGCAAACGGCTTTGTATCGCTTACCAAGCCAGTCGTTCCGTATCAACCGCTTTGCAAGCCGCTCGCCAAGCGGAGCAAGCGATTAAGAGGTGTGTTTCATGATGTGAGGTAAAAAAGAAAATGGCCGCCGTAATCGGATTCAAAAGAATATTCCAACCAATGAAATGTTCAGAGATGTTCCCCTGTTATATAATACAGTGTACTCGCACAGTAAATATTATTAAAACGTGCATTTAATACTTTTTTTTTTGTTCTGCCTTTCATCCTAATTCACATCTACAAACATGGAAAACCCCTCGGCAAAATGCACAATGGTAGGGTCCATAGATAAGCTTGGCAGAGGGCCCCTTCCTGTTTCATTGGAGGAGACTATCAGCAGCACACTGGCAGGCAGTCAGTCAGTCAGTCAGTCCTGTGGTGTTTCAGACATTTTCCCCAGAGCCTTTCACATATTCAACTGAAACTTGGTATAGTACGTGGCTTTATTATGATACGTTTTTTAAATTTATTTTTTATTTTTTGTATACCTTGTCGAGGCTCGTGTGAGAGCGAACACACAACGCACAGCAAGGGGGCATGAGAGGGGAGGGAGTGGAAGGACAAAACAGTGGGGAACAGAGACATTAGGAGATCTGTGGAAGGGAGAGGGATGGGGCGGGGAACATGGGGAATACAAGATGGACACTACAGGGACTTTCAGGAAGGAAAGCAGGGAATTGAAGGAGGTGGGCTTGGCGTGGATTATCAGGGGTAGAAAAGATCGAGGTTTTGGATGGGGGATGATAAAATATGGTGGTGAACAGCTGTTTTGAAGGCCTGGAGGGAAGAATGGGATTGAATAGAGTGAGGGAGTTTACTCCAAAGGTGGGAAAAAGAGGAATGAAAGAGTGAAGGTGAGCAGTGATTCGTGATTTGGTATTTTACAGAAGGGGTTGTTGGCGGACCTTGAGCGCCCTGCAGAAATGTGGTGGGACAAATCGCAGAAAGAGCAGGGGGGGGGCGATGCTGGAGAGGAGACGGTCTCTCTCTTTCGAGTGCAGCCAGTGGCTGCTGGTTGCATCATTGGTTGGGACGCAGCTATGCCGCTGATGCAGTGCCCCCCTTACCAGTACACTGGTGCTCATTTTGCCGACCTCGGTCCTCGGAAGGATGACAGGCGGAGTCAACCTCCTGGTGTATTTTAATTCAGCGGCCAACGGGGCTTGAACTGAGGACCCTAGGATCCAAAGCCGCCACCCTAACCTCGAAGCCAACACCAGGCTAGAGGAGACGGTAGAAGACAGAAAGACCACCGACCAGCCTGCGGTGAGAGAGTGAGAGGCCCAAAGACTTAGCCTCATTGCGGGAGATGCCAATGATCCGAAATGCCTTGGTTTCTGCAGCGTGAAGCCGAGAAAGTTGGGAGGCAGGAGCACCAGCCCAGAGGGGAGAGCAGCACTCCATCAGGCTGCAGACGAAAGCTTTGTAAGTGGTCAGGAGCTCAGGTGGGCCGAGGAAGGACTTTGCACGACGGAGGATTCCCAGTTGGCGACTGGCTTTGGAGGTGAGGTTTGAAATGTGGCTTTCCCAGGAAAGGTCATGGCAGATAGTGAGACCCAGAAGCTTGAAAGAAAGGACTTCTTCCAGAGGATTGTTGAGAAAGTGAATGGGGTGGGGGGGGGGGGTTCTAAACGGTCCTTTCGGAGAGACATAGTGAGAACAAGTTCGAATTTCAGGACGTTTCGTCAATTATTCACAGTTTCCCCCTTTTTGGACTTTTTTGGAAAAAAAATATCACAGCAGTGGGGTACATGTATTGCAAAGCAATTCTCGCTCTTGTTTATCTTTCTTTCCCTCTTCCTCATATTTTGTAGTCACTGCTAACACAATTAGAGAGTTCATAGAAGACGATATTCTGCACAGTGTTTAAGTATATTCAAGAGGGCTTTGCCGTTCACGGGGGTCACATTCTTGAAATTCCCCGTGCACCGCAAATCCGAAAACTTAGGGGGTAACGGGGAAAATAGGGTTGGGGACTTCAACTTTAAGTTTTGTTCAAACTGTCCCCTTAATTAACATGATTGTGCATTGTTTTTGTGCTATTTATTTTCATGAATAACAATTATTAAGAAGGTAAAATAAAGTATTGTTATTTCACTCGTATAAAAGCCCGTCAAAAATGGCGGGTTGGAATTATTTTATTCGAAATATTCAGACTGGAAAATATGTTTTGTCGCACGAAAAAGCGTTGTTTTAAAACACTACATGTACAAATGTTACCCCATTTTCTTTCTCTTCTGGGACCTTTCATTTTGAGGGTACAGCCTCATGAGCGTGCCAAAGCCTGAAGCCTCGGCCTAGTGTCAGGTGTGCTTCTATCTTCTTTATTTATTAGACATCACACGTATGGAAATGAACACTCGTTTTACTCTGTGTGCTTTACACATTACGTGCAGCGAATTTTACCTCCCTGTGCCTTGTATTTATTGTTGGTTTTTACAATGCTTCTGTACACCACCATTGAGGCCTGGTTGCAAGTCACCATCTACATTTCCAAAATAAGAGACGTAATTACTCTTTAATGGAAAATGTTTGTCGAGTTTTTATTTTATTTATTTATTTTAATCCTGAAAAATAGACCACAGTGAACACAGTCGTGTTAAAAGATTGGCCTTTAAAAGCCTTCTTAAATCGTCATTTTGAAGGGGGACAGACATCACACAAACAAATACACAAACACACATTGTGTTTTATTTGGGAAGATATTGAGCTGCTAGTTGCATCATTTCTGGGGGCATAGCTGTGCTGCTGCCGCTCAACAGGAAGCTGGTACTCATTTTGCTGAGCTAACCCACCTCGTGTTAGTTAACAGCATGACAGGGGCTCAAACTCAAGACCCTAAGATCTTAGCGCAGCCACCTTAACCGTTAAAAGCCAACACCAGGCTGAATTTCCTGGATGAAAAACATTAAATAAAGTTTATTTTCTTGAGTTATTAAAATCATGAAACTTTTCTTTAATAATAACGATGATAAACGTGATCCAATAATTTGATGGCGACGATTATGTTGGAGGGGTTTTGAAGGGGTTATTGTGTCAATAGCTCCTGTAAATTAATTGGGTGAATAAATACCCATTAACGTTGCATCGGCATCATCATCGCCATATTGACGGCCTCTTCTTTACTCAATATGCACACTCCTACATGCCACACCCTCTCACGCTATCAATACATTGCATGTTTTTTGGAAGTATGATAAAAGGCGATTTGTGTTATGCAGTCTTCAAGTATCCTTACTATAATTCACGGACCGCTGTTTGTTTGCTTTTCGCGCTACTTCTGCAGTTCTGGGCCAATGACATCCATACTTGTTACAGAGGATCAGCACGACCCGATTTAATGTATAGTGGTGTTTTTATCTTTGCCGGTGGTCATGGGGAGCGGGGGGGGGGGGGGGGGGGTACGCAAATTCTTGATGTGAATGTGTATTGTGTTTCGCCACCTCCAGGTTGGGGAGGGTATTACATGTCTTCACCATTTACAGTGCAGTATTCCTGTCCCCACGTGTTCCAGTGCAGTGAGGTGTTTTGAATTATAAACAGTCGGTATGTTCTTGCACGTAAGCAGGAGTTATATTTTTTTTTTTTGCATATGCAGAGCCGTCAGGTGCCTGCCTATACACCGCCCACATAAAGGTATGCGTCAGAAGAACGTGTTGTTCTGTTTGGAACGAGATTTCCTATTGGGCGGGTACTCTGCTAGTATAATTCAATTTAGAAAGTGGTTTAAAGGCGTATGTAAAAATTAATTCCGGGTTTTACCACAGTTTTCTTCAATGGCTATTACATCACCCTGTCCAACGTCTTACAATAGTTATTCGTACCTGTTGAACATGACGTCCTTGGAAAAACAGCAAGTTTCCTGTTTGGAATGATTTTCAATTTTGTTTGACTGCCAGACAGGCAGATAGAGTAAAAAGATTATCTTACTCCTCTCTGCACATATGTGATTGGGACGGATTCAGAGTCAGGTCAGGTCAGGCATGGGAGCATGCACCATAGCAGCGCATCACAGCGTCCACTTTCTGACGGCACTCCAGGGGCCTCCATCTGGTCATCCCCCAGGCAGATGCCTGGCCCATCCCCATCTCTTTGAGATGCCGATCAAACTGCTGTAACCACGAGGCACGTAGTCGGTCCATTGGCCTCCTCCACTCACGAGACTCCCTCGCTGAGAGAATCTGGTGAGCAGGATCAGCGTCAGGAAAACGAGCCACATGTCCATACAGCCGCAGCTGACGCTCACGGACTATGCAGGTAACAAATCTCATTTGAGTCTCTCTCAGCAAACGCTCATTGGACACATAGTCCGACCAGCGATAGCCAAGGATTCTCCGAAGGGACCTGGTACCAAAGGAATTAAGTCTCCGTCTCAGATCCCTGGTCAGAGTCCAAGTCTCAGAGACATGAATATCACTGCCAAGGTAAGTGAATCTCTCCAAGACCTGAACATCCTCACTACAAACAGGACAGCAGCATTCAAGATGTCATTGAAAGCCTGGATCTTAGTTTTGACCCAGGAAACCCGTAATCCCAGCGGCTCCGACTCCTCATTCAGCACCTGATGGCCCCAAAAAGGATATCTAGAGTCTCCGCAAAGATGACTGCATCATCTGCGAAATCAAGGTCAGAGATCTTGACAATCCCAAATGATGCACCGCAGCTTGATCTCTCCGACATCCTCCCCAGAATCCAGTCCATAAAAGTGTGGGGGCCAGTACACACCCCTGAGGAACTCCAGTAACAACTAGAAATAAGTCAGAGGTGGTTTCACCACATCTCACAGCACTTCTCAGTACCAGAGTCGAGTCAAAGTACGGTAAAATGGCAGACTTGTCTTCCTATTCATTTTCAGATTTGTTTTCAAAATTTTATATTCAATTTAAATAAGCTTTTCCTCGATCATAAACTGATAAGACAGACGGGCGAACGGACGGACAGACAGACAGACAGACAGACATGAACCAATTTCTTTACTCCACTTTTCGCTTCGTGTACGCAGGGTAATAAATTTGTTTGTGGAAGTTGTCACAAGAGGATCGAGTAAAACTTAAAACGACGGCCTGGACTGTATTTGTTTGAGTACTACAATAGCATTGTTTCCATGAAGACTGTCATGTTGTTAAGCGGTGCGAAGCACTCTTCTTTTTGAGTGCTTGCTTTGAGGACTTTGAATCGAGCAAGCCGCTTGGCAACCAATAGCAAGCTGCTTGCTAATGAAACTCACCCCTGCCCAACTGCATACAAGCCAAACCTCATTTCATCTCCAGTCTCACACTCTCACAGCCACACAAGCTAAGCTCACGGTCGATTGGCCTTCCGGATGCAAATGGAGTTTCTGCATTTATCGCGATAGAGCGTTTGAAATCGCAAACATTTTCTGTCACGATTCGTTTTTCTCTATTCTCCATGCGCTTCACATTTCACAGGACTGACAATGTCACGCTGTCCTCTGCTGTCTTGGCCAATGCATCACTGAGATATCTGGCGTCTGAATCACAAAACTTTGTACCAAGAGCAAGAAAAACGAATGTGCACACTGTGCTTTGTTTCATTCTAATATTTTTACCTGTTTTGGAGAAAAATAATAAGAGACATTACCTTTCAACACACCCTCGCAATTATTTGAATAGTTGCACAGTGTCTTGTTTGTTTTTAAACAAAATCAAATCCAACCACAAACCTTGACATCATTTATCAGCTGATAAAGACACTCCACAGTATTTCCTTGGTTGTTTATTGAGCCTGGTATATTGTTGGTGGTTAACTATTATACATTATACATACTTCGGTTGTCTTACAAAGACAATACATTTTAATCACATCCAATTACAAGGTATAAGTCAAGATAAAAGTCTGTTTCTGGTTAATAACTGTGAGGAACTCCACAATCTTTGGTATATTATTTTGTACATGGAATATTTTACATACCATCTTCTTCCAGTACAAAGACATTTTCTCGGGGAGAAAGGTAATATAAAGGTCATATAGTCATAATATGTCGGGGAGAAAGGTGATATACTTATAAAGTCATAATATGTAGCGAGGAACACGTACTTGTGAGAAATTTGAGATGATTACTGTTTTTAGAAAAAAAAAATTTAACCTTCACTTTCCCTTCAGATGCTTTAGCTATGGGAGATACTGGCTGTTGTCTCGGCCCGGTGATGGCGTATAAAGCTCGGCTACAGGAATTTCTGCTCCAGTACTCGCAGAAGTCAAAGATCGCAGTTCCAGACGGGGATTGCCACACAGAAGATGTCAGCAAAGGAGTGGTCGGTCCCACACGAGACCTAACATCCACAGAACCCTGCATCTATGTGGAGTCTTGCAGGCGGAATATACTCCATCGGGATCTGCTTGTCCCCTCCGGCTCTCTTTGCCATCTCTTCGGACAGCCGCAGGTCCGTGTCTTCCTGAATTCAACAGGAGTAAATTGTAACCTTTTACTCGGCTCTTACTACAGAACGATGTGGAAGTATCATGAAAGCTGCCCTGATGTCAAATCAAAATGCCATCTTTTTTTCTTCTTTTTTTAAACATAGCTGCTTTCCAGTGGTGTAATATCCACATTGTTTTCCATACGCATGACTGCACTCCTCTAAAAATGATGCAAAGCAGTCGATAAGGTAGCAACTCACAATTGATGAGAACATGTTTTTCAGTAAGTTTTGTGTTCTCTACGTTGCATCTAAAAATAAAAATGGCATTCTTTCACTAACTTGGCGATCCCAAGGGTCCTCTTTGTGTAGAAGCAGAATGTCCCACATAAATACAAGGAAATCAGACACAGGTGGAGGTCATTCAGCCCATCATGCCTGAATGAACACCACACTAATTTATCAACACAAGATCCAAAGAAGAAAATGCAATTTTTTTAATTTAAAAAAAACTTCATTTCAATTTTTTGTAGTTTTTGTATTTTTTTTCTTCTTTCCCTCAGGGGAGGGGGCATGGGCTTGGTTAAAACCACACAACACCCCGTAACAAGACCCCCACCAACAGCACTCAGTACACATGCACACAATCACCCATCAATGCTCAAGCTACCGAACAGTCCTGTCAACATCCCCATATCCCTCCATCTCCATAACTTTAAGGTACCTATCTGATTCCAATTTAAACTTATCTACTGTTTCTGGTGCCACGACCTTTCCCACTGAGACCATTCTATGCACTACCATTCCATGCACTAACTACTCTCTGAGTGAAGGACCCCTGCCTTACTACCATCTTAACTTTCTTCTTCTTTATTCTCAGGCTATGGCCCCTGGTCATATCACTGTCTACTCTGTTGAACATAATTAATCTTCACTTATTTTATCTCTACCTTTCATTATCGTAAACATTTCCATCATATCTCCTCGTAACCACCTCCTTTCTCGTGAATAAAGCCGTCTCCTTCAACCGCTCCTCATAGCTGAGTCTAGCTAGGCCTGGAATCAATCTAGTAGCCCTGCGCTGAACCCTCTCTCTGGCATCTAAGTCCTTCCTGAGTTGTGGTGAGCAAAACCGCACACAATATTCTAGATGTGGCCCTCACTAAATTCCTGTGCAATGTTAACACCACCTCTTTTGATTTAAAAATGATCCCCCACCGAATACAACCTAAAACCCTGTTTGATTTACCTCTTGCTGCCTGGCCCTGTGCTGCCTGCTTACCTCCCATATCTATTACCATCCCCAGATCCTTTTTCTGTATGACACGATCCAAAATTACCCCTTACATCCTGTAATCTCTATTTTCATTGCTCTTTCCCATCCCCAACACCTTACACTTGCTCAAGTTAAATTCCATCTCCCAATTTTTTTGCCCAATCTATGCAAGTATCAATACTTTCCTGTATCTGATCACCACCCCCTCTACTATCCATCCACCTCACCTCCAAGCATTGTGTCATCTGCAAATTTGGAAATCTTACTCTTTACCCCATTAAAAAAATCGTTGATGTAAATAATGAATAATAATGGTCTGAATACCGATCCCTGAGGTACTCCACGACTTACATTCTCCCAGCAAGACATCGTCCCACTCACAGCCACTCTTTGCTTCCTAGTACTAATCCAGTTTGCAATCCAATTAGCTACCTGACCAGCCACTCAACAAGCCCTCACTTTGGCTAACAACCTCCGATGTGGAACCTTATCAAATACCTTCTTAAAGTCTCGATATACTATGTCCACTGTCATTCCCTCATCCACCCAATCAGACACTGCTTCATAGAACTCTAAAAGATTTCTTAAACAGGAACTACGTTTGGTAAACCCATGCTGACGACCTTTAATTTGTTTGTATTTATTTAAATGGTTCCTCATCTGGTCCTTAATTAATGTCTCCAACACCTTCCCCACAACTGAAGTCAAACTAACGTCTATAGTTCCCCAATTCTTCTCTGGATCCTTTATTAAATAATGGTGTTACATTTGCAACTCTCCAATCCTCCGGTATGCCTGACTCCAGAGAACTATTGAAATATCCGTTAACATCTCGCTTACCTGCTCAGCCACCTCCCTCAATACTCTCAGGTGCATATTATCTGGACCGGAGCCTGTATCTTTAGATTACCTAGCTGTTCCTTTACTTCCTCCACTCCAACCTGGATTTTCTGTAAAAGCCCTTCCTCACCAACTTGACAGATACTCTCAGCTATTGGCAATTCTCCTGACTGTTCTTGTG
>CM068964.1:9930406-9944576 GCA_035128595.1 Eptatretus atami | reverse complement strand
TCTCCAGACTGCCACTCCACCGACTCCAGACTTGACTGCCTCGAGCTGCGTTGTGCTCGTGCTTATATAGGCCGGGGGAGTAGCGCATATGCAAATTTGTGGATCACAGCGGGTTCGGAGGCGGGGCTACACCACCTGATGCTCAGCCATTATTGGAATGGATGAATAAGTGGGGCGTGAATGCATAGTCTTGAACCCGATTTCCTCCTCGAAAGGATCCCATTCACAACCATAGGCACGACATTTGGTAGAAAGGCGAAGGTGGAGTGGGAGTTTTGCTGTGGTGGTTTGGGAAGTGTTGGTGGTGGCGATTTGGTTAGCTGGCGGGGGCGTAGGCGGAGTTTGAGAGATGGCGAGTGCAGCGAGATATGTGGGGGAGGGGAGGAGAGTGGGCTATAGTAACAGGGTAAATGAAGGAGGAGGTGGGCCGCGGAGTAGATTTTGACGAAGTTGTAGTTCTGTGGTTTGGGAGTTATGCGAGAGAAATAGGAAGTGACATGTGTGAGAGTATGGCGGAGATATGGGTTGGGGGGTATGGGAGAATGATATGCGATGATTAAGTCTAGGTGCGTGCCGAAAAGAATCGTTAGAGGGAAAAGAAAAACGGCTAATCAAGGATGCTACAAAGCCCTGTGAAGGCCCGGAAATTCCCTCTACAAGTAACGGGTGGGGGAAAAAATCTAACTACACATATACTTATTCGTCAAAACTGATGCTAAGGACCCTTTAGGTTAATATAGCGATTTCCACAGCCTAACAATATATAAAATATATATATATTATATATATATAATATATATATTATATAGTATATACAGAACACACACACACACATGTATCACCACAACTCCATATAGCGTCGTCACGAAGATCCGCCCTCCTGCGATTGCACAGTCACTGCCCTCTTCCGTGATTGTGCCAGTCACTATACTTCCTTTTTTTTCGTTTTACTTTTGATTTCCCAGGAGGCACTGAGCAAATTGCTGGTTGGTTCTGGTAATGTTCTAGAATAGCTCAGGAGAGTTCTTTGCATCGGGACTACAGTTCGTCAGTTGCCAAAACATTATTATATACACTAGCAAATTACAAACCCGCCCATTTCGTTGACGGGAATAATTATGGGAGAGAGGGGAAAGGATAGACAGACAGACAAGGGACGGAGAGGGAGGAAAGGTTAACAGACAGACAGATAAGGGAGGTGAAAGGGGAAGGATAAGACAAATAGAGGGAGGGAAGGGAGGATAGATAGAGGGAGGAAGGGAGGGAAAGGATAGATCGAGGAGGGAGGGGAAAGGATAGAATAGATAAGAATAGAGGGAGGGAGGGAAAGGATAGACAGAGATAGACCAATAAGATAGATAGATGGCAGGGAGGGATAGATAGATAATAGCACGGAGAGGCGAACTGGGTCCGGAAGGATTACGACAGATCAGGAATAGTAGATGGAGGGGAAGGGAAGCAAGATAGATAGATAGAGGAGGGAGGGAGGATAGACAAGATGGAGGGAGGGCGAGGGGGAAGCGATAGATCAGATTGGGGGGTAGGCGAGGAGTGGAAGGATAGACAGATAAGAGGGAGGAGGGAAAGATAGATTAGATAGATAGGTAGAGATCCGGGCAGGCGAGGGAAGGAAGATAGAAGATAGGAGGGAGGGAGGGGAAAGGATAGATAGTAATAATAAGGGGGAGGGAAAGGAAATAACAGTGATAGACGGAATCAAATGGGAGGGGAAGGATAGATAGATAATAGACAGGGGAGAGGGCAGGGAAGGATAAGATAGATAAATAAAATAGAGGGAGGACGGAGGGAAGGATAGATTAGATAGATAATAGATAGATAGGTGAAGGCTAGGACGGGCTTATCTTGGGAGAGCCTTTCATTGGTGTTGGCATATTGATCAAACTTATTCGGTCTCGAACAGCTCGTCACACTGGAGGTGTCTTTTATGTCTATATACACCTAGCACCGTGGGCTTAAATGATGATTAATCGGGTGAGAGCCCTGATTTGGTTGTTTTTCTCGCGTATTCACAGGTTGAGCGAGGTGGGGTCGGTGGCTCTCGTTTTATGCATCAATGTGATGTGCATATATTATATATTATATATACTAATAACGAGTATCCCAAAAAAATATACAACCTCTATCACTTCAAAGGTGAGGATGAGTATACATGCTACTTTTTAAAAAAGATATATGCTTGGGTAGAGCGCGCTGGCCGAAAGCTGAAAGTTGAAGTTTATTGTACAATAAGTCACAATTAGCCACCAAAATTGAATTATTGGTATAGAATCGGTCGTTTTCTTTCTAGGACCACATGTTCGACGTAGGCTTCGCACGTTGTCTGATCACTGCTGCGAAAGCGCGTTGTCATATTCGGATCTCACCTCACCATTTGGGAAACGTTTCCTGAGAATGTTCTGAGGTGGGGGATTTATCGGTGTCGAACTGGTTTTCGCTTCAGCTGATAAAGAGTGAGGCCTGGGTTTTCATAGATTCCCTGTCCTGGAGATAACCCCGACAGCAGATAAGAGTCTGAAGCGGTAAGGTCAGGGAAAAACGGTGGCCACTCAACGTCTTGCGTCAGAGGGAGAGTAACGAGCGTTGAGCGGCCCTCAAAATGTTGGTGAGAAAATGCATTGTGTCCCTGGCTGTATGGGGCCGGTGCCCATCCTGCTGGAACCAACCTGGGTTCGTCATCTGGATCCACGGTTGTTTCTCCCACGGGCTGATAGTAGTTCAGGCAGATCTAATTCCTTGAATCATTGTCGAGAGCGCTTTCCTCTGGCACTGTGTTAACCCCGAGGCAACAGCTAGGTTTCGTCCCCCCGTCCTGTCCATCTTCAAAGAAGTAAGGACGCAAATTATCGGCATCACTTGATGAGGTGCTACAACCGACCCGCCACCAGGTCCAGCAATTGGGCATTTGAGAAACAGATCCGACAGGGCACCAATTCAGCTTGCTGTGCATTGAGCGCGAGACGAATGCGATGCGGTCAAACGGCGAGCTGGAAGACAGATTCAAGTTTCCCCAGTACGTAAAGTTTCTGCTATTGTTTAACCATCTCGGACAAGTGGAGCCATGGCATTCGGCGCCAGCGTGCTTGTCGTACAGTGGCTGCGTGGACAGTTTTGTTGAGGAAGTGCGCTGCAATCTCTACCACAATTTTCTCCTGAGAGACCAAATTTGGCAAAGTACCTAGTCGTTCTGCGTTTCTGTTGGATCGAGCATGTAAGCAGCAATCCTGATTCCGTTGAATTATTTGTATGGAAAAGGCACTGAATGTCTTGGGCGGAAGGAACTCTGAACGGACTGTTCATTATGAATGATTTGTACGGGCAAGAAAGAAACGTCGTGCGAATCGATTTTTTTGCGACTCTGACTGACCACGCTGCTCACAATCTCTCCACATTTTCTTCAACTTACGACCTTTCCTCTGCCGACCACCATGTGACCCTTGTGAGAGGTACAGATGGTTCCCGACATCATTGTAACTTTGGGCGATGGTGTCACTTTATGTCGCGAAAGTTGGGTGTCAATGTTGGCGGCAAGTGGATACCGAAATGATTCGAGAAAGACGTTGGCAGCTGTAATGACACTCGTTCCGTCTGGTGCCAAAGTTAAGCAATATTTCGACGATCCGTCTGTTGTTATGTCAGTCTTGAGGCATTTTTGCATGGCGGCTTGCTTAGGTATACAAGAAAAACTTCAGAGCTCTGCAACAAGAAAATAGAAGCATTAGTCGAGCAAACATTCAAATGCTTTTTTATGATCAAACAGCACTCTCAATAAAGATTGTATTCATCTGATAAGTTTTTGGGACCCCTATATATGGCACACTGATCATGAGAGACGAGGAGAGAGCAATACTCTGCCAGGCGAAGCAGTTAAACCATTTTGTATCCCACCTGAAGGCAAGAGTGAGTCGGATCTGCATCTGGACCTGAAATAAAATCTAATTCAGCTTGTGACGTTGTCCGGGCCAACCGCCTATCCAATTCATGAGCACCAAGTTTTGTCCGTAATCCGTCCATCAACAGTTCGTTTTTTTGAATCCGCCGTTCGCATTGAAATATCGTTTGGACCCAGCGTCTCTCAATGGTGAATGAAGCACTGTATAAAAATGTCTCCGTTATCGGATTCAGATCTTCACCAAAATCCTAACCAAATTGTCCAGTCTGGTCAGAACCAACAACATGCCCCATCAACGATTTCGAGTCCGAAGTCCGTCCATCGAGACTTTTCATGAGAAATATCCTGCCGCTCAACAGTCAGACAGAAAAACAAAATGGGTGAAAACATAAACCTCCGTCCACTTCGTGGGAAAAGTTGCATAATCTATTAGTTAGAATGGGCATCTCAAGCCTGAGCTGATAGGCAAATGACTGAAATTAGATTGATTGCAGGAGATTTTGGATTCTCTTTCTCCTCAAACGAGTGAGGTTTCATGTACAAATGTACAACGTTGCCCCATCACATCCTTCAAAAGAGCAGCGACCTGTGTCTTGCTGGTTATACTGGAGTGGTCCAAGAAGCTCGCTGGTATTTGCAGTTTCCTTCATCCCTGTGACTTCTCAAAAGCATACTCTGCTGTCGGCATTATGCGCATTGGTGCTGCTTGTCGGCGAGCATTTAACAACCTGTCGCGCTGCATTGCTCATCAAGAGGCAGTTCTAGTCAGTGTAAAGGGAGAAAGGCTCTAATGTTTGTTTTATTCTATTAAGCTTCAATGACGAAACCAGACAGCTTAGTTCCTGAAAGCAGTACGGCGATGTCTACATATAGTTACTGTCTTAAAAAATATACCACAATGGGCACTTCATAATCTATCTTCTGATGAGGAAGTAATCTGTCCTGTGCTGCCTCATCACTGAGTCTCTTGATTCCAGGTACCACACTTTCATGTATGACTTGATGCCATGCAGGGCAGTTTGGCGGTGGTCACATAAAACTGCTACCTACAGAATACATCGTCTAACCATGTATGCTGAGCAAGATCTGGAAGCAAGAATATCATACTAGTCTGGTCGAGGGAGGCTGCCAAGCAGAGTCTTTATCCTCCGCCAACGCAGCGCCAGAGGCATTAGATTATGTTATCGGATTGTCTGTCCCGGCTGTAACCGTCTGATGAAGGTTTTCATTATCCAGGATAGTTACTCAGTTCAAGCCATTCTAACCAAGTCAAACCTTGGTCACAAGTTTGTACTAGTGATGTCAAGATAAATGGATGGATTAAGAGCGTCAAGAAGTCCAAGGATCCCCTGTTCGTAAATTCTGTCACACCGCCGCTAACGTTGCGAACCATGCATGGGATTTTTGACAAGACTTAGTGTACGCTACACGTACGCCTTCAGAAAGTATTCACACCCCAAACTTTTCGTGCTTGGAAATGGATTACATTTAATTTTTTCCGTCACCGATCCACAACTTAATACCCTATAATGACAAAGTAAACTACATGCTTTTAGAAATTTACAATTTAATTAAGAAATGAAAGCTGAAAATGATCTTGTTGTCAGTAAGTATTCAACGTGGTCCGATTATCTCGACGGTCACGAAGTATAGTGAGATCGTCTTGCTTAACAAGCAAGTAAATATAATAAAGTACGAATCTCAAAGCGTAGTAATTGTGGAGCGCACGCTAATGTTGCTTTAGGCTGAAGTTTGGAATCGCATCCGGGCTTGGCTTTTAAGTTTGGCATTCTTTTGCTGGTTTAAAAAAAAAAAATTCCTTCATCAACCATCCACTGGAGGTATTTCCTTAGAATGTGTGTTTTTTTTTTCTTCCAAGTTTTGGGGATCCAGATACCAACTCGTGTGTTGTGTTCCATTTTGGGTCCTCATTCGAATTCCTTTCCACAAATTTTCAATTTATCTTTCCTGGGCAGGAGGTTTGGGGGGGGGGGGAGGAGGTGGGAGAATTTCATGATCTTTCTGCGGTTCTGTTTTCCGAGATCGTGGAAGCATGCTTTTTGGTTATTTTCAAAGTTCGCACAACAAACCAGCGGTGTTGTTGTCTCCCTTTCTAGACTCTGTCATAGTTTTTTTTTTTTTAAAATCCTTTTATTTTGCGATAAATTTCTAAAGTAAATGAATATTGTTTTCCGCAAGCAATATCCCAGGCAGAGATTCAACAAGTCACACTGAGCCAATGTCTGCCAAGTCAAGTGTCATGCTCATAATGTCGATTCATCATAAGCTGACCTTGTTACCTGTGCCTTTAATATTCATAAGGTTGTACATGAGTCATGAGGCTGTTTACATATGAGCTTGATGGCAGTCGGCGGCATTGGAGATCCTAGGGGTCCTGAGTTCAAGCTCGCCATTGGCCACGAATTAATAGCAACCAGGGGTTGACTCAGGCCTGTCATACACCGGCTTCCGAGTCAGTCAAAATAAGTACCCAGTGTGATACTGGTAGAGGCGGGCACTGCAATCAGCGACATCCGTCGCGGCTTTAACCAAGAAATTATAGTTACCGTGGCGTCGTATGGTCGAATTGGGGGCACGAAGGCGGACCGGCGAGGCTTCAGCGACAGTCGGACTTATCGGAGTTGTGAGCGGAGATGGGAATAGTACCACAGCCGACCGAGACGGCAGAGCGTGAGTCTCGTAGGTGACATGACAGCAACGGCACAATAATATTCGTACAAGCCGACACGAGTCTGTGCAGGCTCAAGGCTACCATAAAGCTCGCAGAAAAAAAGATGAAGCTATAAGATGATTTGATTAGGACATATGTGCTACTGTAAAAATCAAAATGACAAATTTTCATTTGAGCTATTATATAATAACATCGGACGGACTCGCGTTGTGAACATGACAACCTCGGTGCTACTAATGGCTACATTTGATGACTAAGAATGGGTTGCCCAACTGGCAGAAATGGTTTAGACGCACTACACGTATTCGGTATGCATGGTCCTGAAAATTCTGTGATTCCGCTCACGAATATGGAAGGCTGGTGATTCAAGGAGATGTTTATTCAACAATAAGATCACATCGGGAGTCCTTTCGCCATGCTACCCTCGTATGTCAGCAACGTAACAAGTGACGACGGTTTGCCAGAATGTATCGATAATCTCGAGCACCTCTTCGTACGAAATGTACAATCATTCTGGCAAATTCCAAAAAAGCAAAGTAACGTCTAAAACTTCAATTTTCAGTTTTACATTTCATAACATATTCTCGGAATCTGCCGGCAGATTAATGACATCTCGCATCAACCAATCTCACGTAGCATTAGTATTCATGCAGAGTAGTGACACATCACGTAAAGCTCTTGCACAGAGCCAACTGAGAAAACAATGCCACACTTCACCAGCGATCGCGTGGAGGTCATCTGTAGGACGGGACGAGACACGAAATTATTGGGCGCGCGAATGGAGGAGGGCGCACAACGCGATTTCTCAGATGCGATCAGAGGAAGAATACCGAGCACGATGACGAGTGGTGATAGACGGACGTTCAATATATGAGGCTGACTCGAAGAGCGAGTCGATGCGCAGATGGGGCAGAACAGTGCAAGACAGAGGTGAGACGACAGGAATGCGGCTGAGGGGATATGCAGATGATTGCGGTGCGTACAGCGACGGTATACCTGTCGACTTGAGACATGGAGGTAGATGATGCAGATCGTAGCACGTCTAACGTCGTCGGAGCCAGTCAATAGCTATATTATACATAGACGTGCACACGTCAAGTAGAGGTTAGCGCGGTTCAATCATTTAGATGATATTAACACAAAGCGATAATCAGCTGTGCAGTGAACATGAAGTGAGTCTTCAGAAAGTGTTCGATGTTGTCTATGGGCAAATAAATTAATTAAGCAATAGCGGAGAAAGATCGATTATTTTTTAGAACACAATTCCCCCCTAGCTCATTAAATTGAGGCTCCTAGAATCATCAAGGTAGGTCGGCGGCGAGGGGTATCGTTTCCACGAGCCAACGCTGTCGACAAAGGTGACCATTAAATGTTTAAGAGTTTACTAAAATTTATCTTTAAAACAATATATGTTCAAATATGGCTACTGATAATCCGGCTAGTTATATTCTCTTATTAACTTCTACGGCATTTTCTTTTTTTTGTCTTTCAATCGAGCTCAACCCTTCATCAAAATGGTGACCTCACAAAAGTGATACGTTGTCATGTGACATCACATTTATTCTCTTTACTGAAATATAATTTCCCCCTTTAATTTTGATATAGGATGTTTTGATCGTTTTTTTTAAGGGCGGCTGCTTTATATGGCAAGCACAACTGCTTCCATGTTTGATATATAATATATAATTTTTTTTTTTAAAAAAGCCTGTTTATTAACTAAGGTGGTTGTTATATAAACTCACATGCAATCCGATGCATTCGCCACGGTAAAACGACCAGCACACAGAGAGGTACAGGAAGGGAAAACAGCTTACAAGCAACAAATTGAAATGTCGCTGTGGGGCATTGTGGGTAGCGCCGTATTAAAACAAACAGAAAAAAGATTGTCAGCGTGATTTTCGAACGATCAGTCCGATAATTTATTTTCTGAAAAATACGCTAATTTTAGGTTCCAAGCAGATATTTACCATCAACTCTTCAAATGTCGGCAAGCAAGTGAATGTGCATCGCGCGGAGAGTGGCAGCAAAGCTCCACAGTGACGCTCAGGATCTCGACAAATGTATTGGTAAGCAGCATCATATCAAAGGGCTCAAGTGTGTGTGGAGTGTGTGTGTGTTGTGTGTGTGGTGTGTGTGGGTGTGTGTGTGTGTGGTTTTTTCCCATTAATGAGCCATAAACCATGTCGACTTGAAAAAAAAAAACACAAAGAAAGAGGCTTAATGTGGGGCATGAACTGAGCAGCAGCATCATTCCAAGCGTACAACCATATGCATACATGTCTTCTGACATGATGCACAAAGGAAAGCGTTAAGAATTAAGTGTCATCAGAACAAGAATAGTGATAGCTCCACATTGAATTATTCTCATCGTAATTTAACCTCTTTTTTTTTTATTAACTCATAAACATGAGACACACGTGTATATACGATCCGGAGGCTCACGGGAACTTTCGGCAGCGTCTATTATTACTCAGCGGCACTGCGGTCTCATGAGATCTACACCGCTGAACTACAATCTTTTCTAAGCTCAGGCGCGACTTATTTACAAATTATTTCCCCATTTGCACGCAATCCAGCGGTCTTGCCTTTCTCTTTGATGGCTTGTAGGATGTCATTTATTGATAGAACAGTATCACAAACACCATCAGCTCGATTATATTATTATCCCGCCCCGCGCTCTCCGGAGGGAGCGTTTGTAATCGTGGTCCGGTTTGTTTGATCGATCGTTCTGTTTGTCCTGTCAGTCTGTCTGTTAGCAACGGCTTTAGGCAAAACGGCTTTAGCAAGCACGTAGATCAAATTTAAATCCACAGGTGGGAACAATGAACTTGGACGAACCCCATTGAACTTGTTGGTCAATTGGCATCAAAGGTCAAGGTCAAGGTCACGGGAAAAAGATCAAAATCGTTTTTTGCTCATAACATTCGTCAAAAATGATCTGATTACTTCAAACTAAGCTTATAGTGAAACCATTTCCTATTTGTCAAACTTATAATCCTACCCATTGCTGATAGTAGAAAAAAATGCATATTTGGAAGATCGTAGGGGCCGAAGTTTTAGGGGGTCATGGCTTGGTCAAAGATTTACCAATTGTCTTCAATGTAAACCTGAAACACAGACTGGTTACCGATAAAAATACAAACGGTTTATACGGAGAAAAACGGCTGGCTTCAAACACTGTCAATTGTCTCCACAGGTGGGTAATGACCTCGGACGACCCCATTAACTTTCGGTCAAATTAGTCAAGGTCAAGGTCAGGTCAAACGAAAAGGTAAAATCGTTTTTCGCTCATAACTATCTGTCAAAAATGGTTTTATATAATTGACTATCAAACTAAGAACGAAAATATTCCTTATTATAGTTCGATTATAATCAACAATTCATGGTAAGGACTATCAAATTTAATTTAATCCCCAAAATAACTTTTATGCTTAATGGGCGAGATTGTTGTGCCTGGCACCACTTGTTTGATATAGTGTTCACTCTCATTCTACTCGTTTTGTCTAACAAGCTCGTCTTCAGTCACAAAAATCTTGCGAGCTGAGTCCGAAGTTGCCCGATTGCAAGTCACCATCCTCTGTCGGAGGTAATTTGTTGTTTTTTTTAACTTTTTTGGATCTTCATATCGCCTTGGCTTTAATTTCCCCTTATAAAGTTGGTGTATTTGTTCCCGTTTCCACATTCTCAGGTGCTCATCTTTGTGTCTTTCGCGCCGCCTCTGTTTCCATGGTGGTGCCTGGTCTCTCTCTGATATGGGCTTGTTTGCTCTTCTCTTGCGATGTTGTTTTCCTGTTACTTTTTCTTGTAATGATCACTTGCATGGGCCTGGGCTGGCAAAGCTCACAGAGTTGGGTTCCTTATTTAATGGGGGATATTTTGGTACCAATCTCTTGAGTGCTTTGCTTGGTTTTCCTAACTAGTAAATTTTTTGTCGTTTGTTGTTTCTATTCTGTGAAGTTGTGGCCTTTACCCGAGTGGTAATCAATCGCATCCCTTTATTTTGCTTTCCAGCTCTTCTTCCAGTAACGCTGGTCCTAATCTTCCCTCATCCTCCTCCTCTCACTCCACCCTCTGTTCCCTCCGACCTATATACATCATGTCACCCGCTGCCCCGTTCTATTTTCAATCACCTCCTCTCTCTGTGTAGGTGGTTTTCACTCAGGTTCCACATAGTGGGTCTGTTTCCCTGCCCCCCATTCAGGGTGGCTCTGTATCTCCTCCCTCTTTGTCTGCCTTCGTTCGCTGGGTCCCCATTGACGTACTGCATTCGCAAAAGTCTGGCTTATCTGCGATTGCACCTCTCTGTGCGCATTGGTGGCCCTTTTCTACCATCCCTTCACCTGGTCCACCCACCCCCCCGAGTCGTAACCTGACGGCCCCCCACCAGCTCCCCCCGCTCCGCCCACCCACCCGCCGTTACCTGGGACCATTATCCGTCACAGTATTATTCTGCGCTTGTCCTCGTGGGCCTTCACCATTTGTTTTATTTTAATTTTTAATTACTATCATACCACCGAAGGATGAAGGAAGGTTAGGTTTTCACCCTTTCTGTCTTTGTTGTTTGTCTTGTTCTGTTGCAGGCATCTCTCAAAAGTGGGACTGATCCAAGATGAAATTGTGGAGCAGGTGCAGTGTGTGGTGACAAGGACAGAATTGATTAGATTTGTTGTGAAGTATCCAGATCCGGAGATCAGAACTACGATATTTTTTATAATGAGATCATTCACACCATTGAGAGGATAGGAGCCAAGCTAATAATAGGCACGATGTCCTCAAAAAGTTGTGGACGGAATCGAGGAAACCTATGGTGGATCAGGTTAGGGTGTGTGGGCACGGCCTTAATTGATTCAATTTGGTGAAGATCCGAGATCCAGATCTGGATACAAGAATATTTAAATTTTTAAAGTGATTGCTTCACCGTACGTAGGGCCAAAAACGATATTTAGCCTGCATTCAAGAAAATCTTATTAACGTGGCGGAGGTAGTGATCTACGCGAGTGCCCTCTCTAGTTTAGGAATGTACTACCATAACCCCGTGCAACATGCACGGATAGCAGTACAACATACTGGAGCAGACGACGACCTTACAACGGGGTAAGACAAAATACGCATATGTGCAAATGCAGACGTGGTTTTATGGAACGCCAAGACTTCCCAAACATTGTCGGCATGTCGGCTAAGTGCCGCCTCACACGACAATTCATAGGGTATGTGTGTGCGGCGAGCCAAATAGTTATATAATAGATGGTGCAAGCTCTAGGTATCTATAGCAATAGAAGATGTGGGCAGTTGACAACAACTTTATTGTGAATTTGTAGTGATTCGGAACCGTCTCTGCTTGTGTCAAGGATCTGGTCCGCAGAGGTGGGTCATAGGCTATTCATCAGGCTATCGACTCCCCTCAGAGGCCATCAACGCAGACAGCAGGTGATTGAATCTTGGTCTTGAATACACTTTTATGGAGAATCGGACTCTCCGTTCTCCTCTATTCCACATTCATCTTAGGTTCCTTATTGCGTTGAGCTTGGTTTTTTGAGAGCAGGTAGCAATCCACAGCCACTTGGCTTGGTGACATATCCCTTGTCTCCTTGTGATGGTCTTTCTTTTCAAGGAGAAGGAAGTGCAGGCTTCAATTATTTGAGCGTACAATCAGCCGCCTGCATGTGCGCCAGCACGACGGAGTAAGTAAGGGGTCTTTCCCCATAATTTGTAATATTCATTTTCCTTACAAATTTCCAACATCATGTTTCATTTGTCGAAGTCTCTTCGCTCCCCCGGCGTGTCGGCAACAATTTCTCACCTGCCGGCCTGGTCAAGCTATTTCCCCCTCCCCTGGCCTTCCCCCCACCCTACCCCGCAGCACTGGCAGTAGTTTCTCACCTCAGGGATACTTGCTGGCGACTCGACATTGTGTTGTCAAGCAGTGCAATCAACGTTCCTCAGGCTACACGGTCAGCCACATCTGAGACGTAACCATCTGCGAGCCACCTATCTCCGGGTCGCCAGGCCATCCAAGCCCATTGCGCCTACCTGCGTAAGCATTTTTTTCCTGCCTGTCTGAGCATTCCCCAGACCACGTCCGTTGTTGAATGCGTTCAGAAGAATGCGAATACGCCATGGCAGGGCGGTCTCGGCGAGTAATACGCGGGCCTCTCATTCATCACTACGCGTCGAGAGCCAGGGCCATTGTCTCCGCTCACTTAATTTTCTCTGCGTGTTCACAACTCTTACCCAGCCGCATCATCCCTCGAATCTCCCATCATGGACACCAGAGCTACAACAGTCCGCCCCGCGGAAGTGCGTGCATGCGTTTTGTATTCACTTGCGGCCGCTCGCTTATTAACAGAAATGTAAGAAACTAAACAACGCTCGATCGATGACACGGATATTCTCGTATTCCTAAATTTCCGGCGACGCTACCGATTTGCATTCAGGGAAACACACTTCATGTTTTAGCCATTCGTGAAATGTGCCACTCTTTTGTCTAAATCGACTGAAGAAATTAATGTGTTAACCAAGACTAATTTGAATCTACAGATTTTTGTGCAAAGGCACAAGTGCAGATACTGAAATGCGGGCACACACAGTCGCAATAAGCAAAAGGCCTCATTGATAATTCATACCATACACTTTTGAAAGTCCCATAATCGAGAGGCCAAATATGTCCAAATATCTGGCAGGTCACCCCAGCAAGCGAAGCTGATACATTCTGCATAATAGCGAATGTCCTCAGGCCTTTGAGTTGCCTAATTGCATCATCCTTCGTTTCATCGAGGGCTGTCCATCCCATGATACTGCAAGTTGTAGGAAGACACAGTGAGTTGTCCAATGTGCGCATGTTTCAAATACAATTACGAGCTTTTCGGCCAAATCACATTTAATAATTATCATTCAGGTCGATCCGATTTGTATGCTGCTACATCTAGAAATAGTTGGATTTGTTGATGTTCTCAGCGTGATGTTTTTGATGCATTGTGAATTGGTGAAAACGAGCAGCAGCCTGGCCGAGTGGTTGGCTGATACGCCTCGATTAATGGAATGGAATGTTTTTTGTAATTAATTTATTTGTTCTTTTTTTATTTCCAGGATCGGACATTATTCTTCTTTGTATCAACCCAAGTATGCTCATTTTAAGTTTGTTTTTATCAGCGTCTTCTTTCCTTTTTTTTGTATTCTCATTTTTAGTTTGCTATTGTGCCTTTCCAGCTCAAAAGGTTTATTTTAACCTCGTGTTGGCTGATGGCTACACAAGGAACTTGGACACAGGAAGAGGCCGTTGGACCATCATCGCCTTGTGTTTTACCGAATCAACGCATATAGATCTACGCGCACACCCAATATCAGATTCGTGTATGATAACCAACCAATTCCACTACTTTTAACGCAATCTCATATGGTTCGGGCGACAGGGTGGGTGAATAACGAGGAAGCACAACAGGGCAGGCAAGGGAAACCGACCGAGGATTAGAAAAGAATTAAAAAATTCTGAGGTTGAAGATCATGTGTAAGGTGAAGAGGGGGAAAGACACCCGGGCAGCCACCATCACCTTGTCCATCAGGACTACTCT
>CM068964.1:9910602-9924613 GCA_035128595.1 Eptatretus atami | reverse complement strand
TTTTTTTACTCCATTAAACATAGACACATGTATATACGATCGGAGGCTCAGCGGCACTTTGGGCACTCTATTATTTAGCTCAGCGGCACTGGGCGCTGCATAACTAATACCTTTTCTAAGCTCGGCGCGACTT
Source organism: Eptatretus atami (assembly GCA_035128595.1). Classification (NCBI taxonomy): domain Eukaryota; kingdom Metazoa; phylum Chordata; class Myxini; order Myxiniformes; family Myxinidae; genus Eptatretus; species Eptatretus atami. The sequence continues at coordinate 9,924,480 of CM068964.1, read as the reverse complement.
ATTTACTAAATTATTTCTCCCTTTGCCACGCAACTCCAGCGGTCTTGCTTTTCATTTGATCCGACTCCAGATTGACTGCCCGAAGCTGCGTTTTTGCTCGTGCTTATATGGCCGGGGGGGAGTAGGCATATGCAAATTTGTGGATCACAGCGGTTCGGAAGGCGGGCTACACACTGTAATGCTCAGCCCATTGGGATGGAGAAAAGATGGGCGTACATTCTTTATCCGATTTCTCCTTGCGAAGGATCCCATTCAGCCAACCCTGGCACGACTTTGTAGAAAGGCGAAAGGTGGTGGGAGTTTTGCTGTGTGTTTGGGAAAGTGTGTTGGTGCGATATTGTTGTGGCGGCGTCGTTCTTGAGAATGGCGGTGAAGCGATGTTTGCGGGGGGGTTGTGAGGTAAAGGAGGCGAAGGTGGTGGTGTTTGTTGTAGTGTTTGGGATGATGTGGTGGCATGGTTGTTGGGGGATGATTAGTCAAAATAATTGTTAGAGAAAAGAAAAAACGGCTAAAACTCAAAGGATCACAGCCCTGTGAACACGAAATCCTCTAGAACCAACGGTGGGAAAAATCTCTAACTACACATATACTTATCGTCCATAACTGACTAAGGACCCTATGGTGTATCTGCGAATTTCCACGCCGCGTAACCAATTAATAATATATATATATATATATTATATAAATATATATATATATATATATATATATAGATAATAATATATATTATAACCACACACACCACACCATTCACCACAACTCCATGCGTCGTCACCAGACGCCCGCCTCGGATCACAGTCACTGTCTCCTGATTTGCCATCCACTTATGACTTCCTTTTTTCTTTCTTTTTGATTTCCCAGGAGGCACTGCAATTTGCTGGTTGGTTCGTAAATGTTTCTGAATGCTTCAGGAGAGTTCTTTCATCGGACCATTCGGTAAGTAAGCAAAACATTATTATTAACACTAGCAAAGTACAACCCGCCACTTGACGGGATTTATGGGGGAGGAGGAAGGATTAGACAGACAGACAGGGAAGGGAGGAGGTAGAACAGGGAGCAGACAGATAGAGGGAGGAAGGGAAGGATAGACCAAATAGAGGGGGGAGGGGAATATAGATAGAGGGAGGAGGGGGGAAAAGGAAGATAGAGGGAGAGGGGAAGATTAGATAGAAGAGTAGAGGAGGGAGGAAAGGAATAGACAGATAATAGATAGATAGATGGAGGAGGAAGATAGATAGATAAATAGAGGGAGAGGAAGGATAGACAATGATAGATAGGATGGAGGAAGGGAAGCATAGATAATAGATAGAGGGAGGGAGGGAAGGATAGACAGATGCGAGGGAGGGAGGGGAAGGATAGACAGATGGAGGGAGGGATGGAAGGATAGACAGATAGAGGGAGGGGAAGAATAGATAGATAGATAGAGGGAGGGAGGGAAAGGATAGATAGATTAGAGGAGGGGAAGACTTAGATAGATAGATAGTAGAGGGAGGGAGGAAAGGATAAGACAGATAGAGAGAGGGAAGGGAGGAAAGGGATAGATAGATAAATTAGAGGGAGGGAGGGAAGGATAGATAGATAAATAGAGGGAGGAGGGGAAGGAAGATAGATAGATAGATAGATAGGATAGATAGTAGATAGATAGGATAGGGAAAGGATAGAGGCTTATCTTTGGAGCCTTTCCCATGTGTTTTATGCAACTTATTTCGGCTCGGAAAGCATTGAGGTGTCTTAATTATATAACCTAGCCAACCTGGGCTTAATTGATTAGGTAGAGCCGATGGTTGTTTTCTCCATCACAGGTGAGAGTGTGGGTGGGTCTTCGTTTTTCATGTGATGATGGCATATATATATATTATATATAAACAGAGTATCCCAAAAACTATACAAACTTTTCATCTGCAAAGAGGATGGTCATAACAATGTATTTTTGTAAAAAAAGATATTATGGCATGGAATAGAAAAGCTGAAAGGTTGAAGTTTATTGTAACCAATGGCAAAATTGCCACCCAAAATTAAATTTTGTATACGAAACTCGTCGTTTTATTTTAGACACATGTTCGACGTAGGCTCCACGTTGTGTTCTGTCATCCACTGCCTTGCAAACCTTGTCATGTTCTCCATCACTTTGGGAAACGATTTCCTTGAAGAATGTTCTGGATTTTCGTGGATGTTTTCCTTCAGCTGATCAAGAGTGGCCTGGTTTCCATAGAATCCTGTGCTTGAGATAACCCCACAATAAGAATCTGGAGGAGTAAGGTCAGTGGAATACGGTGGCCACTCAACGTCTGTAGAGGGAGATTAAGCGGCCCTCAAAATGTTGGTTGAGAAAATGCATGATTTCCCTGGCTGTATTGATGGGCGTGCCCCCATCCCTGCTGAGAACCACTGCGGTCTCATCTGAGATCAGGTTGTTCTCCTGACGGCCTGAGTTACGTTAGGTTCAGGGCAAATATAATTCGCCTTGATCATTTCCCGGATAGTTCACTGTGCTTTCTAACCGTGCAAGTCCGTCCCTGGTCATTTCTCACCAGAAGTATGACCAATTATCCCCCATACCCAGACCAACCGCCACCCACATGGTGACTTTGAGAACAGATCGAGGCACCAGTTCAGTGTGTTCATTAGCAGGATTTTCAGTTCCCAGTACCGAAAGTTTTGCTGTTTTACCTCTCCGGACAAGTGGAGCATGGCATTCGTCCGCTCATGTGAAGTTGAGGAAAGTCTGCATCTTCCTCCAATTTTCCTGAGAACCAATTTGCAAAAGTCCTAGTCGTTTGCGTTTCTGTTGATTCAGTAAGCACCGTTTCCTTTAATTTGTATGAAGCATGAATGTCTTGGCGAAGATACATCTGAACGTGTTCTTATGAATGTTGTCTCGGCAGGAAAGTGTCCGAATCGATTATTTTTTCCTAGACTCTGAACGACGCTGTATCTCCCCATTTCCACCATTTTATTTCGACTACGACCCCCTCTGAAAACCCCCGACATTTGAGTCTTGTTTCCGGTTCCGGACTCTGTTCCTCTTACCGAATCCACTGATGGACCCCTTGTGAAGCGTCACAGATGGTTCCCCAACATGATAACTTTGCGATGGTGCATTTATTGTGCCGAATTAAGTTTGGTGCATGGCCGCAAAATGTGCGATACCGAAAAGTGTTCTCGCGAGTAAAGACGTGCACCTGTATGACACTTTTGGTCTGAGTGTCCACAAAAGCCTGCAACAATTTTCGGTTCCCGTGTTGTCTGAAACGGTTCAGTCTATGGCATTTCTTCTGGCGACATTGCTTGGTCATTCAAATATAAACTTCATGAGTCTCTTTCGAACAAGGAGAAATAAGCATTGAGTGAGCAAAATTATCGCTTTTTTTATGATCCAAACGAAGCATTTAAAAGTTGTTATTTTTTGGGTACCAGCCTCTATCCTCTCATGGCACGCATGACATGAGAGGAGAGGAGAGAGCTCTACCTCTGCCAGGTTTCCTGAACAAGGTTTTTACATTTTGTATCCCACTGATAGGCCGATCTGCATTCTGGGGACCTGAATCAAAATCTAATCTGTGCAGACTTTGTTCTTGTCCACCATCCAATTCATTTCACCCAGTTGTTTTGTCCGAATCCGCTCCACAAATCTTCGCTTATAATTTTTGAACCGTTGCCATTGAACATATGCTGTTTTTGACCGACCATCTCTCAGATTGGCTGAAAAACACGTAAAAAATTCATCTATCGGATGTCAGATCTTCACCAAAAGCAATAACCAATTTTGTCCTTGTCAGACACCCAACATCCCGCGTAACCTTGTTCGTATCCCGCAATCCCCCAATGAACTTATTTGAGACCCCTGAGCCCTGCTCATAGTCAGACAGAAAAAAACAAATGGGTGAAAACATTAACCTCCGTCACCCTTCGGTGGGAAAGTTGATTACATTATTTAGGTTAATTGCAGTTTCAGAAGAACCTACCGCCATGCCGACACTGCGAACATCTGAATATATGAGTAGGAGATTGTGATTTGTAGTCTCTCTCTTCCTCAGACGAGTGAGGTTTCATCGAGTACATAATTTACACTGTTGCCCCCCATCACCATCCATTCCGATAAAGAGCAGCCATGTGTTTGGCTTGGCGGCTTATACTGAGTGATCCAAAGGCTGCCTGGTTTTGCAGTTTCTTTCCGTGTCATTTCATTCAAAAACATTACTCTGCCTCGGCATTTGCTGATGGTTGCCTGCGTTGTCGGGCTATTTAACACCCGCTGACAAGTTTGCCTATGCATCAAGAGCCTTCGGCCCATTGCAGATTGTACAGGAAAAGGCGGCTTCAAATGTTTTTTATCTCTGATTAAGCCTTTGCACTGACAACCCGAGCTTTAGTCTGACAGAGCGATTATACCATGTTACCTGTTGGACATGTCTCAAATGAAAAAATATCCCAACTGGGCCCCCCCTAATTATCGTTCTGATGGAAGTAATTGTTCTGGTTCTGGCCATATGGAGTCTGTTGGATTCCGAGTCCAACACTTTTATTGAGTTGAACTTGATGCCATGAGGGGACAGTTTGGTGAGGGGTTGGTCGACTATTCACTCTACCTAAGTACTGTCTACATTATGTCTGAAAACATTGGGATGAACGGTGCAAGAATATTCATCATACTAACGGTTGGTGAGGAGCTGCCAAGTCTAGGAGTTCATTTTATGCCTCCAGCCCAACGGCATACGTCCACCGCAGTATCTGTTTTGCGCGGATGTCTGTGCCGGCCTGTCCTTCTTGTGTATGAGGATTTACTTCCCCCCGAGAATTTTGTATCAAGCTAGATAGTACTTCAGCCCATTTAAGGCCAAGTCAAAGCTTGTTGGGTCCAAGTTTGTATGTAGTTTGCGATGTGCGAAGAATAAATGGATTGGCGATCAAGAGGATTCACAGAAACGAGTGATCAGAGGTCATGCAGCTGTTCAGGTAAAAATTCGTCTCAGCTGACATGCACCTTGCGAAACCACGCTCGGCATGGCGATTGTTCGACCAAACTAGTTAAAAGCTGATACACTCCACACCTATTCCAATGAAAGTATTTCACGAAAGCCCCTATATACTTTGTGTGCTTTCGCAGTGGAGTTCATTTATTTTTCTCCACCCGTGAATCCAGCACATACCTACCCATCAACTAAGTGACTAAATAGACAAATAGCATGCTTTAGGACAATTTTACAAGAAATATCGCACTCAAAAGGCTCTGAAAGTCTTTGTCAGCTAAGATTCGAGCACGTGTCTCTGCAAACCTCACTCGTCAGAGCTTCAATAAGATTAGAAAGTGAGAGTGTCTGCTTAATAGTCCCGTAAAGAGTATTCGTTGAACTTTGTGACATAACGTTACACACGATGCTCAAAAGTCGCATAGTAAGTTCTGGATGACGAGCCCACCTAACGCTTTGCTTATGCCTGAAGATCTCCTCGAATGTATTTCCATCCGGTTTGGCTATGGCTTTTAACTGTTCAGCTGTTGTGTGTCATCGTTTGCTGGAGTTCTTTACAAAATAACCAAAAAAAAAACATTCGCGTTCATATCAAAATCGCCAGGCGATACTACTCGCCGGACTGCCTGAAACCCACTCCTTGTAAGATGTCTATTTTGTAGTTTCGTCCAAGTTTTCACCCAATCCAACGTCTTGTTGTTGTTGTCCGTTTTGGGACTGCTCTCTCATGATTCCTCATTCCACAAATTTCACGAGTTAATTAGCCTTCCTGGAGCAGGGAGCTGTATGGCCGCGCCGGCTGGGCTGAGACTGAACCCCAGCATGTGGGTATTTCGAGATGATTGTGTTTCGCGTTTCTGTTTTCCGGTGATTGGATCGTCGGGTTGAAAGAATCTTGTTTCTTATGGTGCCTATCAGTGTGTCAAAACCAATGCCACGGCTGAGTTTCGCCCGTCGCTCCCCTTTTCGTGACCTGCTTCATAAGCCTCCTGATTGTTATCATTATAATTCCTTGTTATATGTTTGCGTTTGACGACATTTCTATAATGGTATTGTTTTCCGCAAGCGATTCGCTCTTGTAGACAGTCATGACATGCGTTACAACTCAAGAGTCACCTCGAATGCCCACGCTGCAAGTCTCAAGTCAAGTGTCATGTCATAAATGTCATTCAATATTCATAGTGAACCCCAGAGGCCAGATTTTTGGATTAACCGTAACCGTTTATGATATTTTAAACAGGTGTACAGAGTCGAGTGAGCTGTTTATTTATGAGCGTGACGTCTATGACGGCAAGTCGCGGGTAATCTTGCAGATCCTGCGATCCCGGTCGCTGCGTTCTAGAGCCCCATGCACCTGAATGAAACCCTCGACACAATTTGAGAGAAGCTGTCTTCCCCCCGCGCCTTACCGTGACGTCATCACGCTAAAGTGCCGGCGGCTTCGACCTTCAATGCCCCCTTCTCATCCTCCGATAGGGTCAGCATGACGAAATAAATTACCAACGCTGCCGTGGTTCACTGGTTTGAGAGTGTGTCACTCGCGCATGACAGTCGTCCGAACGCCCGTCGCTTCAACTAAGACAGATGATTAATATACCTCCGGAGGCAGCGAAGGTCCACAGTACCTGCCAAGACATGAAAGAATAGGCCTTGCATCCTGTTAAGGCATGATTATACATCATGTGTTGATAGAGATTAGATATGACCCACAATCCGCTGTTTACACTTCTAAACGTCTTTGACCACGGCTCTCGGTGGTGTAATGGCTACATTTGGTATTACTAAAACTGGGTATAATCGAGCAGTGGCGCGAATCAAAGATCTCCCGGCGTTGCTTGGACCCAGTACATCAATCCTCCCTGTAGGATTTTCAGTTAAGTCTGTTGTGTGCACTTGCCGGCGTGTTCGTGACCGTCCATCACCGCGAGATTAATAGGTGCAGAAGGGCGTAGATTCTCCACGCTACTGTATCAACAAATACAATCCACTCATCGGAGAAGTCCTCGCCCACTTCGGAGCTCAACTCTCGATAACAATGTAGTCTGAGCGTCGGTTGCCATGTAGCAGTCTATCCGTTATCATTCAACCTCCTATCTGAGCTCGATTAATTGCAGTGCATACTTACCACCCGTGCGTCGCAATTCCATAAAAGAAAAGATACTCTCCCCTTCAAACTTTCTAGTTTAATGCAGGTTACCTTCATGATCTATATTTTCTTCGATCTCGTCATCTCGCTAATGGCACTGGGCCGGGGGTCCCCCCTCGCTAGTCCACATCCTCCCTGAATCCACCCACCCGTACACGTAATTGCATTTTGTGTTCAGTTGTCTCGCGGTGTAGGTACTATTCGTACGTGAAAGCCTGTCCTTGCCACCAGATAGAAGCCATGCACTAGGACGAAAATATCCAATGCCCAGCTGCTCCTGCACTCCCAACCTAGAGTTATGTGGGACCTGAATAGGTGAGTCTTTGCCCGAGCGTCAATATCGTGACGCGTAGTGCACATTCCATACAGTTTAATCGAGATTTAATAACACGACAAAGGCGATAAATCTATGCTCGCCTCGGCACTGCGTGACTATGAGTGAAGTCTCCCCGACAGGAAAGTGTTTGTCAGGCTGTTCTACTTGTGTTTCTCTTGATGGAAAAATCGATTTACATCACGATTAAGTGGCAGAAGGAACAAGCGATTATTGATCCCTCGAATTACCCGAACAACTCTGAACTTCACCTGACCATTAAAAATTGAGCTTTCGGATTGTTCCCTGAAGTTTATCTAAGGTTGGACCGTCATTCGGTCAGAATCCGCTGTTACATCTCAAACCAGACAAGGTGAACCCTACACCGATGTCTTTAAATATTAGCTAATTTATCTTTTGAAACGTAACAACGAACTAATACTTGTCAGAAATGTTTATCCGCGTTCTGTCTAATTCTCTGCAGTAAGCGTGTACTATCATATCCGTAAATATGTTCAATGTACTTTTATTTCTCTGCTCATGGTCTTCGCCAGTCCGGAGACTCAAACCTCAACCCAACACCTGATCGAATCCTCACAATTGATAAAACAGTGTGTTCAGTTCCTTGGTACTTCCAACACTTGTAGTACTCTTCTTGACATCAAACAGATTAATTGACAGAGCTAGAATCCTTCCGCCCCTTGCTAACCGTTTTAACCCTCCGAAGGAATGTTTTGTGTGAGTGACGGTTTTATTAAGGCTCCGGTGGTCTTTTATCGTAGTATGCCCCAGTCCAATCACACGCTAGCATTGTCCACATGGTCGTTGAATCCCGACTGCCTGATACCTACGAACATTAGATTGAGAGTATATATGTATATTTCCGGTTTTTCAGTAAGAGCCCGTCTTAGTTCATCATATAAATGCTAAAGGGTCGTATGTCCCCCGTACTATGAACTTCATGCGAAGACCCATGCGCCGACAATTTTTGCGAGCACTGTTCGGCAAGTTAATACCGGTACGCACAAACAGACGTCATCACGTTAATGCAGCGGGATAGTTCGCTACGGAAGGGCGTAAGAAACCAGCTCTTACACCCCCAACACAGAATCTAGATAATTGAGTGTTCCGGTGTCTGCTTCGGTTGGCAATTCTCGGGTCATCCAAGTTAATGCAGGTGCGATCCCCCGTACGCCGGTCTTCTTTAGAACAAACCCACACCAAAAACATTGTCACGTGATTTTTGCGAGAAATCGTTTGTCCGATTAACTCAAGTAGCGCTATATTCGAGTGGAATTCCAACAGCTTCCGATATCACGCATTTCACCATCTTGTAGCAGACTCTGATGCCCAACCACTGAATGAAATTGCGCTGCCGAAACTGCCGGAGAGATGGCATGCTAGGCCTCCACGTTGAGTTGTACGCTCCACGTCTCGGAATAAGTATTGGTGAAGAGCGATTCTATCTTCGTGCGTGGTGTGTGGATGGTGTGTGGGTCGTTCTATCGATCGTTCGTTGTGATGTTGCAGTCGATTCCTCTTCTGCTTGCCCCTGATTAAATCACCACTAAAACAGAGTCAGATTTGTGAAGTGTTCCAGGAAATATTCAGTAGAAAACTCACACTCACGATAGAGAAAAAGAGGCTCAGCTATTGGGGCATATGACACCTGAGCCGAGCCTAGCCCATGAATCGTAGCCTTGATTACGATTAGCACCCATGTTCCTTGGGGTCTTAAATGAGTCTTCTCACTGACACTGTTCAATGCAGGAGACACGGATCAGACCATCCATGTCATGCAACATAAGCTCACTCAAGATATGAGACGATCACTTTTTCTTTGATTCTCTGGTAATCCGGTTGTCGTGACGTCATCACGGTAATGCAGCGATCCCAGCTGCTTGAAACCCCGGACATTTGAGTGTTTCCGGTTTTCGTGACGTCATTCACGTGAATGCAGCGATCCCGCTTGCTGAAACCCCGGACATTTGAGTGTTCCGGTTTCCGTACGTCATCAGTAATGCAGGCGACCCCGCTGCCTTGAACCCCGACATTTGAGTTGTTCCGGTTTCGTGACCTCATCACGTAATGCAGGGCGATCCCCGCGCTTGCTTGAAACCCGAATGATTGTTCCCCGGTTTCATGACGTCATCACCGTAATGAGGGCGATCCCCGCTTGCCTGAACCCCGACATTTGAGTGTTCCGGTTTCGTGGACGTCATCACGTAATGCAAGCGATCCCCGCTTGCCTGAACCCCGACATTTGGTTGTCCGGTTTTTCCGTGGACGTCATCACTAATGCAGGGCGATCCCCGCTGGCCCTGAACCCCGACATTTGAGTTTCCGGTTTCGTGACGTCATCACTTAATGCAGGCATCCCCCGCTGCGCTGAACCCCGACATTTTGAGTGTTCCGGTTCGTACGTCATCACGAATGCAGGCGATCCCGCTGCCTGAACCCCGACATTGAAGTGTTCCGGATTTTCGTAGCGTCATCACGTAATGCAGCCGATCCCCGGCTGCCTGAACCCCCGACATTGAGTGTTCCGGTTTCTGACGTCATTCACGTAATGCAGGCGATCCCCGCTGCCTGAACCCCGACATTGAGTGTTTCCGGTTTCGTGACAGTCATCACGTAATGCAGGCGATCCCCGCTGCCTGAACCCCGACATTTTGAGTTTCCGTTTCGTGACGTCATTCACGTAATGCAGGCGATCCCCGCTGCCTGAAACCCAACATTTTAGTGTGGCCGGTTTTCGTGACTCATCATTAATTTGCAGGCGATCCCCGCTTCCTTGAAACCCCCGACCATTTGAGTGTTCCGGTTTCGGTGACGTCATCACGTAATGCAGCCCCGATCCCCGCTGCCTGAAACCCCGACATTTGAGTGTTCCGTTTTCGTGAACGTCATCACGTATGCAGGCATCCCCGCGGCCTGAACCCCGACATTTGAGTGTTCCGTTCGTGAGTCATCACGTTAATGGCAGGCCGATCCCGCTGCCTGAACCCGACATTTGAGTGTTCCGGATTCGTGACGTTCATCACGTTAATGCAGGCGAATCCCCCCTTGCTTTGAACCCGAGATTTGAGTGTTCCGGTTTCGTGACGTCATCACGTATGCAGGCGCATCCCCGCTGCCTGAACCCCGAGATTTGAGTGTTCCGGTTTCGTGACTTATCACGTAATGCAGGGCGTCCCCGCTGCCGAACCCCGACATTTGAGTGTCCGGTTGCGTGGACGTTCCAATCACGCTAATGCAGGCGATCCCCGCTGCCTGAACCCGACATTTGAGTTGTTCACGGTTTCGTGACGTATCACGTAAATGCAGGCGAAATCCCCGCTTGCTTGAACCCCCGAAGATTTGAGTGTTTCCGGTTTCAATGGACGTCAGCACGTAATGCAGGCGATCCACCGCCTGCCTGAAACCCGAGATTTGAGTTGTTTCCGGTTTCGTGACCTCATCACGTAATGCAGGCATCCCCGCTGCTTTGAACCCCGAGATTTTGAGTTTCCGGTTTCGTGACGTCATCACGTAATGCAAAAAGCGATCCCCGCTGCGCTGAACTCCGACATTGATGGTGTTCCGGTTTCCGTGACTATCACGTAATGCAGGCGATCCCCGCTGCCTGAACCCCGAACATTTGAGTGTTCCAGTTTCCGTTGACGTCATCACGTTAATGCAGGCGATCCCCGGCTGCTTGAACCCCAGATTTTGGAGTTGTTCCAGGTTTCGTGCGTTCATCACGTAATGCAGGGCGATCCCCGCTGCTGAACCCCGAACATTTGAGTGTTCCCGTTTCGTGGACGTCCATCACGTAATGCAGGCGATCCCCGCGCCTGAACCCCGACATTTGAGTGTTCCAGGTTTCGTAACGTTCATCACGTAATGCGAGGCAGATCCCGCCTGCCTGAAACCCCCGACATTTGAGTGTGTTCCGCGTTTCGTGACGTCATCACGTAATGCAGGCGATCCCCGTGCCTGAACCCCAGTTTGAGTGTTCCGGTTTGGTCGTGACGTCATCACGTAATGCAGGCGTCCCACCGCTGCTTGAAACCCCGAGATTTGAGTGTTCCGGTTTTTCGTGACGTCCGATTCACGTAATTCGGCAGGGCGATCCCCGCTGCCTGAAAACCGAGAATTTGAGTGTTCCGTTTTTCGTACGTCTCACTAATGCGGCGATCCCCGCTCCTAACCCCACATTTGAGTGTTCCGGTTTCGTGACGTCATACGTAATGCAGGCGATCCCCGCTGCCTTGAACCCCGAGATTTGAATGTTCCGTTTCGTTACGTCATCCACGTAAATGCAGGCGATCCCCGCTGCCTGAAACCCCGACATTTGAGTGTTCCGGTTCGTGACGTCTCACTAATGCAGGCGATCCCCGCTGCATGAACCCCGACATTGAGGTTCCGGTTTCGACGTTCATCACGTAATGGCAGGCGTCCCCCGCTGCCTGAACCCCGAGATTTGAGTGTTCCGGTTTCGTGGACGTCATCACGTTTTAAGTGCAGGCGATCCCGGCTGCTTGAACCCGAGATTGGAGTGTTTCCGGTTTCGTTGACGTCATCACGTAATGCAGGCCGATCCCGCTGCTTGAACCCCGAGATTTAAGTGTCCGGTTTTCTGACTCATCACGTTAATGCAGCGATCCCCCGCTGCCTGAACCCGACATTTGGTGTTCCGGTTTCGTGACGTCATCACGTAATGCGGGCGATCCCCCGCGGCCTGAACCCCGACATTTGAGTTTCCGGTTTCGTGAACTAATACGTAATGCAGGGGGCGATCCCGCTGCCTGAACCCACATTTGAGTGTTCCGGTTTTGACGTCATCACGTAATGCAGGCATCCACCGCTGCTTGAACCCCGAGATTTGAGATGTTCCGGTTTCGTGACGTCATCACCGTTAATTGCAGGCGATCCCCGCTGCCTGACCCCGACATTTGAGTGTTCCGGTTTCGTGACGTCATCACGTATGGCAGGCGACCCCGCTGCTGAACCCCGAAGAATTTGAGTTTCTGGTTTTTGACGTCATCACGTATGCAGGCGATCCCCGCTCGCTGCCTGAACCCGACATTTGAGTGGTCCGGGTTTCGTGACGTTCATCACGTAAATGCGGGCCATCCCCGCTGGCCTGAACCCCGAACATTTGAGTGGTCCGGTTTCTGACGTCATCACGTAATGAGGGCATCCCCGCTGCCTGAAACCCCACTTGAGTGTTCCGGTCGTGACGTCATCACCGTATGCAGCGATCCCCGCTGGCTTGAACCCGAGATTTGAGTTTCCGTTTTCGTTGACGTCATCACGTAATGCAGGCGATCCCCGCTGCTTGAACCCGAGATGTTGAGTGTTCCGGCTTTCGTTGACGTCATCAGTATTGCAGGCGATCCCCGCCTGCCCTGAACCCTTACTTTAGTTTTTTTGTACATCCATGTAATACTACTCAGGTCACTTTTCGTTGTAATATACGACGGGATCATCACGTAACTGCAGGCGCCTCACGCCCGCGCATCTTTGCGCACTCTATGTATGTAACGCCCAGAATGCTTGAGTGTTGGCCGCGACGTGAGCTCGTGTATGCTTAGTACCAAATACCTTTCTCTACAGCTCGGCGCGAACATTTTTGACCTCAAGGTACTCGTCATCCTCTTGCCACGCACAACCGCTGTCCTTCTTGCTTCTTTCAGATATATGCCCGAATTCTTGATTAGGATGTCTTGATATGAGTTGTCGATAACCGACAAGACACTCACTCATGATTAGATTCCGGGAGGGGCGGGTTGACGTCATCACGTAATGCAGCCGAGATCCCTCGTCATCGTGCTGAGCCTGAACCCGCACGCGATGTTGTTGATGTCTGTTATTTCCTTGTGTCTTTTTCCTGGTGCGTAGTCTGTTAGCAACTTTACGTCGGAGCAAACGGCTTCATTTATCAAAGCATCGTACATCAGCATGTATAATCCCACAGGTGGGCAATGAACCTTGGACACCCCATTAAACCTGTCTGTCGCGTGTCGCAAAATCTGGATCACAAAAGGTCACAAGTGTTTTCGAAGAGGGTCATCTCTGCAACCAAGAAGTTCGTTTTTTGCTCTATAAGCTATCCGTCAGTAACAATATCTTCGATTTCACGTTCAAAATCTAAGTGCTGCTAGAAGTTGAACCTCCCCTATTCTTGTCACTTATAATCCTAACCATTTCCTATAGTGAAAAAATGCAATTTGTGAAGGATCGGTAGGGTCCCGAAGTTTGGGGTCATGGTCATTGTCAAAATTACAAATTTTCCATTAATCTAAAACATGGTTACGAAAATACAACTTTACGGGAAAAAACGCTGCTCAAACACTGTCAAATTGATCCACAGGTGGGTAATGAACCTCGGACGTATCCCATTAACTTTTGGGTCCAATTCGGTCAAAGTCAAGGGTCAGGCACGAAAAGGTCAAAATCGTTTT
>CM068964.1:9862178-9875136 GCA_035128595.1 Eptatretus atami | reverse complement strand
ATATATTGCTTTAAAATTATCTGGATCAGACTTCACTGCAATGCTTTATAAAAAATATTATTAGACGTCTTTTTAAAACGATAAATATATAAACAGGCGAGCATTGGGTGGCTTTGACACCAACTCTCTGGTTAAATTAATGTTTTCTACCCGTACAAAATTAAAATAAATAAATAAAAGGGATCGCCCCCTAGTCTGCGTAATTCCAAGGAATTCTGATTTCTGTAGGTGTACTAAAGGTTCTTGAGATGCAAGGCTCAGATGTTTAAGTGCAGGTATTCTACTGAGAACCTCCCTTATGTACCGACACTTAATTAGTTTAATGTCCTTAATAAAATGTGGTGACCAGATTTGTGATTGGCATATTCCAATGTAGGTCGTACAATTAGCTTGAACTTTTTTTTTTTTCAAGAATCCCACTCCTTGGTTACAAAGTATTCAAAGGCAAACCAATTATACGAATATTAACCTTGACAGCAATCATCGTGCGCAATGCTTAGTTAAATTCCAAAATCATGTTATTGCTGTCAACACTTTCATCTTTACACCATTTACTGTCACATTAAAAAAAATTTAAACCTCAAGGTTGCAAAACTTCTCATTTTTAGGCTCGCCTGTTGAAAGAACAAGAGCATAGCGATAACCCCCGGCGTGCTGAGCGTGAGCGTTGAAAATGTTAAGTTTGGTGCAAGTTATTTAGGAAGCTTGCATTCATTTTAATTGTGTACTAGGATGCTGGATATTTGGCATGGAGGTTTCCCTTTGGGGTATGTATTATTGATCTAGTGAAGTTGAAATTAAAATATTTTCAAATTTTTAAATTTTTTGACCTCATTTGAATTACTTTTTTTGTAGCACATCAACGTTAACAGTTTTGGTGCAAGTTATTTAGAAGCTTTGCCATTTCATTTAATATGTGTACTAGGATGCTGATATTTGCCATGGAGGTTCTTTGGGGTGTATATTGATGTAGTGAAGTTGAATTAAAAATATTTTCAATGTTTTAAACTTTTTGACCTGCTTTTATTTTGAACTTAACTTTTTTTGTAGCACATCAATGTTAAAGTTTTGGCAAGTTATTAGAAGCTTGCCATTCATTTAATAAGTGTACTAGGATGCTGTATTGGCATGGAAGGTTCCTTTGGGGTATATTAATTTCCTTTCTAATGTTTTTATCTACCACACTATTTTTTACTGATACAAGTATACAAAATTACCATATCATTGCTTTAAAATTATTTGGATCAGACTTCACTAGCAATGCTTATAAAAATATTTTAGACTAAGTTATTTATTTAAAGTGTAAACATGACCTTGGAATCCCATTTTGCTTTCTCAAACTTTGGATATCTTTAATCCCATAACTGTGTTTGTTGTTCCTTCTTGTCGGAAGTTCTTCACATTCACCTGTCAGGGTTATTTCTTTGTGCGTCTTTTTGCATCAGGTGTACAGGGTGTAACCATTAAATTGTTTGTTTTTCCAATCGTTTCAGCCTTCATCTTTGATTACTTTCCGAGTTTCAACATAAATTTGGAACTTGAATTGATTAGAGTTATTTATGGACAAATATAAATTATTAATTGTATTCCAAAGTCCAAACTACCTTTCCATTTGAAAGATGAGAATTCAGTTTTCTTTGCCTTAACTTAAAACCCTCATCAGCCAAATATGTTACGGATTTCAGAATCCGATCCAAGAATGGCATCCAAACATCCATTCCTCAAACAGTTATTCCTAAATGCATGTCCAAGATAGACCCATCCCATGTCTGGTGGGATTCTATCTTTGATGCGTTGAGAAGGGTAAATATAGTTCCCTCTCTATGGAAAGCCCACTTTATTTAGCTCGCCTGTTCGAGAACAGAGAGCTATAGGATACCCCGGCGTGAGCGTCAGCGTAGAGCGTTGAAAATTTTAAAGTTTTTGCGTGCAAGTTATTTCCTTTCTAATGTTTTAAATCTACCACAACATTTTTACTGATTTACAATATACAAATAAGGAAAGAAGCCCCTCCCGCCTGAGGAGAAAGTGTGGTTGTCTGGACCAGCGTGAGAGAGACGGTGTGCTTGTGGCAGGAGCGTTGGCCAGTTCGAGTGTTCGGGGCGTTCTGGCTGGAACGTGAAGGTCTCGTCGCCTTGTGAGCCTCGTCGCCTGGTCGTCTCGTCTTGACTGCCGGCGTTCTGTCCGGTCCACCTTCGCGCCGGCTGGCGTCCATCATTGCACTGTGTTGTGGGTTCGAGTCCCGCCAAACCGGATCATCGAAAACCGCACGAGGCAGAGAGGTGCGAGACAGGTTCTCCCCTTCGGCTCACCTTCCCTCCCGAGCTGAAGGGCCCGATAAAGGCCGTGGCCATCACAGAGAGGATACGCGATCGTTGACACAGTCGAGACACGTTACTTGTAAGTTCTCATAAGTCGAAACACGTCGAGGTAAATGTGTTAGCGTCAAGTGTTCCAGACTCCGTTTTTTAATTTTATTTTTTATTTTTTTTTTCTTCAGTATGACGGTGATGTGACAACTATGTCGATTTCTAGTGCGGATATGATTTAAATCGTTGAGTGGCAGCCTATTAATTATTTATATTATACGCGCACTAGAAATCAAAGTGTCAACATCACCGTCAATCCCGAAGAAGAAAAAAAAAAAAAAAACGCAGGGAGTCTGAAAACACTTTGACGGCTAACATTACCTCGACGTGTTTCGACTTATGAGTAACTTTAGCAGTAAGTGTGTCCGACTGTGCATCCAGATCGCGTAAGCGTGCCTAAACACGTTACTCATAGAGTTAGAAATAAGTTTCGGGTACGCTAAACATTACGTCGTCGACGTGTTTCTGACTTATGGTAACTTACAAGTAAGCGTGTGTCAACGATCGTGTAACGTGCCTACAAACTTATGGCCAGCGTTAATGCGGAACGTGTGAGTCTATACGCTGGCATACCGTCGAAATTTCAAGCATGGAAATTTGTCTTTACAGTCTTGGCGTACTACGAGTATCCAGCGGCTCTAACGTATACAAAACTTACCCATAACGTATTCGACGTGTTGCCGCGTTTTAGACAATTTTTCATAACGTCGGCATACGCTTGGCTAAATCGTCAAGGTGTGACAGGGCCTTTAGTAGCAGTGCTGATGTAAATCGGCCCAGAACTGTAAGGAGGCAGTAGCCGACAAACAAACAAACTGCCAGTCTGGTGAATTATAGTAAGGAGGAGATAAGGATGGATTAGTATGCCGCTGAAGGGGTTGTGACATCAACCTCTTTGTGTGAATCATGCAAAACTTTAAAATAAGCAAGGGACCTTCCTGTGGAGAATATTTTGTTGATACTCTGAATGTATAATGTCACATGGTATGGCAGCCATATTGGATTAAAGAATTTTTTTTGACATAATTCTTCTCAAGAAAACTGCTCAACGAAAAAATTGAAATTTGGCATGTGCATCAACTCCCCATGAGGTATTATCGGGTGATAACGATGACGGATCAGTGAAGTGGAATTCCATCCATAATTGGTTGAATCTAAATCCTTAATCCAATAACTCTGTCACTTCATGTCTGATCTATGACCCGATGTGAGTGAAGGAATTAAATTTATGACGCATTCGGTCACCGTGTCTGGTGGCCGATATTTATTGAAAATAAACATCAAAAGAAAAGTTTGCTTGCTCTCCGACTACTTAACAGATTGATGCGGAAACTTGACATATGATCGACTAACGCTTGGAGAAATGTTATTCAATTTTTTTTTCTTCATATTCACGTTCACCTGATGCAATTTAGTCTCTATGTGCACAAAAAATGGTCGTTAAGTATCCTAAATTAAAAAAAAATAGCCTTTTTTTAATAGCCATTTTCCCCTGCCTGGAGCAGGGTTTAGCTTTTTGCAGGCTCCATGCAATCATGGTTCCCTTCTTGAGGCAATGTTTTATGGCCGGATGCCCTTTCCTGACGTCAATACCTGGTCGCCTCTTACCGACACCAGGGATATGGTACACCTATTTCTAACCGGGGGCATACACCAGTACAACTGGGTACTCATTTCATTGACTCGGAAGGATGACAGGCTGAGTCAACCCCCTGGTGTTATTCAGTGGCCAACGGGTCTCGAACTCAGGACCCGAGGATCCAAGCCAGCCAGCCTAACTACAAAAAGCCAACACAGGCTAGTATCCTACATAGTAAACAATGCATAAGTATGGAAAATGGCAATGTATGTGATGTAATAGGGTGATGGTGAATACGGGTATATGGACCATAATAGCAGTCCACCATAATAGCAGCGTTGTTCAGTTAACAATGGTATTTTTGTTCAGATTAACAGCACGGGAGACAAAACGATGCGCTCTACTGAGGCCCTTGCCTGGTAATTTAAGCGTTGGCACCTGCTTTCGAAACAACATTTTGTGAACTACCAATCCTTGCACATAAAAATGTATGATTCCTAGTAACATGTGACTCAATTTTGTTCCTTATATGTTTATCGATAAGGCCCAAAAATATTCTGCTATTACCATATCCACTTAGGCCTTTGTGTCTCCACTGCTGCCCCTTTTTGATGTGCACCTGTTAACTCGTTACACTGGCTAAGAGAATTTTGATCTACATGGAAAAGGGAGATTTTTCATTGCCGGCCACGAGTGATTTAAATCAAGATAAGCGCGTGTTCCATTGTGATTATTCATAAGCAGTCCCGATGAGCGTTTTGTGGCTGATCGCTGGCAGTCATTCACGTTCTTTTTTGTTTGTTGTTCCGTTGTTTGCTTTTCAGGAATCTACCCAGACTTACCCAAAGTTTGTTCCTCGTGATTATTTGCTGCTGCGAGAGGAGGTGATGATTGTGGCTGTTATTTAAGCCAACGGGTTTACCTCCTTGGCCTGAGTGAGTGTGGGTGTGGAATTGCTTACATTTGTGGGCCTACATGCTGTGGTGTCCTCAAGGGGGAATTTAGAAAATTGTTGTTAACTACGTGGCGATGCTGAATCGACATGTTGGAACTCGGCAGTCATTCCTGTCTCATGCTTCGGATGAACACGCACACTCCGTAGCCAACACAGACACGGTGCGTGGACATTGAGATTTTGATGGGGATTTGAGGTGATGTTTTACATGACGTATGTTTTTTAAATTGATTTGGTGTGTGTGTGTTTGCTTTATTGCCATTGTGATGCCATGGTGCCTTTCATTGACATCTTGTGGGAAAAAACATTTATATATTTTTTTTGTTTTTATTTTTATTTTTGGTTGTGATTCTGGATGGTGACCACAGATTTTGGCGAATATGCAGATACACTGATGACTGGAGACTGCATCTAATCCTTTCCATGGATCCTTGTTCTTTGTGATCGCATGATCTCAGCCTTATGCTATGTGCGGCAATGACACCTTTCTTCTTCTTCTTCCATTTTTTCTCTCTCTGTCCTTGAGCAGGTTTGCAAGTTTCTTGGAACCTGAGCAAAGACTTTAGTTGCATACCTACAGCCGCATACACATTCTTGGGGTGGAGCGAGTTTTGATTGTGCACGTGTGAGGACTGAAACAGATTTTGACTGTGTACCGTGCCCGTAGTTTGAATTGAGTGTGGATTGTTCTGCCATGGAGCCTCTGCTTTGAGTATCGGTGTAATATTGAAACACCCCCTTTTGCCCCCGGACGGCCATCTTATTCTCTCTGCCCAGGAACCTCGCCCACATCTCATGCCACTGATGTTTGGTGCGTCTCCGTTTTCTTGCTCGCCCTGTGGGTATCGATGGAGGAGGCTTTGGACACGCTTGGGTTACCAACTCTTGTTCATGCTGAACTACGTTTGGGGGGGAACTATAATCCTTCCTCCAAATGATGGCAAACAGCTAACAACATTCCATAAATCTTGGGAATTCTGCCCTCCCGGCTCTCCTGTCCCAATTCCAAAATATTGTTTTTAAAACATTTACACGTTTGCCTTGTAATTTTTACATTTTGTTTGCAATTTTTATTGAAATAAAAGCATTATTTTACAAGGTTTCCCCTCCATCATCCCATCCCATCCCATCCATTGGGACATGGGACATACTCTGTGGCAAGAGCGTTGTGCTGCCTCAGGCAGTCCCTTGGCCATATGGGCACAATGCCTGGAGCGGGTCGCCACTCTCCGACGCAGGATACCAGCAAGCGCTGGTACTCATTTGGCCGACCTTACGAAGGTGACCAGGCAGAGTTAACCCCACTGGTATTAATTCAACAGCTGAGGGGGCTTGAACTCAGATGCCTTGGATCCAAGCCCAACCACCCCAACCATTAAGCCAACACGTCAGGCTATGTTTTCCATGAAGGGGCGATAAAAGAGCTTCCGAGAGAAGCACTGGTTTGATGGTGAGCTTGGCTGTATTTCGGTGTTCTGGATCGAGTGGAGGTGGCAACGAAGAGATAAACGCTGCATGGCAATGTGATTGGCATGACGTCCATGACCATCTTGACTGACAGAGAATGTTTTCGTTTGTTTATCCCCTCCCCCGGGGGGGGGGAGGGAGCGGGATATTGTAATCGTCCGGTTTGTTGGGATTCGCTAGATATCCGTTATTGTCGGGATTTCCGTCTGTGTCTGTGTGTGTGTGTGTGGTGTGTGTCGTGTGTGTGTGTGTCTGCAACGCGGGGCCTCCACAGCACAAACCCAAACGCGATTTTGATGAAACTTGGCGAACAGGTGCCCTATGGGCTGGGGAGTGTGTGCCTTTGAGTTTGTTGCTAAGCAACCACGCCGTTGCTATGGCAGCGCCGAAAACCGCGTTTTAAGAAGCCAAACGGTAACTGACGGTATGCGGCGGCTTCTATGATAGGTAGAGGCGACCGACCAACTCCTCCTATTCTCCTTGCATGCCCCATCCTAGTTATCGCGACAGCATAACGTTCCTCGCTATCTCCATAGTTTCCGAATGGCAACCCCTGCCGAATGTTGGAAAGGTGGTGAACCAGGGAATATGTTAAGTGACCTTGACTCTGGAAACCGTCGACGGCGGAACGTTCAAATTCGGTTCTATGGATAGAGTTTTAATAACTACTAACAAAAATTGAACCGCAGCATTTTTCCAGATTCGATCACCAGGGTGTTGGATCTTTCGTCGGTGGATCGGTCAGAAATGAAAAGCATCGTATCCTAGCGCTTCGATCCTAGCGGATTCCCTCGTTGCCGTACCGGCTTGTTTGTCTGTTTGTTGTCGTCTGCTAGCAACTTTACGGCAAAACGGCTTTAGCAACCTATCAAATTTAATCCCACATTGGTGGGCAATGAACCTTGGCGACGCCCATTAACTTTTTGGGTCAATTGGATCAAAGGTCAAGGTACGACAAGATCAAATCGTTTTTTCGCTCATAACTTCGTCAAAAATGATCTGATTTAACTTCAAACTAAGCTTATAGTGAACCTTATTTATATTGTCACTAATAAGTCCTACCCATTCCCTATAGTTGAAAAAATGCATATTGTGAAGATCGGTAGGGTCCGAGTTTTGGGGGTCAATGGTGCATGCGTCAAAATTAAAATTTTCCATTAAAACTAAAACTTGGTTACGAAAATACAACTTTAGCGGGGAAAACGGGCTGGCTCAAACACTGTCAAATTGTATCCACAGGTGGGTAAGAACCTTCGAACGACCCCATTACTTTTGGGTCCAATTAGGTCAAGTGTCAGGTCACGAAAAAGGTCAAAATAGATTATATTCGCATTCGATAACTTCGTCAAAAATGGTTTAATTGACTTCAAACGAAGACTAAAATAGTCCTTATTCTAATTCCATATAATCAACATTCAGTTAAGGATGTATCAATTTAAATTTAAATCCCCAAAATACTTTATGCCTTACGAATGGGTGTGATTTGTTGTCGCCCTGGCACGCACGTTGTTTGTTCTTGTTCTCTCGGAAGTTGCAAAACCCTTTAGGCTTGTGGTTGCTGAGCAGTTTGGTGCTTCTTTCACTCCTCTGACTAGTCAGACAAAACACACAGATTAGAATATACTGCAAGAGTTTCGCTAGAACACCTTACCCTGCGCAGTCTTCAGAAAAAAAGACATTGAAAAGGGTCTTTTCAACTCTCCCTTTGTGTATTCCGAGCATGACCTATATTTCCTACAAGCGCAGCCATTTTTGGTGTGACTCTCATATTCCCAAACTCTGAGAACGACGCGTTAGCGGTAGATTTGACTTGGTCGAGACTGGCCGTAATGTTCTTGTCCAAATCATAACTACTAATTTAAAATTCTGCAGGGGGTGTGCTGTTTACGCTTGGATATTTAACTTCGTCTGGTTTAATTACACCCATCAACTGAATGTTTCCCTGTTGATCCAAGCCTGCCTTGAGATGACACTATTCAGAATGTGGGGTTATTTCTGTCTGTCCCAAACATCGTTTGGCCTCTATTAGAGGGTTTTCCCCTAAATTGTGCTGATTCCCTGAAACCTGGCTGTTCAATCCTATCGATTCAATCTTACCCGAAATGGCAGATCCCCAAACGCTGAATTATTCGTTGATCAATGTCACCCTAAATTCTGAATCTCTCCCATAACATATGCTCTCCTTCCCATTGCATCAACCTCGAACTTCAATGTTGATTCCCCAAAAAGTCAGACCTTAACTGTCCAATTGACTAGCATGGCGAGTTGGCCCCTGTGTGTCCATCCCCAAGAGCAGAACGGCTTAAGCATTCCAGTGGCAACAAAGAATGATTATCGGAATGCTCGCGCGAAGCAAGAGAACAGGCGAGTCGGGAGATGTCCCCCAAGTTTTGTTCACTCAGCACTTGCTGGCAGGGATGGACAGCGCAGAGTTTTCTCCATGACTCACAAGATGTCTGATTTCTGGGTGATTATTCCTTGTTAAAGCCAGCGACCTCACACTTATTCCAGACACGGATCTTACTTTAAGGACCGGTGGACCGCAGACGGTTGTGGTGTGTCGTGAAGCCATCTGTGCCCGTCGCTAATCTGTGTTCTGCTGTCCTGTCTCCTTTTCATCGCACCTGCCCTGGGCTGAATTCTAAATAATTTCTACGTGAACGCCATAGTTATTAAATTCTCCATTGCTGGACAGGTTCCATCTCATATTAACGCTTCAGGGTGATTATTTACGATTTAAACGAACCTAATCTACATTACCAGCCCCACACATGAAACTCTCTCCCTTTAAGAACTTAGGTGGGTGTCCCGCACTGCAGAGAGCACACTCACAGGAATCGGCAGTGACCCTCGTACATCCATAACTCCAAAACCAACACCCCACAACCTAACTCCCGACCACAACTCTCCCTCTCCTATCCAGGTGGTGGGAAACTAATTTTGGAGCATTTAATTACTGTTTAACCTCCTTCAGCCGCCTACAGACACTCTCATGTTCTTGTAATGCTGTCCAGCTGTCGCGGTGTCGGCAAGATCAGGTGAGACACGTCTACCATTGCTGTACCATCACCGAGGTACTTTCATTAGACGGGAGAATGTCGGCCTATATTTTGGTGTAGTACGAGTTACGTTAAAACCATGAGTTTAAGTCACGGGGATTGGCTTAAAGAGACGTATGTGTGCTAACGATAGTTTTTTAGTTCCATATTCAGGCCACACGGCAGCTTTAATGGACATAATGAGACGTGAAGCCCAGTTTAAACATGGATGGTCCCCAATGTGTTGACCTGACTGTGTGGATCGTCATGGAAGTCGGGGATTGAGATACAGAGGGTGACACAAAGTAAATATTCGAGAACAGAATCGGGTTTGTTGTCCCAACGCCGCAAGCAGAACAAGCCGGCACAGGAGGACCAGACAGTATGGAGCGGAGGACACTGGCTGTCCTGTTTTGATTTTGTGCCAGACAACTCTTGAATTGCCATAGAGAATCCATGAACACACAGGCCTGTCCAATCAGGCCGGTAGGAATTAGCCGGACAAGGTACCCAGCAGTGATGAGTGTGATTTATTAGGCAGGTACCCGCACACACTTATACACGTTGCGTATTATTTGACAATACATTTGGCTTTTACCCGTTCTTTGATAACCTGTCATTTATTTTAGAAAACACTGACCATGGTTTTGCGGACATTCCATGTACGAGCATGTATAGGCAGACCTCATCTTTCCTTATCACTTTGCAGGCTCAACGTGATCGCACGAAACCTGTTGACGTTCCAGAGGCGCGTGGCAAGTTACTGGTCCATGTCCCGAGGTGACCGCCTGCGCTGTATTGCAACCAGGCGAAGTCCAATCGAACACTTGACCAGTTAGCTTGGGCGGACAATCTGAAGGCAATAGAAGAGAGAGAGAGTGGCTTTCTTGAACATACATTCAATCACTCCCATTGCAATTGCCTCTTGTGCCATGCAAGGAATTCTGGACTTGAACGTATGCTTCACCTGTAAACGAAAGCTCATTGCATGGTGGTAGTGGTTGGTGGTGGTGGTCGGTACTGCCTGTAGTGTACAAGTCGATTTCGATCTCATCACAACTTTGTCACTTTGGAAATCATTTGCAAAATTTTTTTCTGAAATTTCATATGGGTTCCAAGAACTTTTCCAAACTCTGAAAAAACTGATGCAGGTTCTTGTTCCACACCTCTGTTGTTAACATTCCTCTCTTTCTTTCTCTTATTATCATTCATTCTTTTTCCACCTCTTAATTTAACTCTTCTCATCATCTCATTTACTCCCCACTCATTTTATCTCCCTGCCCCCCCCCCCAGTGTGTACATAATAGATAGATGCCCCGAATCAAGATGGTGTAAAATTTGACCACCGAACCCCACCCCACCCCTTCTCCTTTCTGCTTGATATTTGCGTTCCACTATTCTGTCCTGCCAAGAGATCTTGACTAAGCAGCTCCCACGCTTGGTTCAGCTTCGCGTTCTCTAATTAAACTCGGCATTCAACATGAGGGGTTCAAATCCTCCGTGATAGGCAATCGTGTGCTGTGTGTGTGTGTTTATGAGCAATTGGTGACCCCTTACTTGCCTACCTACCTTTGTAAATATTATTTGAAGATTGTTTGGATTCATTAAAATATTTACATCCAACAAACACTGACACTTCATCTACACCGATTTCCCAAAATACCTTTGAATATTTTGTGACATACCTTCTTCAAGCGGCGATGTTTCATGAAGCATCCTACCATGCCCAACCCATCATCAAGCAACCCGTATATCAATCCAATGCACTTGGTTAGGCTTCCACCGTATCTATGTATGTGATAATATGTATGTATGTCAAGTGTTTAATATATTCTAATATATATAATATATATATATAATATATATATAGTATTGTTGCGAATCTGAAAGCTTACTGCACTACAACATTCTAGGTCCCTATTAGAACAGTCATTATTAATATATACCGGTAGTGTGTTTAATAGATGGAGCCCTCCCTAGTCTCATGGGAATTAAATGTCCGCATGCGCTGCAAGAGTTATTTGATAGTCAGGGTTTCTTTTACATTTTTAGCTCCCTGTTCGAAGAACAGAGAGCTATAGCGATACCCGCGCGTGAGCGTGAAAATGTTAAAGTTTTGGTGCAAGTATTTTCCTTTCTAATGTTTCTCTACCACATCTTTTTACTGATTACAATATACAAATACATATATTGCCTTTAAAATTATCTGGATCAGAACTTCACATGCAATGCTTTATAAAAAATATTATTAGACGTCTTTTTAAAACGATAAAATATTTAAACAGGACGAATGCATTGGGTGGCTTTGACACCAACTCTCTGGTTATATCAACAACAACTTTTTAACGAGGACACATGCCTTCGCTTCCTTCCATCCTCCACTCGGCACCATTGCTCGCAGTGCGTGTCCAGCACGTACGTGGGCGGAGTCACGAAGACCTGAAGTCTCTCTCGCCAATCCGGGGGTGCGAGCGGTTGCATCGGTTCGGCGCAAATAATGCGCAGCCACGCAGGCCAATGTTACTCTCCTTGTTTGAGGGGCGGTCCGCCGCGACGGCCGCCACGCCCCCCCCCCCTGGTCAATCAGCGACTAGGCGCCCCTTTCGGCAATCACCGGGGGCGACTGAGCGAATCGCGCGACACAACCGTCCAATCAGGAGGCGAGTGGCCAGGAAGAAGCCCCTCCCGCCTGAGGAGAAAGTGTGGTTGCTGGACCTAGCTGAGAGGAGAAGGTCCCGTTGCTTGTGGCAGGAGCGCTTGGCCAGTTCCGAGTGTTCGGGCCGTCTGGCTGAATCCGTGAACGGTCCTCGTCGGCCTTGTGAGCCTCCGTCGCGCTGCGTCGGTTTCGTCTTGACTGGGCCGCGTTTCTGTCCCGGTCACCCTTTACACGCGGCTGGCGTACCATCTGCACTGTTGTGTTGTGGGATTCGAGTCCGCCCAAACCTGATCATCCGAAAAACCCAGACGAGGCAGAGAGGTCGCGAACAGGTTTTCTCCCCTCGAGCCACCTTCCCTCCCGAAGCTGGAAGGCCCGGATCAAGGCCGGGGCCATCACTCCTCTTGGGGTATTTGTGTGTGTGTCTGTGGGCGTCTTCAAGTGGGATTTGTTTAAGTGCCTTGTACATACTTGCATTTATTTTAGTCGGTTTAACTCTGCTCATTGTGTGTTCCCCCCCCCCAATTATATAAAATCCCCTGTTAAATGTTTCAGCTCGTTTCTGTGTTTTCTTTATTGGTTTTAGCACGGGTGCGTGTTGGTGGATTAAAAAGGCCGTTGCTTGCCGTAGTTGGCATTTTGGACCGACGGGACCTCGGTAACCATACGCACGGGTCGAGCACGGGAACAGGCTCGTCCACGTTACAAGCTCCGTCGAGGTGTAAATTTCCTCGGTAGCTCGCCACGTGGGCCTCTAGGTATTTTGAAGTTTTGGCAAATAACCCTGTCCCACGCGGTTGAATTATTGCGATTCACAGTCCTGTAAGGGACCCGTACTTCGAGTTATCGGAAGGTAGCGATCTAGATTCCGGGTGTTCGGTGGAGGCCGATCTC
>CM068964.1:9838681-9848983 GCA_035128595.1 Eptatretus atami | reverse complement strand
GGTTGGCTTGTTAGAGGAGGTGTGATAGGTTGGCTTGTTACGAGGAGGGTGAATTATATGGTGCTTGTTGTGAGGATAGGGTGAAGATGTTGTGCTTGTTGGAGGAGGGTGAATATGGTTGGCTGTTGGAGGAGGTGAATATGGTTGGCTTGTTGAGGAGAGGTTGAATAGGTGTGTTTGGATGTTGGAGGAGGGTGAATATGTTGGCTTGTTGGAGGAGGGTGAATATGGTTGGCTCTGTTGGAGGAGGGTGATATGGTTGCTTGTTGGAGGAGGGTGAATATGGTTGGGTGTTTGGAGGAGGTGATATGGTTGCTTGTTGGAGGAGGGGTGAATATTTGTTTGGGTGTTGGGCGAGGAGGGGTGAATATGGTTGGCTTTGTTGGAGGAGGGTGGGGTGAATATGGTTGGCTGTTGGGGAGTGTGATGATGTTGGTTTGGGGAGGGATGATATGGTTGGCTTGTGTGAGAGGGGATGATGGTTGGTGTTGAGGGGGTGAATATGGTGTTTGGCCTGTTGGTGGAGAGAGGGGTGATGATGGTTGGCTTGTGAGTAGTGAGGGTAAGAGTGGTTGGGTTGTCGAGGGAGCGTGAATGATGGTTGGCTGGTTGGAGGCAGGGTGAATATGTTTGGCTCTGTGTGGACAGAGGCGACAATTTGGTTGGCCTGTTGAGAGGTGAATTGTGTGTTGGATAGGGTGTATGTGTTGGCTTGTGAGGAGTGTGAATAGTGAGTTGTTAGAGTGGATATGTTGCTGTTGAGGGTGGTGATAGGTTGGTGGTGAGAGTGATGGTTGGCGTTGGAGGAGGTGATTGGTTGGGCTGTGTGGCAGTGAATATGGTTGGTTGTTGGAGGGGGGTGAAAGTGGGTGTGTGGCTGTTGGAGGAGCGGTGAAATATGGTGGCCTTGTTGTGGAGGAGGGGGTGATATGTGCGTTTACCTGTTTTGGAGGGAGGGAGTGAGTATGGTTTGGCCTGTGTGGTAGGCGAGGGTGAGTGAGGGGTGTGGGTGGGGGTTGGTTTAGGAGGAGGCGGTGAGTAGTCATGTTGTGGCCTGTTGGAGGTGGGGGGTGGAGGAATTTGATGGTTTGCTTGGGGATGGAGGTAGTGGGTGAAGTAGTAAGTGGTTGGTGGCGATTGTGTGGCGAGGGTAGAGTAGTTGGGTGTGGTGTGGGGATAAGGTGAACCTGTATGTTGGCTTGTTTGAAGGAGGCGTGGAATGTGTGATTGGGGTGTGCTGGATCTTGAGGAGCGTGGTATCATGATTGGCGTGTGTGGTTGAGGAGGGTGTCATATGGTTGTGGGGGAGGGGGGTGAATGACTGGAGGTGTGGCGTGGATTAGAGGAGGTAGGGGTAGATGAAGTGGTGGTTGTTAGAGGGGGGTGAATGTTATTTGGGCATGCTGGGTGTGGTTAGTAGGAGAGGGGGGTGGTGTGGGGTGTGTTGGAGGGGGAGTGAATAGTGTTGCGCGAGTGTTGGCAGATGTAGATGAATATGTGTGGAGGTGGTGTGGTGGGGCGGGGGGGGGGGGTGAATGATGTGTTGTGTGTGGAGGAGGTCGAGTATGGTGTGTGGGGTGGGGGGGGGGGGAGGGGGGGGGCGGGGAGGGATGGGGTGCTGAGATAACTCGTTGGATGACTTGTTGTGAGACGATTAGATCAGATGTATAATCATGCATATATAGCTCGTATTGTTTTTGGTACGAGAGGGTGATCGATGGTGTGCTTGTGGGGATGGAGCTGATAGTGATGTTGGTGTTGTTTGTCGTGTAGAGTGTAGGGGCTGTATAGTTTACGAGATTTTGTGTCATCAAAAACAATCAATGAATATGTTGGGTTCCAATATGTACTCGCGCGCAGGGGTTCTCACTATTAGTTGGCGTTGTTGAGTCAGGTGCAGGACTGGGTTTGAGGTATATGGCTTGTTGGTGTCGGAACGTGAGTATGGTTGGACTTGACTTTTTTGTATGGTGTGTATTTGATGGGTATGCGGATATGTATCTTCGCGTAGAGAGAGTGGTAAGAATGACTTCTTTGGTCTTGTCGTAGGAGCGTCGTCTACCTTCTCTTTTTAGAGACAGCTTTTTATTGTGACATATAGGTGTGTCACTTGATGGGGCTCTCAGAGGTATGTAAAACATTCTCTCTTTTTTTCTTTTAATATGGTTGGCTTGTTGGAGGAGGGTGAATATGGTTGGCTTGTTGGAGGAGGGTGAATATGGTTGGCTTTTTCGAGGAGGGTGAATATGGTTGGCTTGTTAGAGGAGGGTGAATATGATTGGCTTGTTCGAGGAGGTGAATATGGTTGATCTGATAGTAATTGATTCAAAGAATTGGCAACTTTGCAATTTTTATGATTCCAAGTGTATTTTTGTTGTAGAATGAGAGAGAAAAGCTTTGACTTGCTGCTTTGCTGTCCGATCCAGCTTGTGACAATGTATAATTAGCATCAGGACAGTGTGTAGAGTCAGTTCTACAGAGCGTGGAGATGGTTCTCTGCTCTGTGCGGAGCATCGTATTCATAAAGGCTCAAAATTAATCCTCGTTTAGACCAGGTCCCTTTCACTTGAACTGGTTTAGTTAAGATAGTGACCTTCCAACAGGTAGTCCTGACAGGGTGGTGCAGTCGTAGCGCATTTACCTTTAAGCTGTCTACTCTGGGTTTGATTTCTGACCCGACTATGCACTCTCGGATTGGCGACTTCCAGGCTGGGCATTCCATCACAGAGTGCACCTCCATTGGATGGACCTTGAGCTGGTTTCCCATCTTCTCGCATGGGCGGACATTAAATATCACACGATTTTTCATTAAGAGTACGCAGGTTATCTCCACCACCACTTTGACCAAATTACAAATTCTTGCCAAAATCATCTCCAGTCAAAGGTCAGGTCGAGCCAGTCTGGTCGTGAAAGACTTCACCAAAGAGTCCATGTTTTATGAGCCGCCCACCCGGTTTACTATAGGACAGGGTGTAGTAAGAACTGTCATGTTCATAGACATAAAGGAGTTCATTCAACGAAACTCAACCACTCGATTTGATCAGAGCGTCGGCACACGATGGCCTCCTCTTCTCGAGAGACACAGTGGGATCTTCTACTTCTCCCCAACTAAACACGACGGGGACAGCCGGCTTTACGTTCCCGTTCCAGCGTGGTCCATTGTGCAGCGCCCCCTGTTGACATTTCATCACAACCTCGTTTATTTAGTCAAATGTTATGCCATCTCGGGACAAAGTAAATGACCAACTGAACCCTATTGTTCTATGTGAATGAAAATGATAGTAATGCAGCTCGGTGTAAGTATTCAAGACCTCACGCATTCACTGCTCTCCTTCGAGCAAAGGGCGGACCATGTGTGTCAATTCCTTCCATTGTCGACTCAAACCGACAAACTTGGCAATGAATTTGAAAAGTCATTGTGGTGAAACGACCCTGAGGATGCTCATCATGGCACGACACAGGATCAAGTTTAGGTTCTAAGGTTTGGAGCTGCGCCTCGTTGCGCTGATTTGTTGAGTAACGACTCGGTAAGAAAGCTGCAGTTCCATTCATGTTTGGATTTTAAAGACGGTCTCAATGAGCCACGGCGTCCACGGCTGGGTGTGCAGCCTGCACTAGCAACGCCTGATGAACGACACTGGGCAAGCTAAGCATGGTGGTGTGAACGTGCCAGTACGGATTGGGAGGATATGTGGGGAGTAAGGGTGAAGGGGGGGGGGGTCAGTAGTAGATGTACCTGAAGAGCAGGGGTCATATTAGGAGGATATGTGGGTATAAGTTGGGTCAGTAGGAGGATGTTTTGGAGAGGGGGGCTCATATTAGGAAGATCTGCAGGGAGATACAGGTCAGTGGGAGGATCTGTGGGGAGTCAGGGAGGGCCCAGTCGGAGGATGTGTCTGGAGTGGGTGGGTCATATTTGGAGGATCTGTGGGTATAAGGGGGTCACTAGGAGGATGTGTCTGGAGAGGGGGGGTCATATTAGGAAGATCTGCGGGGAGTGCAGGGCAGTGGGAGGATCTGTGGGTATAAGGGGGTCAGTAGGAGGATGTATTTGGAGATGGGGGGGGGTCATATGGGAAGATCTGTGGGGAGGTGCAGGTCAGTGGGAGGATCTGTAGGGAGTCGGGGGGCGCGGGGGGGGCTCAGTCGGAGGATGTGCCTGGAGAGTGGGGGTCATATTAGGATCTGTGGGTATAAGTAGGGTCAGTAGGAGGATGTGTCTGTAGAAGGGGGGGGGGTTCATATAAGATTAATTTGAAGGATCTGTGGGGAGGTGCAAGTCAGTAGGATAATCTGTTCGGGAAAAGTAAGTGGTTGTTTTTTTTTAAAATTGCAATGAAGGTGAAACACTTGTTCCGTCGTTCACCTGTGGCAGAGAATGGAGATGTAAATTGTTACAGCAACACGAGTCAGGCAGGTTGTAACGGGTTTAGATTTTCATGATAAAAGAATATTTTTTAATATTCAGTTCAAGTTGTATTTTTTTATTTTTTATTACTTTTGTTGTTAGCATTGTCTCTACCATTGTTCAACACTGTCAAACCAAACCGAGCCTTTATTGGGTGCCAATATAACAGGTTTTATCAAGTAAAAGTTGAAAAAGGATTGCCATTAGAAAGCAAAGGTCTCCTCCGGTTTGATAGGCCTCAACCCTGTCCCTGTGGGGAGTTTCACTGTTCATCACTAACTCCATTTGTCACTGTCCATGTACTGCACTTACACGTCCAAACCTCCAGGACCACGTTTGTCTGTGACTTCTCCTCCACTCCCACCTCTTGTTTATCTGTATGTTGAACCGTCGTCCTAACAGTGACGACTCCATCTTCATCTCTCTATCAGACAACATGGACCAACTTTTAACCACTCATCCGAACGCTCTCTTCCTCATATGTGGCGATTTCATTTGTCACTATCCAACTTGGCTGGGTGTGGGTACCTCTCTCACCAGCCATGGAACTTCAGCAAAGGACTTTTGTGACTCCACGGGAATGATCAATCTGTGAACTTTCTGACCGGAATTTCTGCCAATGGAAGATCCTCCCTTCTGCAATGCCGACAAGGCCAGCTGGCAAATGATCTGGCCGGGGGATGTCCCCTGGAACTTTTCTGAAATTAGCATTCCTAAAACGCAGCTTATTGCATTTTCCGGAATCCTGGGAACCATTCCATATGCCATTGGACCGGACCACGAAGATGGTGGATTGTTACTTTTAATTCCAATAAGAGACTAGAAGGGCACCCAGGAGAGCGCACACCTCCACCAGGCTGAGCAGTTTGTGTTTTGTATCCCACTGAGAGTCCGGATTCCACATCCAGACGTGAAGCAAAATCGAATCGGCTTGTTCTTGTAACCTACCCAACTCGTCCACCAAGTTTAATCATAATCCATCCACAACTTTTTTTCAAATATCATTTTTTTAGCCCCATCTCTCAATAGCGAAGAATCACTTAAATAATTAATAATTGAAATTTTTTTTTCTATTCTCCGGATCTAGATCCGTATTTTCACAAAAATCGAATCAAATCTTCCTTGTCACACACCCAACCCGTCCACCAAGTTTTGGCCGAATCCGTCCATAACCTTTTGAGATATCATGCTATGTAATCGGTTTTGGCCCGATCGCTCAACGGTGAGGAAACGCTAAAAAATTCTCGGCCACAGCCCACCAGGCTTGGGATCCCAGGGTTGTGAGTTCAAATCCCGCTCGGCTGTTGAATTAATACCAGGTGGGGTTGACTCTGCCTGTCATCCTTCCGAGGTCGGCAAATTGAGTACCAGCTTGCTGGGATGATTGAGCCATTCGAGTATCCTGTGTTGGAGTGGTGACCCGTCCAGTATTGTGCCCAATAGCCCAGGAGGCTACTTCGGCAGCACCGACGCTCTGCACAGAGTATGGTACGATGATGGCGATGAGCAATTATTGTGAGCTCCAGCAATTCAGGGAGTCATGGACATTGGACTCAGATGGAATTTATGAACGAGCAGTGGAGGAGCTGGGCAACCAGGTGAACCAGACAACAGCCACACTCCGAGATGGCAAGTAGTGTAACCTGGTGTACACGGAGCCTCCAAGAAGACCAGACCACTTGATATTCACGGTTCAGGCAGTAATTTATTGTTTGTTCGGTGGTGCCTGCGATAACTCACCTACCCTTCATGAAAGACACCATGTGATATATTTTTTTTTAATTATAATTTAATTATTTTTTTTAAACATCCACCAACTAATGATGGCAGGTGGGACAACCGGCTTCACGTCCATCCACGGAAAGGTACACACATTGATGAATTACCCTGCATGCCAAACACCAGGATGGTCGTTTATTGCCGGGCCGAGATTCAAACCCAGACGAGACACCTTGGAGGAAAATGCGCATCCATATCAGCTGCCCTGCCACCCCAAAAGGAGGATACAAATGTAGAACGAAGGAGGAAGAGAAGAGTCAAAAATGAGAAGCAGAAATTGATGGTGGACGCTTCAAGGCCTCAGGGCAAGTTTCCAAGACAAACCTCTAGACTTCCCACTACGATTCCCCACCAATCATCCCATATTGTTGTTGGGTTAGTCCCTGGTAAAATGGCACGTTAATTGCTCCTTAAACCCATCAATTACTCTGTGAGTAGTGGACCATTCCGCAAAGATTACATCATGCCTCGAAATCCTCTTCCAGTGTTTGGATTATCTTCTGCAGCAGCTGAAGTTGCACGAAGAACTAACTTCTCACGCATATATTTCGTGCCGGATGAAGACATTGGGGGACGGAATTTAACATTCTTGGATTTGAAACCTGTGGTTGTCACTGAACAGGTAACTTGTCTGGCTGTTAACTTGATTGATCCATTTGTACTTCCACTGTGCTTGCTCATTGAACATCCACATCCTCGTATGCCTATTGGCAGGTTCTCTGTTGTCCTGGTACCGGAGCATGACCATGTCTTGGCAAAGATGCCAAGCAAAAAAACCATGTCGAAGGGATAGCCGGCTTATGGCCACTGAGAGTGCTGTCTGCCACAACCCTCCCAGAGCAGCAATGTTTGGTCAAGTAAAGTGGTCCATTAAATCTTTGGTGTGTGTGTGTGTGTGTGATGTGTTTTGCATCAGTTGTCAGGGCATCGAAAAATGAGCTAATGAACCTCTTGCCCTGTCTTTGACCTTTTCCTTTGCTCGTCTGTTTTACCTCTTGGCCTCTCTACACTAACCCACTCTCTTCCTTTACATGGTTGTATTTACATTTCTTACCCCTTTGCGTCACCTACCTTGGTTCCGATATACACTCCCTCCCCCCCCCCTCCACCCCTTCACCCTTATGCCAAGTAGGCAATGAATAAATAACAAGTGCAAGGTTGTGGCCCAACTTTGCCTCTGTGTATCACACACGATGACGATCCCACAAAGCAGCGCTACCTTCGCATCGTCTTTCTACCAACGTCGCAACTGCTGCTCGATGGAATGAAAAAAGACTTACAATCTCGTTCCTTCATCCTGAGCCAAGACTCGCACAGTAATGAGGGCCAGACCGAGGGCCTCCGTGATCCATGCTCGATGTTGGCCTCGTGGAGAATGCGCAGATTAGACAAGACCGGAGATAAAAGGTCGTCGCTCTGCAGCACCGCACGCTTCCTGCCCATTCTGCGGCCTATTTGGCCCGGGTCCTCACGAGCGTTCCGATCGGGTCTTCTGTGCTCGGATTACCCGAAAAAAGAACATTCAGTTCTGGGAGTGCATTCATGTGGGAAGCCTGAATGGTCTCGCGTGCTGTTTCATCCCCAATTTCCCCCATTAGCGTGTCATTCGTGACCGAGACGGGCCGTTTGTGCGTATTTGCGACTCCCACGTGCCATGTGTTTGAGTATCTTGTGCCCTCTGTGAGCCTGGCATCGCATCCTGTGTGGCCTGGAATATTTGGCATCAAAGGATTTCCTTCCACCATTGGGAACCTTTCCAAACCAGCTGGGTTTGACGTAACATTGAGAAAGAGCGTAACACAGAAAAGGGCAAGTGAGTTGTGAAACCATGACAACAGGTGGTGGCAGTGTGTTGGTGGGTATAAATCACAGTTTTCAATTAGGGATGACCTGAGATGATGTTGAACAGCTGTCTTGAAGAGCTGGAGAGAGGAATGAGATTGAAGAGGGTGTGGAAGATGATTCCACAGGCAGGGGAAAAAAGAGGAACGGATGAGTGGAGGTGAGCAGTGATCCTGAATTTTGAGAGTTTCACTGGAAGGGGTTTGATGGTGGACCACATGTGCCCTGTATAAACCTATGGGGCAGAGTGGGGGCTGAGAGTACGGAAAGATCAGAGGGTGCAAGACCAGATAGAAGGTGAAGGAAGACAGAGAGACCACCGATCTGTCTGCGATGGTGAAGTGATAGGCCTATAGACTCTGCTTCATTGTGGGAGATTCCAATGATCTTGAAGGCCTTGGTTTCCACGTCAACCTGAACAAGACGTGAAGCAGGAGAGCCAGCCCGGAGGGGAAAGCAGTCCTCCCTTATGCTGCAGATAAATAAAGGCCTTGTCGGTGGATAGGAGTTCAGGTGTACGACAGAGGTTGCCCAGTCAGTGTCTAGCTTTGGAGGCCAACTTTGAAATGTGGTTTGCCCATCAAAGATCATGGCTGATAGTGAGACCCAGGAGTCTGATTTATTGAACCTCCTCAAGAGGATTGTTAAGAAAGTAGGGTTGGGGGGGGGGGCAGTGGGATTGCTAGCCGATCCTTTCGGGGTGAGATGATGATAATTTTCGGTTTCTTTGATTTCTTCAACTCCTTTACAATGGCATGACTCCAGACAAGCTAATCATACATGATTACATTGATCAGATATGTCTGAAAATCCCCCAAACACAGTGTGTGTGCTTTCTGTGATTATGTCCAGTTCCACCCATTCCTTCTCTTTATTACCCATCTTCAGATACAAACACAACATCCATGCAATTCATAGATTTAAGACTTTCTTTCGTCGTTGAGTTCAACCCAAAACTGGAACTGGAAGACGACTTTACTAACAAATGTACCGACCGTTTTGATGGTCAGAACTGAGACCAGGTGTGTGTTCCATTACCTATCGCTTGCCAAGCCATCCGGTTCTTATCAACAGTGTTCGTTGGAGGGCTTGCTTGGGTGCTTAAGGCACTTGGCGAGTGCCCTACAAGCTGATTGGTGAACACACCCCAGGCCTGAGTGATCAAATGGGGCAAAATTGGAAATGACTGTGTAACAAGGAGCTTCATATTACATCCCTGTATGTCAAGCATTTTCATTGATACCTGTTATATCACACACTTGTTGGAACCGCATCAATACATCAACACTGTGGACCTGTTTGTGACCGTTTACAGGAACTGCCTTGAGCCTGAGACCGATCGCTGCCTTCCCACTCATTCAGAGAGACTCTCTCACTACACGAGTCGCCTTTGGCATCTATCCCAAAGTGTGCCCAAGAGCCCATGGCTTGGTTGGCTGGCCTTGCGCTGCTCTATCTCACGGCTTTTCTGGGACCCACTACAGGACAACAGTTTGGTGAGTTTAAACATGGGTTTGGTGAGTTTAGACGTCGGTTTGGTGGGTTTAGACATGAGTTTGGTAGGTTTGGTGAGTTTAGACATGGGTTTAGTGAGCTTAGACATTGCTTTGGTGAGTTTTGACATGGGTTTGGTAGGTTTGGTGAGTTTAGACATGAGTTTGGTAGGTTTGGTGAGTTTAGACATGGGTTTGGTGGGTTTAGACATGGGTTTGGTAGGTTTGGTTACGCATTGAAGTAATTCTTCTCACTATAATATTGTTTCCTCAACTATGGTCCCAGCCAAAAGGTGTGTGTGTGTGTGTGTGTGTGTGTGTGTGTGTGTGTTCACGCCATAATGTGTTTGCACTTTGTGTGTGTGATCATGATCATGATTGTGTGTGTGAGATCATGATTGTGTGCGTGTGAGATCATGATCGTGTGTGTGTGTGTGAGATCATGATCATGATTGTGTGTGTGATCATTACCTCCACCACCAAAGGTGAAGGAGGTTATGTTTTCACCCCCTTTCTGTTTGCTTGTTTGTCTGCCTGTGTACAAGATATCTCAAAAAGTTGTGGACGGATTCGGATAAAACTTGGTGGACAGGTTGGGTGTGTGAATATAACAAATTGATTAGATGTTGGTGAATATCTGAATCCGGATCTGGATACGAGAATTGTTTAATTTTCATAGTGATTCTTCACCATTGAGAGATAGGGCCAAAAACGATATAGTACTGGAGAGCATGATACACTCCATAGCTAAAAGTATGCGGACACCCCTTCTAATTAGTG
>CM068964.1:9827112-9837300 GCA_035128595.1 Eptatretus atami | reverse complement strand
TGTGGGTGTTTGTGTTCATGTGTTTTTTTTTCTCGTGTGTTCTTGTGTTTGTGGGTGTTTGTGTTCTTCCTTGAGTCCATATGTGTTTTCCTGCATGTGTCCCTGTGTGTTTACGCTCGTGTATGCTTATGAAGACGTGGGTGTTTGTGTTTGTATGTGCAGCTCGACAGGCGGAATTGCTGTCCCTTTTGATTTCACATCTGTAATCTTTCACACGAGTACAAAAACTTCAGTGCCTAAGTTTTTCCACATAATACTTTCCAATTACTGTCCAAGTTTGACTAAAAGTTGAAACGTTGTTGCACTCGGCGAGTGAAACATCTGTCCTGTGTCCTTGCATGGAGGGGGCTTCACAAACCCCTGGAATCCGTGCAATTTCAAGGCAGATAAGGATGGGAGACAAACGGTACACACGCACATTGTTTGTGGCAGATTTATACACGAGGGGATTCGTTTTGCTTTCAGTTCCATGAAATGTTTTCATGTTTGACTCGCGATTCAGGAATGATATCTCACGATGCAAAGCAGACCATGATGTTGTGTGAAACGTGATGGGCTCTGAATTGAAAGTCCAATGGCGTTTGTCGTGCTTCGCCCCCAGAGTGCAGGGATGTCCGGGAAGCCGACATGGTTTTCCTGGTCGACGGTTCCTGGAGTATTGGAACTGCAAACTTCCGCCTGGTCCTGTCCTTCATCGAAGAGGTTGTGCATGCTTTCAGGAGCTCCTTCACTGTTGGAGGGGTCCGCGTTGGCCTGGCTCAGTACAGCACAACCCCCAGGTGATCATTATGCTCCGAAATTGTCTGTCTCGTGGCGGGTACTCGCACGTTACATGATGTGTGAGAATGACACAAAACAATTGTGGATGTAAAAGTACTGCACGGAGTGGATTTAACACGGCATGATGTAATGTAACACGGTGTGGTGTCGATATAACACGGTATGATGTAACGTAACATGGTACGGAGTGGATGTAACATGGTATGGTGTGGAGGTAACACGGTGTGGACGTAACATGGTACGTGGTGGAGTACATGGTGTGGAGGTAACATGGTGCAGTGTGGAGGTAGCATGGTGAAATTGGGAAAGAGGAATCGTAGCAATGAGGGTGAGAAGGTGAAATTGTGAATTATAGTGGTGGAGATGAGGAAGTGAAATTGGGGTTGGGGAATGGTGGTTGTGGATAAGTGGAGGTGAAATGGGGAATGGTGGTGGTGTTGGAGATGAGGAGGTAAAATTGGGAACGGGATGGGCAATGATGGGGGTGATAAGGTGAAAGTGGGAACGACGAATGGTGGTAGTTGTTTTGATGTTTGACAGGGTGGTGAGGTGATAAAGAATTTGCTTATTGTTTTTGCAGAATTATGACCATATTCTTGCACCTCCATGACAAACACTTTGACCATGATCCCGTGCCTCACTCCATCCCTCAGATCACAGTTTAATCTTGAGTTCAGGACACTGGAGCAGGTGGTCTCGGAAATCAACCGTGTTGTCTACAAGGGCGGAAACACGCGTACCGGCATGGGCCTTCGATTCCTCGCTAACAGCATGTTCAGGCGCTCCCTGAAGCGTCCCAACGTTCCCAGAGTTGGTCACGCACCATTTTGTAAAAACACTTCTCATGTGCAAGGCCTTTTGAGTTAAGGATTTCAATGGATTTGGTACCAATTCGTTTGATCCTACCTACAGCTCGCCATCGTCATCACGGATGGGAAGTCCCAAGATGATGTGGAGGAGATGGTGAATGTTCTGAAGGAACGTGCGATCCACGTTTTCGCAATAGGTACATCACCAGTCTTCAACATCTCTTCCTGCACACTGCACGGTTTACCCTGATTAGGCCTTCCTTGTATTGTATAATCGTAATGGTTATAATTTTGTTTATGGGATTAATATCTTTGTTTTTTTTTTTCTTCTACGTCCAGCTTATTGAGCAGTATTTGTGTTTGTTTTTTGTTGGCCATTGTGGGTATTTTTACTTTAAACTTTGCATCACATCCCAAAAAGACCCTTTATGACCTCCTAAGGACATGCTGTTGTCCCCAGGATAGTCCTTGCTGTTTCCATTCATAATTCTCTCTCTCTCTCTCTCTCTCTCTCTCTCTCTC
Source organism: Eptatretus atami (assembly GCA_035128595.1). Lineage (NCBI taxonomy): Eukaryota > Metazoa > Chordata > Myxini > Myxiniformes > Myxinidae > Eptatretus > Eptatretus atami. The sequence goes on along the minus strand of CM068964.1, from coordinate 9,835,189 downwards.
TCTCTCTCTCTCTCTCTCTCAAAAGTGGGGTTAAGCAATTGGTTCACATCTGTCTATCTCTCGACAAACGTCAGTTTATGATCGAAGAACAACTTGATTTCAATTTAATGTTCTATTTCGAACACGAATCGGAAAACGAACCTGTAGTATAGCAGTACTTTGGATCTGAACTTGTTTCCATCGTGCATGCGCAAAGAGGAATGAGATCATATGTTTACTCTTTCTGCCTGTCTGGTAATTCAAACGAACTTGAAAATAATTCCAAACAGGAAACTTACACAGTTTTTAAGGACGTCATAAAGGATACAAACAGGCACGGAGACCTAATGTAAACGTATTAAATAAGGTGGTGTTAAAGACGCTGCATCAATGGCGATAAACTCCTGACATTCTTAATTTTTTTTCTACGACCTTTAAAATCTTTTTATTTATTTTATTTATATTGAATAATTGTATATACTGGAGAACACAAATTGCCTTCTTGCTGTTTCCAAAAACCTCGAGTTTTGCAGTACTCGGACATGTTAACTAAAATGGTGTATATGAATGCGTCAAGGGCTAAACTTCCGGAATTGTTTTATACGACCGTTAAAATCATTATGTTATTTCATTTGAATTATATACTTAACACTGCATGGGGTAAGGTGTACTATGAACTCTTTAGTTAGTTCTGCCACCGAAGGTGGACGGAGGTTATGTTTTCACCCCCAGCACGTCTGTCTGTCTGTGAACAGGATATCTCAAAAAGTTGTTGATGGATTCAGACTAAACTTGGTGGAAAGGTTGTGTGTGACACGAAGAATTGATTCAATTTTGGTGAAAATCTGAATCTGGATTTGGATCCGAGAATTTTTTCAGTGATTCTTCAACATTGAGTGACGGGGCTAAAACGATATGTAGCACGATATCTGAAAAAGTTGTGGACGAGTTGTAACAAAACAAGTCTGGGGACGGCAATGGTTCACGAGCGGTATTTGACGATGTAGATTGTTTCAGAAGTCAAGGATGAGACAATGTGATAATTTTTGACCAAGTTATAAAATGATGAACATGATGTGGTACAGGTGACAGGTTATTAGCTGCAAAATGTCGAAAACACGGTTTCGTTCAACAACTTTCAAAATTTGACCTTTGCATAACCTTAAAGGTCACAAAACAATGTTGTGGACATTGAAATAAGGAAACAGGATACGTGCTATAGCTTATTGAGTTAGTTCGTCGAAGAAGGTCAAAAACCCGGTTCGATTCCCACAATTTTGAAAATTTGACCTTTGTGAACTTTAAAGGTCAAAGGTCAAGGATTATGACCTTGGTGCAAAACTTCCTCTGAACATTCCAGGAACAATATAACGTCATATAGGCTTTATGGCATTTCGCACTCCTCGGATTATCCATACTTTGATGAAATCAGTTAAAAACAAACTTGAAGGGGGCGCCACGGCAAGGTGTTCGTGATAGAGAAAAATGGTTTCAAGACTTTAGGTGGGGAATGACCTCGATTATGCATAAAAAATATTGTCATCCTAGCTCTCAAAGTTTGGGCGGTCGTATGATTTTTTTTGTCAAAATTCGCAATTTTTAAGTTCGTGACTTGTGACTGACCTTGGGACAAAAATAAAAATGGAGCTCCGTGTGGCTATGCAGGTGACATTGGGCTAACCAAATACCAAAACCCTGCCAGATTCGACAAACCCCCTCGGAGAAGATGGATTTTTATGTCAAAATTCGCAATTTTCTAAGTTCATGACCTTGTGACCTTGACCTTGGGACGAAAATGAAAAATCGAGCTCCGTGGGGCTATGCAGGTGCCATTGGGCTAACCAAATACCGAAACCCCTGCCAGATTCGACAAACCCCCTCGGAGAAGATGCAAATTGAAATCGGCTACCCCTAAAAACATGTTTTTTGGGCGTGGCTCCGCCATAATGGGCGAACCACGCCCATTCTCAGGAAAACACAACTAGATTATGATATAAACCTCCCACCAAAATTTTATCAGGATCGGATCAAAACCCACGGAGCTATGCTCGGGACAGACACAGACAGACAGCAGACACACACCAATAACGAATATAGTGGTCACTTACTGACTCGTGACTTACTGACTCGTGAACCAACTAGGTGGATGAGTTGGGTAGGTGACAAGAACAAGCCGATTCGATTTGGTTCAGGTGCGAATCCAGATCCGACCTATCGGTGGGATACAAAACGTCAACTGTTCAGCCTGGTGGAGGTATGGGCTCTACTGCGTGCCGTTCTAGTTATCCATGGATTACATGGTTCTGTTTTTACTTTAACCTCATGAACTTTGTATAATGCCCCTTAACGTCAAATTTTCCACAAGCGGTTCAATCAAAGTCTGGATTGGTTCTCAGATGATAATTAAAACCATTGTTTTATACATTTAATGGTGAGGTCATTGAAAATGACTAACCTATGACCTCTGCATTATGAAGCAGCTGCTATAATTGTACATTTGGTGTTTTAATAGGTGCAGGCGGTTCAGATTTGTAATATTTTGACAAGATATTTTTGACATTGAGGAAAATGTTTATTTGATGCTCTTGGTAGAGGTGATCAAAGTGATCATATGGAATGTGGATTTTGTGCAGGTATCAAGAACGCAGACAAGGATGAGCTGAACACCATTGCCTCGGATCAAGATGGTTCATTTACATTCTACGTGAAGGACTTCGACTTGCTGGAGGGCATCGTGGAACATGTCAGGCGGAGCATATGTGATATCGCACGCGGTCCAGGCGTCGATGCCGGCCAGGCATCCACAGGTCTGTCCCCATAGCTGACAATGAACAAACCGGTGGTTGTCTAACCCTCTCCGTCATTTTTGTACGTCAATCTAATCTCCTTTTTGATTGAGAACTCCTGTTTCTTCTTGAAAATTGTGCTTCCTATTATTTAATCGGTAACAGTTCCTTTTTCTGTGTAAGTGGTATGCCAGCTGTGCCGTAATGAGTACAAGGATGGTGAACTTGTTTTGAACGGTTTGTGGTTGGAATGTTGGGAGACCATGGATCAATGCATGCTTTACTGGGAGTACCAAGAAAAAGAAACCTGCCCAGGTTCCAACAGTACATTAATCTCATAACTGCATTTTAAACCCACACTTTAAACTCCATCTGCTCCAATGGTCATGCCCGTATGCAAAAATTACTCGGGCGAAGTCGATGCCATGCCATTGCAAATCCCCACTCTTCTTACGTGAAGCAAAGTTGAAAGATGGCAAAAAGTTCCACCAGGAATGACCCAATATCAAATTTTGAGTTAAATATATATGTTTTTGTAATGTTTCGACCCCTGTAACCCCAAGTCTCCACACCCTGGAGCATGAACCAGGGGTCAAATCCCCAAAAACCGTTACGTATTTCATGCGGCCCCCATTGTTGATTGTATATACAAAGTTTCATTGAAAATGTGACCGTAATTACATTTTTCGGTATTTGACCTTTTGACTCTGCCCCAAGGGGTGGGGCCAAAATGACGCTGCTCGAGCTTGCACCTTCCTGCCTTGTGGTGATCATAACTACCAAGTTTGGTGAATTTCTGCCCTACTGTCTAGGAGGAGATAGCATGATGGACGGACAGATGGATGGACAGACAGACAGACAAATGGAGCCGATTACAATATCCCCCCCTTTTTTTCTTCCAAAAATGTGGGGATAATAAGAAGAGTAACTTTCTTCTTGTTGAGGTTCCACCAGTTTGGGTTGCCCAGCTAATGTATATATCTTATTAAGCAGTTTACTAGTTATCATAAGCCTGGTGTTGGCTTAACGGTTAATGTGGCTGGCTTAAGATCTTGGGGTAATAAGTTCAAGCCCCTGTTGTGCCATTACGATGACACTAGATGGGTCGACTCAGCCTGTCGTCCTTCCAAGGTCAGCAAAATGAGTACCAGCTTACTGGTAACAGGGGCACTGCATCAGCGGCACAGCTGCGCTCCCAGCAATGATGCAACCAGCAACCACAGGCTGCATACGAAATAATATTAGTAACTAGTTATGGTCATTAATCCTTAACTCTGTTGGATTGTATCCATAATCCTTTGTTCTAATCTCATCATCGGATTAAGTAATCTGTGTACAATGAAACCTCCTCATGGTATCAATGTGACTCTCTGAAGAAGGTGAAATTAAACATTGTAGCAACAATTGAGAAAATAATCCTCTTATTGCAGAAAATTTGACATTAAGTAAGGAAACCGTCAAAGCTCTACATTGCTCGAGTCGAGCCAGGAACACATCTCCCCTCCCCATTTCCCCACTTCTCGTACGGCGCAGGTGGGACTTTTACCTGACACTCAGTGCATTGACATGTTTCCCCACAAGCGGAGGGACTGATGGGCCCACAAACCTACAGGCTTCTTACATCTGCCACGAGTTAGAGCCAGGCATGACTGCACCCTTTACCCTGCACAGGCATGGAGAACATCAAAGGGGTATCGAGTCGTGGCGATGCACGGCTGGCTTTGTACTCTCAAAGGAACAATTTCCCATGATTTATGCACGAACATGCATGTAGTTTTCAAACCTCAATCACTGCGTTTATAATCCATGGCATGATGAGATTGATGAAGATCCGAATTCAATATTAGTTATGATCCTTAGAGAATAATGTCAAATTGATTGATTTAATAAAGATTCTTCACCATTGAGTGAGAGGCCCAAAAACGATAATATGTAGCATGATATTTCAAAAAGTTATCGGGCTCAAGATGTTCTACTGGATCAGACATTGTGCAGCGGAGGTATGCGCTCCACCAAGTGCCCTTCTAGTTTTCTCTGTAACTGCTTGAGTGATTAACACGAAACTTTCAACATAGGAGCAGCTCGCTACCCATGAGTAATTATTCTTTTATTTAACGAAGTTACACGATGATTGGATGGAAAATGCGGCCGGTGTTCTAAAAAGTCTGATTTCTGCAGGCACGGTTTCAGGGTGTTTCACGTATCTCGTAAATAAATGTCATTTTTTGTCTGTCTGTGTGTAACACCAATCGCGCTAAAACTACTGGGCCAATTGCCATCAAACTTGGCACATGGACCAAGTTCGACACGGTGAACGTGGGCTACTTGATTTCATCTGTCGTCACGGGGGTTCGGGAGGGAAGGTTGATGAAAATTCTCCATGTAAATGTGCATCGTGTTGAGTCGCCCGGCGGTGGCAGAGGGTATTACGAGTCAGTTGTGGAGATAACTTGCATTTTGCACTCTACACATCCCCAGAGAGAGGGAAGCCCCAAAGCTAACTTCCACTAATCAGGGGAAGGGGGAATGGGTCTCCGGAGGGAGGGGAAGAGGTTGCATGGGAGTCCAGGGGTGGGAGGAGGGAAGGGAAGGGATGGGAGGAGGGAGGAAAGGGGCAGGAGGAAGGACCCCTGCTCATCAGGAATAAACAGACTCGACCTCTCTTTGCTCGGCCTCAGTCAAATAACTCGTGCTCTGTGTGTGCAGACAACAATTGTGTTGATTTGTGATTTCGTACGATGGTCACAGTCACATTGTGTGTGGTATTGTGGACATGATGTGCGTGATGCAACACATAACTAAGCATCAGTATAATGTTGTTGTTTTAACCCTCAACAGAGGAGAGGGTATTGCATTTGGGCCCGCTTGTCTGTCTGTCCGCACAGAATGTGCTGACATAACCCACGAATGCCACCTCGTGGTAGCTGGTAGTACACGTTATCCTTTTTCAACCAAGTGCGTCTATAAAGAATGTACGGCACAATTAGAATGCTCGTATGTCCATAAAATATGTACTATAAAACCACCAAAAAAACAAATCCACGTGAGAGTATGTAATCTTTGATTGCTCGGTCGAGTTTTTTTCCCCCATTGAATTTCATTGAACTGTTGATGTTCGATTCGGTTTTGGAAGGTCCTATGATGTGTTCGTTTTGGAACAGCTGTGCTAAAATGAGATAATTCAAAGTATTAACATATTTTGAGAATGAGAATAGTATGATGTTATTAATAGTAATAGTGATTATGTTGGTTTCCTATCTGTAGCGCAATCCATCTAATTATCCGGAGAATCAGAGCATTTTCTGAGAAATGCATGAAATGAGGTTTTCTTTCTTCTTCCATCCCACAGAGCCACCCTCTGTTTAATAACTTCGTCGTGGTTTGTGGTTTGTCTGTGACTCGAGGACAACCCTTTGATGCTTCTGCTACTCTTTTATGGAATTTCCTGAAAAATGATCTGGACTCGTTTAAAACAGCTGAGCACGGGCTCCTCAGCCAATCAAAACAAGTTGTTAACCCGAACTTGTCACCACCGACCTCCTCCCCATTTGCTCCTGCCCTGTTACTGGCGAGTCATTTTTGTTGCTTCTTTCTTGCAGGAGGAAGCTTTGCACTCGGTGTGAGCATTCCTCGGTCATAATAAGTGTATGTTCTCTCTTCTCCGATGGCATCACCCAAATGCCTTTCATGGAGTTGTTTTTCTTGCTGGAGGAATAGGAGAGGTGATCAGGTGGACGCAGGTGATGAATGAGAATTGTAAGCTTTTGCTCTGCCATAAAGTCCTTGTTTTACTCGCATGTATCCAAGTGAAAATCAAACCACGGAGCATGTTTTGCCCTCGAGAGTGAGATGAAAGCCCCTTTTTACAATGTGGAGAAATAATGAGGGTGTTGCTTGTGCAAGTGCGATATGATGTTGGGGAAAAAGGCCTTCACATGGTTACATTTAACTCTAGCTTGGTCGCTTTGGATCATATTTGTGATATGTGTAAGATATTGACGAGTTTTAACATGCAGAGTCTGTTAAAGTTTCATCCCAACCTAATGCTGGGATCATGGTGTTCTGGCTTTGCAGACGCATTCCCATATTGATGTGGTAAGTAAATCCAGTGCATGTTTGTACCTCGCATGTGGTCCATTAGGGGGTCAGCCCAGGCCATGTCTCACTGGAGCAATGATTCAGGATGTTTGGGCGCGATAACTTGGAGCTTCACTTATGTCTTCAACCTTAATGTCACATTCCTGATTTTTTTTAAATACTGCACTGTATTACAATAGGAAGTGTTCAAATCTCATTTTTTTTGGAGTGACCCTTTTGAACTGTTTTGTACTTTACACTCCGCCCATTTGATTATGACTTGTAGATGTGTGTGTGCACACGCACACGCACACGCACACACGCACACACACACACACACACACCAGAAGCACCTCCTGACTGTTATAGTGAGCATCACTGCAGATTATGTCTCACACAGTAAAACCGCATAATCCGCACAGAAAAACCATCAGTCTGCCACCCAGACAATTATTCCTCCAAATGCAAACCATTCAACCAGAAGGCACGTGATGTGACCAGCGGGAAAATCGAAGCATGAATGTGATGAGCACTCCACTGGTTCCCATTGGACAACAGTCCACAACAGTCCAGACAGAATGATTCTGTATATATATATATATATATATATATATTGTTACGGATCTGGAAACCATTTGCATTCAACATACAGGTCCCAAAAGTCAGATCCCTTTCCTTTTGTCTCGTGGGAGAATCAAAAACGTGCATTGCGACTTCTTTTAGTTCGGTTATTAAATCTTTACCATCTAAGACCATCCAACAAACCATCTAAGACCATCCAACAAACAAACCGACAACACCACTGAACAAGCGCTTCACCCGCCCAACCGGCGACTCGCTGTTTCGAGGCAAAATCTTGGTGAAGTACCTTTTTGGGCGAGTCCGCATGTGTGGAGTGGGTGGGCTTCCCGGTATGGCCGAAACCCTGCCCAGAAAGGGCGGACCCATGGAAGCCCCGTCCAATCGGGGCGAACGGTGATGTCAGTTTCACCAAGGCCTCTCCCCGCTGAGGGAGGTCCATAAAAATTACGACGCCATCCTCAGCAGGGAGTTCTGTAGAGAGGAGTCTCGAGAGTTCTGAGGGGGTTCGGTCGTGAGTTCTGAAGAGTTCTTGGAGAGTTCGGTGGAGAGGAGTTTTCACGGTGGTTGGACCAGGAGTTTTCACGGTTGCTGTGAGTAGTCTGGTTCATTTTCACGGTGGCTGTGAGCAGTCTGGTTCGTTCTTCACGGTGGCT
>CM068964.1:9796088-9820902 GCA_035128595.1 Eptatretus atami | reverse complement strand
TTTCCTTTCCAACACCGTGATGACCCAAAACACGGTCCATTGCAGCGACAATCATGGCCAACCATAGCATTGAAGTCACCAAGGAGGAGTTTGTCTCTTGAGGGAACCGCTGTGATTGTCCACAATAAGCAATCATAGAACTCCTCCTTTGTATCCTCTGGATAGGACATAGGCACTGATGACAGTGGCATGTGCCCATTTGCATTTCAGCATGACAATGCCCCCGTGCACAAAGCGAGGTCCTTCCAGAAATGGTTTGTCGAGATCGGTGTGGAAGAACTTGACTGGCCTGCAAAGAGCCCTGATCTCAACCCCATCGAACACCTTTGGGATGAATTGGAATGCCGGCTGCGAGCCACACCTAATCGCCCAACATCAGTGCCCAACCTCACTAATGCTCTTGTGACTGAAAGGATGCAAATCACCGCAGCAATGTTCCTGTTATAGCAGCAAAGGGGGACCAACTCTATATTAATGCCCATAATGTTGGATGAGTAGGTGTCCACATACTTATGGCCATGTAGTGTATATAAATACAATTCTGACTTGAACCCAAGGACCTCATCGCTAACACAGCAACAGTCCACTGAGCGATTGAGTTTTCATGTTAACCTCAGAAATTCCTCACACTAACACTGCAAGCTTCATAATGGCTGATGTCTTGCGTGCCTGTGAGGCAGAACCTGTGTGTGTAATATTTATATATGTATATATATATGTACTGTGTTACAGAGCGTCAGTGTTGCCGAAGCAGTTTCTTAAGAAGGGTTACATTTGGTGATTTGCCATTGCCTTCCCAGCAGTCGTTATGGTAGGAGTTTGTAATTTGTCCAGGATGTCAGCGATAGCTCATCAAATCTTCACGAAGAATACCATGGGATCTTTAACATCCACCTGTTAATGCCGGCAGATGGGACATCGGTTTGACGTCCACCTGTGGGAGGCACACACATCGATGAATCACCCTGCCTGTTAATCACCTGGATGATAGTGTATATGCGGGTCGGCATTCGAACCCAGGTTAGACAGCTTAGTGGTGAGTCTGCTTACGTGTGTGTGTGTGTGTGGTGTGTGTTGGTGGTGTGTGTGTTGTGTGTGTGTTGTGTGTGTGTGTTTGAAATTCACAGACGGATTGCTGTCCAATCTCCGAGCACATGGCGCATTGATTCACCACCTACTTGTGTTTTTGGAGATCCACTAATCATCCCCACCCATCCCTCCCTTCCACAGATCTCCTAATCTCTGTTCCCCCCTGTTTTGTCCTTGCCACTCCCGCCCCTCGTCTCATGCCCCCCCTTGCTGTGTGTTGTGTGTTAGCTTTCATACGAGCCTCGACAAGGTATACAAAAATAAAATGAAAAATCGTGCACAAGAGGTCCCATTAGTTCTGACTGCATATTGTGCAAAATAATTTTCATTCCCATGTTGGGAAGTCAGTTGGCTTTTGTTTTCACATCGGTAAGTGGCTCTGGGTTTCTGTAGCATCACTAGTTCTGATCAGCTGGCCAGGTTTGGGGACTGTGGGTCTCCGAGCGCAGTTGCGGCCAGGACCATGGCGTAACTTGTACATCGAGACGTAAAAACAAACAAACCGGCCCATGATCGAGTGTGAGGTTGTGCAGAGGTGATTTCTTTCTGCTCAATGTGCTGTTCTTGTTGGAAGATTTATTTATTTTTTCCTTACAGATGTTACAGTCATTAAACAAGCTTATCCGGAATGAACATCTGTGGACACGTCACTCATTCCTTGACTTCGCCTCTCTGTGTTTGAAGATTTTGAACACACCCTTGGGGGTTGTATGTTTTTTTTTGGAGCGACTACTATCTATGCATTTGCAAGTTCTGTATTTTAAAATTATTTTGTGTTTATGAAAATGTCTTCAGTCTGAAACACTCATGAGATTAATGTTTGAATACAGGAGAACACACTTGCCCTGAGAAGTTGGTGTGCTTGGTAAATGTACAGTTACCTCTCTCTCCTTCTCCCTCTCCCTCTCCCTCTCACCAGCTATCTGGGATGCTATTTTTCTTGTATTCTCTATTTTGGTTGATTTCAGTCGTGATGCCAATTGCCATGATGTAGCCGGCCTGTACGTACACAGTTTGGCCTTCGCATAGACTCAACTTCATCGCGGGAGATTCCAATAATCTTTAAAGGCCTTGGTTTCCACAGCATCAAACTTAGCAAGTTGTGAGGCAGTGGAGTCAGCTCAGAGTGGAGAGCAGTACTCCATCAAGCTGCGGATGAAGGCTTTGTCGATGGATAGGAGTTCAGGTGGACGAAGGAAGAACTTTGTACAATGGAGGATGCCCATTCAGTGGCTGGCTTTGGAGGCTAAAATGTGGTTTGCCCAAGAAAGATCATAGCTGATTGTGAGACCGAGGAGTTTGTGTGATTGAACTTCCTCAAGAGGATGGTTAAGTTCGTGGAGAGATTCACTTACCTTGGCAGTGATATTCATGTCTCTGCTGGCTGTGAGTCAGAGGAGTCATGGATTCACTGGATCATGGGGTGTGGCGCTGCCGGTACCTGTGCGGGAGGATGAAAGTCTGAGCCTTCAGGTCCTTGGTGCTTCCAGTCTTGCTCTATGGATGTGAGACTTGGACTCTGACCAAGGATCTGAGACGGAGACTTAATTCCTTTGGTACCAGGTCTCTTTGGAGAATCATTGGCTATCACTGGTCGGATTTTGTGTCCAACGAGCAGCTGCTGAGAGAGACTCAAATGAGATTTGTTACCTGCATTGTCCGTGAGTGTCAGCTGCGGCTGTATGGACATGTGGCTCGTTTTCCTGACGCTGATCCTGCTCACCAGATTCTCTCAGCGAGGGAGTCTCGTGAGTGGAGGAGGCCAATGGGCCGACCACGTGCCTCGTGTTTGCAGCAGGTTGACCGGCATCTCAAGGAGATGGGGATGGGCCAGGCATCTGCCTGGGGGATGGCCAGACGGAGGCCCCTGGAGTACCGGTGGAAAGTGGACGCAGCGACGCGCTGTTCTGGCACATGCTCCCATACCTGACCTGACCTGACAGGCGTTTGCCAGACAGTCCTTTCAGAGATGTTGACAAAGAAGTGAAATGGGTTGGCTAATACAGCAGAGGTAAAGTGCACATCAAAATACCTACACAGTCACACAATAAGACATGACAATAAGCACACCACATGCACAACTAGTGTGGTACTTGGTAGAGCTCATACCTCCACCAGGCTGAACAGTCTGGACAGCCCAAGAAAGATCATGGCTGATAGTGTGACCCAGGAGTTTGACTGACTGAACCTTCTTTTAAAACTCCCAAAATTCAAGATCGCTGCTCACCTCCACTCATTTGTTCCTCTTTTGTTTTTTTCTCTCCACCTGTAGAACCAACTTCCACATCTTCTTCAATCTCATTCTTCTGTCCAGGTCTTCAAAACAGCTGTTCACCACCATCTCAGATCGTCACAAATCCAAAACCATGATCTTTTCTACCCTCGTATTGGATGCCAGCTTTAATCTGTGGTCAGTCCAGGAAACGTCATAGCTGATGCTGAGGCCTAACAGTTCAAGAAACCGAACCTCTTCCAGTGGTGATGAAGTCAATTGATGTGGGTTCATTTGATTCTAATAATGTTGAGGCTACCCTCCCAACACTGTTGGAATATCTGCCGATGAGGCCGAAGCCCAAGGCCTGTTGCTGTGACTTCACAGGCAGGTCGGTGGCCTCCCTGTTTATACCTCTTCTCCTCTGCTTTAGCTCCTTCTGCTCTCTCTCAGTTCTCCAACTTTCACCAACAGCTCCAGGATGTACTCGCTCTTCCAGTAATCCCCTCCTAAAGGTAAAGTTCAAAAATCAAGGTTGACTGTACACCTCAACTCTTCTGTTCCTCATTTATCCATATGTGGAACTCCCATGTAGAGGCTGTGCTAATCCCACTCTTCCTTCAAAGGATTCAAGCAGGTGATCCACCGCCACCTCATGTCGCCCACTCCTCCATCCTTACCCACAATCTTCATTAACTTTTCTTAATCAAATTCTCTTACTTGCAGGTTGTTGCCTTCCCTTCGCGATCTCCTCTTTTTGATTATTCCCTTGCTTGTTGTGTCCGGTGATGGCCCTGCGTCCTTACCGTTAGTTCATACCCTCTGTCGCCTTGCTCTTAGAGAGAAAAATAATGCATCTTTATCTGTCTCTATCTCTCTCACGCCTGAAGGCAGAAACAGCTCGGTTCGTTGTACAACTATGCATTTTGGCCTTAAGATCCAAGGTGCATGCGTATTGCTAATTGACGAGATTTTCTCAGCTTTCTATGGCCACACGTTTTTTGTCTTAAGGCTAAAGTGCACGTATTCAACTTGTCTTGTGTCCCTTTCTATATCAAAAGACATTTCTCAATCGAGAAACAAACCCAAGAGCAATGCTTTAAAAATCCCGTCCCCAACTCCCAGGGGTCTTGCTTTGAAGAGATTCCTTTCTGTCTTTGTCCCTTTGCATCTGTCTCATTAGATCCTGCCTTTTTTAAACCTGATTTGGAATCTGCAGGATTGTAATGAATGGGGTGTTTAGCGCAGTTTGAGTTTCGGATGCATTGCGGTTTACACCACCCTCATCGTCGTGACACGACAGTTTTTTGAGCATTGATAGCCAGGATGAAATCCATGGGAAGATGTCGTTTGCATAATGCCTTGGTCCATCTTCGTGGCCGCTGGGTGCACTGCAAAGTACCGCATTCTCGGTTCTTGTCCGGAAGCATCACGAGCCAAGAAGCACACATGGAGCACAGCAGCCCGAGCCTCAAGTAAACAGCGGCCCGTGTGCTGTGACTCAGGCGCGGTGGCCTTTTTGAAGCCATCTGTTTAAGTTTCCTTATTTTTTTTTAAGCTTATTTTAGAGCTCCTGTAGTTTCTGCTGCGCCCTCCCTCTGGGTGTGTCCTTTAAAGAGATACTTCTCCAATTTGGAGCGAATTGCAATGAACTTTATGAAGATATTCTGTGGAAAATGTTTTCTAAAATTGTGGTTGGACCGAAAAGGTGTTTTCTACTTCAACTCTCCCAAAGTTGTGTGTTGCGTTGTATTATTGAGAGGACTCCTGCTGGAATCTGCCAACTTGGTGATACCAATAAGCCATAATAACATGAGGGAGAGGAGCTAACCTTGCTCGTTTCATTGTTGGTAATCAATCAAACTGATGAATGTTACGTGTTGTCGGTATTGGTACTCAGAAAACTTTTATCAAGAAAAATAAAACCAATACTTTTGCTTTTATTATACAAACGTTGCTCTTTATATTGCATAAAATATATAATGAAAAGGACACGGTTCATCTATTCAACACCAGGTGTCATTGATTGCACCTTTCACGCACTCATGAGTTGTGTGTACACCTGTACCTCACTCATGGGTTGTGTACACCTGTACCTCACTCATGGGTTGTGTACACCTGTACCTCACTCATGGGCTGTGTACACCTGTACCTCCCTCACTCATAGGTTTGTATACCTGTACCTCTCTCACTCATGGGTTGTGTATACCTGTACCTCCCTCACTCATGGGTTGTGTGTACACCTGTACCTCACTCATGGGTTGTGTGTACACCTGTACCTCCTCACTCATGGTTGTGTGTACACCTGTACCTCACTCATGGGTTGTGTGTACACCTGTACTCCTCACTCATGGTGGTGTGTACACCTGTACCTCACTCATGGGTGTGTGTACACCTGTACCTCCTCACTCATGGGTTGTGTGTACACCTGTACCTCACTCATGGGTTGTGTGTACACCTGTACCTCACTCATGGGTTGTGTACACCTGTACCTCCCTCACTCATGTGCTGTGTACACCTGTACCTCCCTCACTCATGGGCTGTGTACACCTGTACCTCCCTCACTCATTGGTTGTGTGTACCTGTACCTCACTTATGGATTATCCCTTGCTTTATGGATTCAGTAAAACCTGTGCTATGTTGTCAAGAGTATCAGTAAGAGATTGAATGTACATTATAACATGAACATCCAAGCCTTAAAAGCTTTTGATGGAGACAGGAAAGAAGTACAGCTCAGAGCAGTGAGGAAAATGTAAAAGGCTTATCATTTTTGTTAAATTTCCTTTATATGGCCCCACAAGTCCCATGGGTCTCGATCTGGTGTGCATGACAAGGTCAGGTCAGGTCAGGTATGGGAGCATGCAGCACGTCGCTGCGTCCACTTGCCACCGGTACTCCAGGGGCGTCCGTCTGGCGATCCCCCAGGCAGATGCCTGGCCCATCCCCATCTCCTTGAGATGCTAATTGACCCGCTGCAATGAGGCATGTCAGCGGCCTATTGCCCTCCTCCACTCACGAGGCTCCCTCGCTGAGAGAATCTGGTGAGCAGGATAAGCGTCAGAAAAATGAGTCATGTCCAAACAGCTGCAGCTGACGCTCACGGGACTATGCAGGTAACAAATCTCATCTGAGTCTCTCTCAGCAACCGCTTGTTGGACACAAAGTCTGACCAGTGATAGCCAAGGATTCTCTGAAGAGACCTGGTACCAAAGGAATTAAGTCTCTGTCTCAGATCCCTGGTCAGAGTCCAAGTCTCACATCCATAGAGCAAGACTGGAAGCACCAAGGACCAGAAGACTCACCCTCCTGCACAGGTACCGACAGCGCCACACTCCATGATCCAGTGAATCCACGACTCTCCAGGCCCGACTCAGACGTCTATTGACCTCTGACTCACAGCCAGCAGACATGAATATCATTGCCAAGGTAAGTGAATCTCTCCGTGACCTCAACATCCTCACCACAAACAGGTACAGACAAGATAGCAGCATTCAAGATGTCATTGAAAGCCTGGATTTTAGTTTTGACCCTGGAAACCCATAATCCCAGCGGCTCAGACTCCTCAATCAGCACCTCGAGGGCCCACAAAAGGATATCCAGAGTTTCCGCAAAGATGACTGCATCATCTGCGAAATCAAGGTCAGAGATCTTGACATTCCCAAACGATGCACCGCAGCTTGATCTATCCGACATCCTCCCCAGAATCTAATCCATACAAGCGCTGAAAAGTGTGGGGGCCAGTACACACCCCTGATGAACTCCAGGAACAACTGAAAATAAGTCAGAGATGGTACCACCACATCTCACAGCACTCTCAGTACCAGAGTAGAGTTCAGACATCAGATTGATCAGTTTTGGTGGCACCCCACGAAGACCAAGAATCCTCCAGAGGGCATCCCGATTCACTGAATCAAACACTTTACAGAGATCAAAATAGGCTGCAAGCAGCACCTGCCGAAACTCTCGTCTGCATTCGGTGAGGACCTGAAGAGCAAGGATACGGTCAATCATTGACCTCTTTGGTGTAAAGCCTGACTGCTATGGATGCTGGTGCTCAAGCAGATGGTGGCGGACCCTATCAATAATAATTATCCAAGCAAAGACCTTGCCCGGCACTGATAGCAGCTTCACCCCTCGGTAGTTGTTGCAGTCCTGGCGATCACCCTTCCCTTTCCAGAGAAAAACAAGGCCCCTCTTCCAATCAGTTGTGATGAGGCCTGGGTTCCAGGCAGAGCACATAACTGCATGCAACGACACGATTGCAGCATTTCCACCAGCCTTGAGAAGTTCAGCATGGATGCCACAGATCCCTGGAGCTTTACCCCATTTCACCGCAGCCTGAGTTTCCACAAATGAAGGTCGATCACAGTTGATTGGAGGGTCAGCAAGAGGGATAGTAACACCCCTAACAACCAACTCAGAAGCTGGTGGATCAGCCTGGTACAGCCACTCAAAGTAACCGGCCCAGTGGGCCTTCACTTCGGACTCCTCCGTCAAAATCCCACCACCCTCTTCTCTAACTGCAGTACACCGAGGGATGGGTTTGGAGGAACGCAATGTGCAAATTCCCCTGTAGGCAGGATGAGAATCACTTGACTACGGCTGATGCTCGACCCCCTCAGATTCCTCGCACATAGGCCTCCTTGTCCACCCTCAGTGCACATAGTTTTACACCTCAACTACCTGAACAGCTCAGCTCTGCCATTGAGCCTGGCCCTGCGACTCTCGTCAATGGTATCAGTGTCCCTTGAGACAAAATTCTTCTTGCCCTCCGGTGAGTTCAAAGACATCCTCCGGCAACATCAACGATGGTGGTCTTGAAGGCACTCCACATCTCTCAGGATTCTCCAAAGCTCTCAGACCCCCCCCCCCAAATCCCACTCAGCCTGTTCGCAAACTCCTCAGCTACCCTCTCATCCTTGAACTTGCAAACATCCAGCCTAGGCTGGGATGGTACCATTCTCCTGGATTTAACGTGCAACTTAAGAGTTGCTACAACAAGCCTGTGGTTGTGATTGAGGAACGAAGCACTCCAGTTGATTCTGCAGTTCTGGATCATCCTCGAGCACAACAAGCACATGATCAATCTCCTGGGTTTGCCACACCACCAGCGTTGGAATACCAAGTCCAGCGATGAGCCTGTGGGTGCTGAAACCATGAACCTGCCACCCGAAGTCCATGACTTCTTGCAAAGTCAAGGAACTTATTGCTCTTCTGGTTCACAGTTCCAGACCCATGAGGACCAACACGCGTCTCATAACCATCACTATCAGATCCAGTCGATGCATTGAAATCCCCAAGACTAGAAGTGTATCTTGCCTGGAGCACTGATCAACCAGACTCGAGCGTGGCGTAGAATGCATCCTTCACGGTGAGATCACACACTTCAGTCGGAGCATATACAGAGACCAGGGAAATGACACCCAAGGAGTGACGAATCCTTAGTCTCATATGCTCGTTGACCGGTGTTACCTCAATTATCATTGAAGTCAGCTTATTGGACACAAGTACAGCAACCCTTTGGGCATGGTAACCATCAGAGCGACCAGACCAATGGTAGGTGTAACAACCTGTGCAACATCAACAAAAACTGCATAAGCAGAGGTCATGGGAACAAGGGCATGGAAAGGCCATGGAATATTAGCCCTCGGAGTGATGGCATGGAGAGGTGACCGATAAAGGTCGTAGCAACAAGAGCATAGAGGAGTGTTTGAGCTCACACGATGGTGTAGCTCGCATTGATCCCGCGCATTCCCTGTATGTTGAAGAGCATTGCATACTTTTCTCTGGATACACACCTGCAGTGATTATGGGCACCAGCTGGGACGGTCTGTATTATGAGCAGGGCCTGCTCAGCAGACTTTCACTGACAAGATGTGCACTGAGCGATGCCAACTCAAACTTCATTGTGGTTGCACGTGGTGACCCACATATGTGAGAACTGTTGACATGAGTATTCATACATGGGTCATTCAAGTTGATACAATATATGAGCGTTTTATATATATATATATATATTTCTTACCAACCCATATTATTTTCAAATAATCTGATTTTATTGTGTCTTTTACTTGTGAGTATCTCATCCAGAGAAGTTTTTAAACACCCTTTGTACGTGCGTGTTTGTTCCTTCTTTAAAATCATGCAAAAGTATGATGGATAAAATGGCCTGATTTCCATTGCTGGGCCTTATAAGGATCAGAGAACATGATGAGTTGCTTCCTTGCTGCATTGTCCCCCATCAATGTGGTTTATCATGGTTCTGTTTCACGCAGCAAAACCTGCAAGTCATGTACGCTTCATGCTGCAGAATATCAGGGCAGACTCCATGCAGGCTTCCTGGACCCCAGTGCACGATGCTACAGTGTACTTGCTCACCTGGAGAGATACCTCGGGTAAGATTCCTTTCCAGGTCCTCATTATATTCAAAAACGCTTTGGTCGTTTTGAAAGTGCAACATTTTCTTGGAAATGCAGAACACCGGTTTCTTAACAACCCACCTTGTGTAGTATAAATGTGCCCCATGGTGCTGTGGGCCCCTCATCGAGCCCGGTGCCATGTTTGCCAACGATATTTAGAGCACCATCCATCATGATGGCCATAATCATTAACACACCAGGGTACTCTGAACTCCCGTGCCGATCTCCAGAGTTCTTTTGCTGGCTTGTGGGATTGTAATTTTTATTTCGTGCCACCGACCTCCAAAGCACTGCGGCTCATGTCGCTGTGCACCAAAGCGTAGTGAGGTTCGTTGGGATCGGTCATTCCTCGAGTCAATGAGACTTGGCTCCTGGGGCTCCTGTGTATTCGCCTTCAGCACGGCAGCAAGGAGTGCCAAAGTACCCGAACAGTGCACGCATTATGAACGACTTAACACTGTACAGTCACGCTCTGTACACTAAAAAAGATACAGTGTGATTTGAGTCCAGGCTACATGAGCAGCATTAAAGTATCACTTGTGGACAAGTTTGGATGCTCCAAAATCCGTGGTCATTCACGGGGCGTTGCGTTTGATTCTCGTTTCCTTCTGAATCACGAACGTAACAGCATTATCCACATCTTCCTCAATTGCAGCATGAGAAGATTTTCGAGAATTCTCCTGCTGATGTGCAACTGTGGATTTCCGGTGGTTTAGGTCGAACCACCTTCTTTCAGACACGCTCAGAAATATTTATACACAATGTCATTCGATATCTGATATAATTCCTCAACAAATCTCACTGGTTGTCTGCCAATTAGTACTTCCCCCTAAACACTGTCCTGGGGTGGTATTCATTCCCACAGTATTGGAACGTGCCAACCTCTCGGGGAAACTAGGCAGCCAAAAGACCACAGATGGTCTTCTCATTACATTTCCAAAGTGGTGTTCATTGTTTTTTTTTGTTTTTTTTCTTCCGGAACATCCTGAAGCTTCTTATTTTCCCTCCTGAGAATCCTCGAGCGATGAGCTGCCAATACATGATGACGATTATCCAAACGGCCTTGTCAAAACAAGTGTATTTAACACTTTTTAATTATCAGTTTAAGGTTTTTTGTTTTTTGTTGTTTGTTTGTTTTTTAAAACTTTTTTGCTTTGTGACAACACACTGATTTTATTTATATATATATATATATATATATATATATACATACACACACACACATATACAGAGGAAAAGGGCTTTTGGACCAATATGTCAGCCCTCACCGATGGCCTGGTTTTACCTTTACATCGACTGTGTTTCAGGGCAGAGTTTATACTCATCAGAGAATCCCCTCCTATCTTCTATTCTCTCACTGCTATTCTTGCTGATCCTTTCACTCATCTTCCTATATATATATATATCTGTCTCTGTCTCTGTCTCCCTCTCTCTCTCCTCCACCTCGAGAAAACTTTGTAGAGTGCGTTACAGGCTACAGTTTGTTCTGCTGAAGCTTTGCAATTTCTTTTTTGATATGAAGAGTTGGAAAACGTTTTGTTTTTATTACAAACCTTATCTGTCCTCATTAAGCCACATAGTTTGGAGTATTGTTTCCTTTCCAGTTTAAATATGTGGTGATATGTTGGCGGCAATCCAGTATTCCCCTTCCTGTCCCAAACATGGGAATGCTAAGACTCCGTGACATCTGTGTTTGTTTTTTTTATAAATACGTTTAAATATAGTGTACTGTTTGTAAGATGGCTTTATCCCCCTCTAGTGAACACACACAAAGCCATGTTAATGTCAATATGCAATCGAAAGTTTTGGATGAGCACTGTGAATGAGAGCTCATTATAAAAATGTAAAAAGTCATTGAGAGTGATAGTTTCTTCTCTTTTATTAGTTTTTTTTGTTGTTTTTTTTTACAATAATTATGATTGCCTTTATTAATTACCACCACTACCAAAGGTGGTTGGAGGTTATGTATTCACCCTGTTGGTTTGTCTGTCTGTCTGTCTGTCTGTCTGAGCACATCGACGAAACTCGGTGGGCAGGTTCGGTATGTGACACGAATGAATTGATTAGATGTTGGTGAAGATCTGATATGCGAATTTTTAGAGTTATTCTTCACATTGAGAGATCGTGCCAAAAATGATGTATAGCATGATGTCTCAAAAAGTTGTGAACGGATTCGGACTAAACTCGGTGGACATGTTTGGAGTGTGACGAGGACGAAGAGATTAGATTTTTGTGAAGATCTGGATTTGGGTCAGGATACAGGAATTAATTTATTATTATTATTATTATTATTATTATTATTTTCTTAAAGTGATTCTTCACTGTTGAGAGATGAGGCCAAAAACGTCCCCCACCCCCTCCTCTCCTTCCTTCGCCTCGTCTCCCTCTCTCCTTCCCATTTCCCCCTCCCCACATCTTGCCCGACCAGAAACGGTTATTAAAATGCATTTCGCCTTTTAAAACATCAATAGTAATCCAATTTTTTTTTCCTTCCCGTTTTTTGCAATCGAGTCTTGAACCATCTTTGTGACAAGAAAAATGAAATTAGATATCGAACTCGAGTTGAGATAAAACCGTGAGAGAGTCAGAAAGTGTGAGCCTTGCTAAAGAGGCCTGTGAAACCCTAGACCTGTACGGAGTATCGAAATATGGCTGTCGTAGTACAGAAATTGTTGGTGGAGTCAGACGAACTGCCCAACCAATGGGTAGAACTCGCACGCATGCATGCTCGAACGGATGGACGCACGCATGGCTCCTTTTTATAGTATCAATTTTGTTCAGTGAAACAACCTGAGCCTCACTCACAGAAACCAACAGAGTTTGTTTTCATTGTATTTATTGGTGATGCCGAGTAATTAATACTCATTACACGACTTTTAGAACATAGACTGAGACTCATGGATGTTCCAGTCAGTTTGAAATGATAACGGCGAACGACTGGCAAACAGGTGGACATGGGACAAATGGACCAACAGGTTGGAGAGGAGCAAAGATCGTTGCTGTGTATTGGGGATGTAATTTGACATTAGGAGGACCTGGAGGAAGAGGTTCTTTTTATGCTTTGTGTTCCCATCTGTGCACATGCCTCATAATACTTGGATCCTGAGTACAGATACCATAAATGGTTTCAACATTGGTATTTAATGACTCGCAAGTACTCATCACCGTTAAACCGAAATCGCCCTTCACGCTCGAGCTTTGTGAAGTGTTTCTGACTTTGAGTAAATATCAGATGGTCTTTCATTGATTCTGAGAACCTTCAACACACCCTTAACACCGAAGGCGAATGAAGCCTAGTTTTTTTTTTCCGCCTTTTTCTTTCCCTGTTTGTTAATTGTTAAGACTATGCAGGTAAGTCTGTGCCATGCTTTATCCATGCATGACCAGCACATCCTTCTTCGTTCATTTTAAATGCGATTCCATTGATTACAGGTGCTGAGCGACCTGTCACTGAGACATTGGATGGTCAGACGAGGCATTACTCGATACGCGATCTACGGCCCGCCACTGACTACATCGTGAGGCTGCGAGCGATGCGGGACACCGTGGAACTTGTCGGAGTGGAGGGCCGAGCCAGCACAAGTAAAGCCGGCTGTCATGTTCCATCCACTCTTATTGTTGCTTAAATTTGTATTATTTGCTTATTGTACTTTTCTTATTGTCCCAATATTACACTGTATGATCTCTGGTTGAAGTCCCAGCATTATACTCTGTGATCTCTGGTTAAACTCCCAAAATTGTACTATATCTCGGGGAATGATAAGGATACGCACACACCTTTGGGGTTTCCTTCCCTTTGGTGTACGTATATTGTTTGTGGTGCTGGACTCAGCATATTCTCCAACGACTGCAATCCAAGCTTTAAGCTTCACGAGTCTGAACGAACGTACAGGGCAACTACCACTCAAATGGATCTTTGCCAGTTGGTGTCTGTGACGTCTGAGTGCCGTCACAGTGACCACATCAACAACATAACGTTTTTGAAACTTGTATTTCAAATAAACAGATACAAAGTCCAATGAGGAAGTTCACCATTTCATACAATATCCAACTCCGATTCCCACGTTGAGTTGTTTCCGCTGCCCAGTGTTCCAGTCCTGCTGGCACAACTCATGCATGTTCACCTCCTCCACAGTGGCTGTTGAACGATTGTCTTGTCACGTTGTTCTCTCTCGTACGCTGGCCCATCCAGGATGATTCAAAAGCTCTCAAAGGAATTCTTTCCCGATACACAATCTTAATGAGTTTTAATCAACCTGATTATAATTGGCTCTACGCGTTAACAACCACTCAGGAGATTAATACCTCGTTCACTCATCGGAGTTAAATCGAGCACGGGACGATCAAAACGCACTAGTCACATGTCACCCGTCTCTCTACACCCCCTCTCACGGGTTTATATGGGATCACAGAACAATCCCGTGCCTTCCAGCAAATGCGATTCTCGTCCATGCTGGAAGTTTTGTCGAGAACGTTCCAGCACATTCACGAATCTCACCAGGCAGTTATAGCCTGGTGTTGGCTTAATGGTGAGGGTGGTGGCTTGGGATCATAGGATCCTGAGTTCAAATTCCACCTTTTCTGTTGAATTAATACTAGGTGGGGTTGACTCTGCCTGTCATTCTTCCGAGTCGGCAAAATGAGTGCCGGCTTGTTGGTATACTGTGCGGAGTGGCGACCGTCCAGGATTGTGCTCAATAGCCAAGGAGACTGCTTCGGCAGCACCAACAACGCTCTGCACTGCAGAGTATGGTCCCAATGATGGAGCATAGACCAGGCAGTTTACAGTACAATATTGCCCTCTACAGTCAAAATTAGGTCATTACATCAAGCAGTTTATATTACAATTTACCGATCCGTGCGACACGAAACTTATAACGTGGAACCATTAATTTTAATCATTCATTTACAGGCATTTCCTAATGCTTATCCACAAATACCACAACATCTCACTTTTAACTGACACCATACGATAAGCTTCTCACGCGTTTCACTGCCATCCATCTTGTTTTCGTTGATACGTACTTCGACTGTTTGGGTCCAAATGGCCAAGAACCTGTTTTCCTTTTTCGAGAAATTGGAAACTGTAATTTAGTCAGAACTTGTCCATGGTTCACCAAAAAATTTAATCTTACAACATATTGTGTTGCGATATTTAATCCTCGTCCCACCTCACTGTCCTTAGCGGTAACTCCAGGTGGAGTGCAGGGATTGCGTTTACTTGGCTCAACAGCGAGCTCGCTGCGTGTCACGTGGACACCTTTGCCTGGGATTTGGGCCTACA
Organism: Eptatretus atami; assembly: GCA_035128595.1. NCBI lineage: Eukaryota > Metazoa > Chordata > Myxini > Myxiniformes > Myxinidae > Eptatretus > Eptatretus atami. The sequence goes on along the minus strand of CM068964.1, from coordinate 9,805,898 downwards.
TGCTGACTTGGACACCATCTGAAGGTTTGTCACCCGGGAAATGCCTCAATCTCTAACATGCTGAAATGTAGCAATAAAAATATTTTGATTTATAATTTCTGCACGTTAGCACTTTTTGCATTATCAGTACGAGTTAACGTCATAACTCTTATTTTCACAAGATGTCTGTTTACTTCTGCCTGTTGAAAACGCATCACATAACTGATCATGCACTCACCCTCAATATCATAATCTGTTTCTCTGACTGGCAAAAACACCAGTGTCAGCTGGGAACATCGAATAAATGAGCTGCCAAATCCAAGTCCTGAACAGAAGATTAAGGATACTGTTTACAAAAAGGTATAAATTTCAATTACTGGTGTAAATCTCTTTTCATTCTTGAAACATTCACCAGAAGATGAGTATGACCTGTGGATTTATCTTTGTGGCTGATAGTGTGACCTGGCTATCGGTGGCAGTACGATGTTCCTGTACGACATGCCCGTACAGTCGGTGGAAGTACGACATGCCCGTACAGTCGGTGGAATCACGACTTGCCTGTACTGTGATTGGTGGTACGACGTACCTCTGGGTGATAGTACAAAGTATCTGTCGGCGTTAATACGACGTGACTGTCAGTTTTACTGTGAAGTGCCTTTGGGTTCTATAATTATAACAGTTACAAACAAACACGACATAATCGTGACCAAAGCTTTTCGTGCTTTGTATCTTTTACAAAAAGCTTTTAGCACGAAAAGCTTCGGTCACTATTATGTCGTGTTTGTTTGTATCTATATTTAACTTCTGTCGTACCAAACATCTGTTTAATTATAACAGTGTGGATCATGGTTATAACCCCACCACATCGTAGGGTTTCCAAGTCAACGAGCCCGTGAGATTCGGCTTCCTGGCTCAGCCTCAAACCACGAGGTGACAGGGCTTCACCCGGGAACTGAGTATCGCCTGTCCCTCTCTGCCTTCACTACGCAGGGCATCGTAGGAAATGAAACCAAGACTTTCCACACAGGTAAATCTTCAAGGGGTCACAATGTCCAAAATATGCATGACATTAAACTGGAATATTTTATCGGTTTGGAAGATCCTATTTTCCAACAATATCTATGATGTTTTTTGTTTTCCTGGCAACGTTCCTAAAAACATAACATGTAATCAACACTTCGAGATTTTTGTGTATATTTTCAGTGATATCTCAAGATACTGATGTAAAATAACCTTTGGTAATTGTTTTTTTAAATGCAGAACTTGAAACTTATAGAACACGACAAGTAATAAAGGAGGGAAGGTTAACACACAAACAATCGGGTGGAAGAGAACAGGCGATGTCCAGAGTACAGACTGACAGTGCAGAACGAGTGATGCCCAGAGAGTCAAAGTTGGTGAGAGTAGAAAACATTAAGCGGACAGACGAGAGACAACATATGGATTTGGATGGAGTCCTCTTGAATGATTTGAGGGAAAGTTGGGATTTGATGGACAAATAAGTGCAAGTGAGTGTAAAATCCACGAAGTGGATTACTGAATATCGCACCTTTTGTGGCGATGACGGATGGACATTTGCAAAGGCACGGTTTGTGAAGCCAGGTGAGAGATGCTCAAGAACGAGACACCACTGACTTCTCTGGGTAAAAGAGAGCCCTGGGCCTCATCATCTCTTCCATAGAAGACCAATATTTTCCCTCTGCTATGTCCAGGAATGAGTGCATGGTGGGATGGAGGCGTTCTGGCACATAGTGAAAAATGATACTCCATTAAACCCTGCTTTGCTTGAGGACAGACACATACTCGTTGGCCTTGTTTAGTAATCTAATGCTTTGAATTTGTCTTCCAAATTGAGAAGGCAAGTTTTCTTCATAGAATCAACCTTTCCCACAAAAGGGCGAATTGGGTGTAAAACTCTGAAAGAAGACGAGCAGGATCTTCGCAGGTTAAGGCCCTGTCACACCCTTGACGATTTAGCCAGCGTATGCCGACGTATGAAAAATTTGTCTAAAACGCTGGGCGCTGGCACACGTCGAATACGTTATGGGTAAGTTTGGTATACGTCGTAGTACGCCGAGCTGTCGAAAATTTTAACATGCTTGAAATTTTTAGACGTATGCGAGCGTATGACTCACACGTTCCGCATACGCTGGCCATAAGTTGTAGGCACGTTACGCGATCGTTGACACACGTCGACACACGTTACTTGTAAGTTACTCATAAGTCGAAACACGTCGAGGTAATGTTTAGCGTCAGTGTCCAGACTCCATGGTTTTTTTTCCTTTTCTTTTCTTCTTCTTCTTCGGCATGACGGTGATGTTGACACTTCGATTTCTAGTGCGGTTATAATATAATATAATTAATAGCCTGCCGCTCAACGATTTAATCATATAACCGCACTAGAAACTAAGTGTCAACATCACCGTCATGCAGAAGAAAGAAAAAAAAAAAAAAAAAAAAACGGAGTCTGGAACACTGACGGGTTCCTTCTGTGTGAACCCCATTTTTTATATACCAATTCCCCTAAACGCTGCCAATACGCCATTATACGGTAGCTGTAAGTTAGTAACACGTTCAGTAAGTTCTGTGGTCGTCCGGAAGACGTCAAATACATCTACATACGTCAATGTGCGTTGAAGATACGTTACACATAGGTTAGAAATAAGTTTCGGGTACGCTAAACATTACTCGACGTGTTTCGACTTATGAGTATTACAAGTAACGTGTGTCGACGTGTGTCAACGATCGCGGAACGTGCCTACAACTTATGCCAGCGTAGGCGGAACGTGTGCGTCATACGCTGGATACGTTGAAAATTTTTCAACATGCTGAAAATTTGTCGACGTACTCGGCGTACTACGACGTATGCACAGCGTGACTTCAGCGTGCTTCAGCGTGCTCTTAATATACAAAACTTACCCATAACGTATTCGACGTGTGCCAGCGTATTCGGCAAATTTTATACGTCGCCATACGCTGGCTAAAACGTCAAGGTGTGACAGCGGCTTGACACTTCGATGTCTAGTGCGGTTATGATTTGAATCGTCGAGCCGCAGCCTTTTAATAGGCTACGCCACGTGATCGTCGGCGATACGCTGCTGCGCGCTATGCATAAGTTAGACATCGTTGGGCATAGGTTGTGAACGCCGACAACACGCTCGGCATTCGTTGGTATAAGTTATCTATATGTTCGAAACGTTCTGTGTACAGTTACTAATACGTTATGCATACGTCCAACTCGTTATAAATACGTCCAAAACTGGAAAAAAAACATCAATAGTTCAGCGTACGCCAGCGTTTTACATACATTTTGATACCTTGCCATACGCTGGCTAAAACGTCAAGGTGTGACAGGGCCTTTAGATGAAAAGAGCTGTTGCATCAGAAAAGAGTATTATTTGTGGAATCCCTGGTGCTGTCAACGTCAGAGGCTGCAGAAACGTTTAGACCTTTCATTTGAAGTGGAAGGGCTGCTTTGTCGATCGAAGCCAGTCAGCCTGAAAGAGTTGCTTCACATGTTGATGTTTATGGTGTTCAGGTAAAACATCCCGTGAGGGAAAGAATGAAACGAGAACATCGCCAGTCGAGCCAAATGTAGTATAACAACAGCACGAGATTGTGACATGAAACCCGGACGTTACAGAATCTTGAAGTGAAACTGATGATGTCTGTGAATAAAATGATTGACAAGAATTAATCCTTTCATTTTGTCAGCTCTGACAATGCAAACTTCAACCTTTCAACCAGAATGGATCTGTTGCAAGAACAATTTGTAGAGTAGTTGAGGATATTAAATGGAAGAGCAGTGGTTAAGAACATTGTGGGTAAGTGGAGTTGTTGAAGGCTTTGTGGGTAAGTGGAGTTGTTGAGGGCTTTGTGGGTAAGTGGAGTTGAGGGCTTTGTGGGTAAGTGGAGTTGAGGGCTTTGTGGGTGTCAATCAGTTGAGGGTATTGGAAGTTGCATAGCAGTGTGGTATTACTGTGCATAAAATGGAGGAAGGTTTGTGAGAATGCAGAATTTGAGAAAGGTTATTGAGCTATTCATGTAGTCATTGTGTGTGTGGCATGTGTGAAGTCATGGTTTGCTCAGAGAGAGTGTGGTTAATGATGTGTCCATGATGACTTGTTGATTGTAAGTACAAGATCCATGTCTGTATTTACTTTAAACCATCGCATGAACCATATTCTCTCTCGCTGTTTCCAAGCTTCCCATGGTTCAGAACAACAGGCGGATGTGGAGACTGTGCGTGGCTTGCGTGTGTTGCAAACTGGAACTGACTATGTCCTGGTGGCGTGGGAATCTGTATCAACAGCTACAGCCTATCGCATCAGTTGGAATCTGGCTGATGGTACTCTGCTTCCCATCGTTGGCCCTTTCTGACCCTGTGCATGAAAATGGACCGAAGGGAATTTGAGTTGTGTTATGATATTAATTTAATGAATCTAAGGGTTTGATGGGACATGTGAAATGTGTCCAAGTCTGCTCTATAAACGTTTATACAGTAATGCATGTCTTGTGAATGTCATTGACATTTGACCTTTTGGTTTCTTGGTGCATGTGCTAAGAATATATTGCAATGCATTCAAAACCAAATGACCAAGTTCATAAATATTGATTGCATCCATAACTCTATCCAAGTCCCCAAATGCTTATTCTGCTCAGAATTGTTTCCGTTGTTATGTAATTTGCTTGCAGGAGGTCCTGAAAGAAGGCGTGTGGTCCAGCCAGGAAGTATACCCCTTCGCTTAGAAGGGCTTAATCCAGGTTCCACTTATACAATTCGCATCTGGACCCTGCAAGGAAATCGTGAGGCTCGGGTGGCCTCTGTCATGGCCACAACACAACGCACTTTGGAGACAGGTCAGAGATCGCTCAACCATTGTGGCATGACCTCGGTTTGTATGGTCCACATCTGGAGTGCATTGTATTTTTGATAACGCCGCAGTTTTCAGTATCATTGGTACTGTAAGGACTATTTTATTTATTTATTTATTTATTATACTAACCAAATAGGTTTTTTTTTTCAATTGTATAATGTTTATGAGCCATGGATTAGTGATGTGATATTTTGGTTTTTATATCCATTTCCATGCCTGTTCAAATTTAACTTTCCTTTCTGTTTCCTATCTTTTCATCTGAATCCCATTCCTACCCTGGTTATCGTTTCTGCCAACATTCCCAATCGATTACTCTCCTAGTTGTTCCGGTTCCTTATTAACAGTTTGAAGAAGTCAGACACGATGGTGCAGAGGGAGTGGACTTGCCTAACCCTAACAACTGTCCAATCTGTGTGTGATTCCCAACCCGGCTCTAAACTTTAGGATTGGTGCTTCAGAGGCCGAGAGTTGCATGACAAGTTGTCATCACTCGGATGGATATTTAGCTGGGTGTCGTATCTGTTAGCATTGCTTGGTGGATGTTAACATTCCATGGTGTCCTTTGTGAAGAGTAGGCACTAGTAGTAGAAAATTACAAATTCCTACCCTGACATTCTACAATGTTGATTAACAAATTTCGACAAAGTATTACCCGCAAGTTCGGGTTCGGGCATCCCATTACCCACTATCGGCCAGCGGTTCATGACAGAGCATGAAACATGGCCGGGATAAGTTATAACAATCGGTTTAGAAGTAATGAGTATGACATGGAAGCGTCACACCTATGGTGAGGACACCAGAGGGTACAATCCAAATAATATAAATAGGTTAAGGGACTGCTTTGCCTGCATTTCTTCTTCTCCTCCCGTTGGCTTTGTCTGCACTTCTCCTCCTCCCAGCTACGTGCACACATTTCTTTGACTGTAAATCCACCTTTGCATGTTCATCGTATGCAGTAGGTATCATGACTTTCGTAAACCCTCGTTTAAGGATGTTTTCCAGCTAAGAACACGCGTTCTGCCCCTTACGGACAGCTTTTTTGCTTTCATGCAGCCGAGATTACACGATATACGTTTTGTGTGTATACTTTGTCATCACGCTCGATGGTATTTGACCATATGGCTCAGCGGTTAACTTGCATGACTGGAACTGCAGATCCCGAGTTCAAATCTCACTCGCATCAATTTTTTTATTTTTTTTATTTGTTAAAATATCTATTTTGTTCAACAACCCGAACAAGCGAGCTTGACATCGTTTTGAAGCAGGAGAAATAGATTTAAGTTGAGATGTCACACATGAGTTCTTCGTGGTGGATGAGTTTTAGGAATTACCATTTTGCACCACGAGCAAGCGACCAATAATAAATTTGTTTAGTCTTGGTAGTTAAAGCACGTCCACTTCACTTTAACCTCAGTTGTGTCAAGATTATTGCACCCGTGATTTCATAGGTTTCCGCTAGTAGAAGATTATTACGACTAAATGACGAAGTAGCATCAGTGTATGAAACGATCTGCTTACTGAAGTGAAGGAGAACAAAAATGTTTTGCTGTGAACAGGAATACTAATGTATGTAGAAATGCCAAAGTCCATGTAAGATGTTGGGGGGAGGAGATTGAAGGAGGGGGTTGGTGGCAGAGGGGGCAGAGGGGGCATGGCGAGTGAGGAGTTGGAGAAGGAATCGTTCATTTATTCTTATGCAGCACATGGCTGGTGGGTTGCATTAGTTTTTGCAGGTGTGTGTCAATGCTGCTGATGCAGTGCCCTTCATCGGTTAGAGGAGGATTTTGTAATTTGTTCAAGGTGTAACTTGCTTCATCTACGTGGAGAACACCTTGGGATTTTTTTTTAACGTCCACCAATGAATGCTGGTGGACAGGACACCCCTTTTAACATCCATCCAAGGAACAGTGCACACATGGATGCCTCACTCTGCCTGCTAAAAAAACAAAACCAGGATGACAGTTTGTAGCTGTGCTGAGATTCAAACCCAGGCTGGACAGCTCAGAGGCAGGTGCGCATATCTGGAGGCTATCCTGTCAGCCATGAACAAATAATGAAGATTTTTTTTTTCATGTTTATAACAAGATCGAGCATTTGATAATGCTTCGTCTCGCCCAGATATTTGTCTCAGCTACTTTGGTTTATTTCTGTAACATCCTTCTTAGTTGCTTCCCCCTGTCCTTCCCTTATTTTCACTTTTTCCCCTGTCCGAGTCCCCTTTACTTTTTACCCCGTCAAAATCAGTCATTCTCTCCCCCATGTGCTCCCTGACCCCTGAGCCCACTCTGATGCACACACACACACACACACACACACACACACACACACACACACACACACACCTCTGACTCACTCTCTTTTGTTCTGATGAAGGGTTAATGCCAGAATGTTAGCTTCTCCTTGCTTCATGCAGTGGTTGGCATGCCTCAATCAACCAACTTTCGGCTGATTTAATCCATCGATGAATTGATAGAGTGAATTAATGTGGTGTTTATAACGTACAGGCACATTATGGGACAATTATCCTCAGTACTGGGAATATATTAGTTCTGGCTCACCACCCTCTTTTGAGTGTGCGCGTTCTCATTCGCATGACCTCCCCCATGTCTGTTGTGGCTCATTTTCTCATTTTCCATCATTTTCTGGACCACTAATCATTTAAAATAAAATTACAAGTAACACATGAAAACAAAAAAATGACAAAGATGCAGAACTCTACTTATCACAAAACATTTTATAATACAGTATTAAAACAGCTTTCCTTCAGTTTACATTTCTACTTTCCATCCAAAGTTTTATCTAAATCTCGATAAACTGTACAATTGAGAAAGCTTTCGAAAGTTGACAACACAGGGTTTTGTTTGAACATACTGTATATTTATTTTCTTCAATATAATTATTTTCTTTTGATTTCTTTTTTATAACTGCCTTCGTTCCTCTTAATGATTTTATGTCCTCTTAACCCTTCCTTAATTCCTCCTTCAATAAAAGAATTGGTCTTCACAATTTCTTCAGCTATTGACTTTGGTTCTGGTTACCCTCGCCGAAGGAGAGGGTATTGCATTTTGGTCCGTTTGTTTCTGTCTGTCCTGTTCGTCTGTTCTGTTGGATTCGCTATATATGCTAGATACCCTTATTGTCGGTTTTCTGTGGTGTGTGGTGTGTTGTGTGTGTGTGTGTGTGTGTGTGTGTGTGTGTGTGTGTGTGTGTGTTCTGCAACGCGAGGCTCCACAGCATGAACCAGCGAACCGATTTCGATGAAACTTTGCCAACAGGTGCCATATGGTCTGGAATGTGCGCATTGAATTTTCGTTGCCTAGCAACCACCCGTTGCTGTGCAGCGGCCGAAAAACCGCGTACAGTATTTTCAATACTTGTCCTTCAGTTTTGAATGTAGAGAAACGAGACTTCGGAATTAAACACTTCGAGATATTTAGAAAATTTTACTCGAGCCGATTTTTGATTGAGGTTTATATTTTTCAAATGGTAGTCCTTCAAAAATCGGGTGTCTATTTACCGTCATTTTTATGAGGGGCTTCGGAAAGTGGGCGGAGCTTAGGAAAGTGGACGGGGTTGATGAAAAGTGGGAGTGGTGTAGGAAAGTGGGAGTGGCTTAGGAAAGTGGGCGTGGCTTATGAAACATATTGTGTGGCTCAGGAGGTGTGGTCAAACAAGAGCATTGAGAGAAGTTTATCGGGTTTCCGTCTGTGTGTGTGTGTGTGTGTGTGTGTGTGTGTGTGTGTGTGTGTGTGTGTTGTGTGTGTGTGTGTGGGTGTGTGTCTGCAACGCGAGGCTCCACAGCACAAACCAGCAAACCGATTATTTTTCAAATGGTAGTCCTTCAAAAATCGGGTGTCTATTTACCGTCATTTTTTTGAGGAGTGCCAGTTGGCAAAATACGCAATAGGAAAAATCTTGCCAGGCAGAGGAACATTTGTATGTGAACCAATACGTCTTGGCAATGAATCTTCGTCGGTGGATCGGTCAGAATGAAAAGCATCGTATCCAGCGCTTCGATCCTAGCGAATCCCTCGTCGCCTACCGGCTTGTATGTTGTTTGTCTGCACAGAACTTTTGTGTTTTTTCTCCGCATGCGCTTGTCGGATTGAAATGAAATTTTCAACGTTAGTGCGACTTCTCTTGTAAAATGTTTTAATGATAATTACAATGTCATAGGTCATGTGGTGTGACAGCCATGTTGGAAAAACGGCAAAACGGCAAAACTTTGGACCTCAGTAGAGGATAAATGGGGCTTCTGAGGCATCCATGCAAATGAATGGGGAAAAGTGGGAAAACTCTCAATCAACCCCGAAAAAACCCTAAACAGGAGACGGATTCCTCCCCCTCCCATACAAATGAATAGGGGAAACTCTCTGACTCGAGGCCCATCATTAAAACGGAGAATGATTTTCTCCCCCCCCCCCCCCCATACAAGCCCTCGTGTTAATTGAGACATGATTCCCCTTAACCTCCCATACAACTCAGGTAAATGAGACGTCTCAAGCCCCGCACCCAAAATAGGAAGAATGATTTGCTCTCCCGACCCACCCCCGGCCCCTCCTGGACTCTCGAACTCAAGGCCATGGCAGTCAAAAGAGATATCCCGGATCTCTGCCCCATTGAAGCACATGTAAACTGAGACTTACTGATTTCCTTTATATTTTAATTACACTCACAAAAGAGTGAATAGGAAGTTTTTTTTTTAAGTGTTTCAGTTCGTGCCGTCAAAATGAGGAAGTAGTCTGTGAGAGACATAGGCCTCGGTTAATTTTAAATCAGAACACTAAGCAGTTTTTAAAACGAAAGTTTATCAAAATCATTTAAAGAATTTTCATTTTCGTGTTAAAATCAGTTAGACTGCTCGAGAACGTATCGCCCACGTCTTCCCCAAGCTGCCTCGCCCGAATCAAGTCATTTCCCATCTGGTACACACCCTGGGAAAACCATTGTTGGG
>CM068964.1:9754794-9765537 GCA_035128595.1 Eptatretus atami | reverse complement strand
AATTGACCCAATGGTTTCAAATGAGTGTTCCAATGCGAAGCGTAAAAGTAACATCACTACATTCGTAGATGGCAGTATACAAACAATTATGCTTCAGCCCAGTAACTACAACGAAAAAAACGAACAAAAAGAGTACGTGGAGGAGGGCCTAATAGCAGTCATTTTGGAGTCCTGCAGGCGGTGTGGTGGCTCTCACACTGATGTCTTATCGGCAAAATTGGCCCCCTTCTAAAAAATAGTGAAGATCGCTGACATAGCACAATATCTCAAAAATTTGTGGACCGATTATAACAAAACAAGGTGGATTAGTTCGTTAGGTGACAATAACAAGCTGCTTAGATTTTGGTTCAGGTTCGGATACAGATCCAGCGTATCAGTGGGATACAAAACGAAAACGGTTCAGCCTGGAGAAGGTATGTGCTCTACCTTGTGCCGTTCAAGTTCTGTGATGCGGTACCAGTAGAGGCCTATCAAAGAATAACGCTATGGTTAAATAAATATCTCTGGCCTATTATTATCAATGCCTAAAGACCACTCTCTTCACCTCTTGAATGACATCCATTGTCACTTGCATCATCGTACTGCCTCCTTTTGACTCTCAGTACCCTTTGTGATCCTCCCCTAGAGGGTGCAGAAGCCGAGAGGCTGACATTGAGGTCAGGTACAATAACATCCCAGGTGATTCGGGGACTGCACCCTGGCCTAACCTACACCTTCACGATCAAACCCATGTTTGGTGACACCGAGGGTCCACCCATTGAGACGTTGGTTTTTGTTGGAGGTATGTAAAGAACGGTTGTGTTTTGAGCTTCTTGCATTTCTCCTCCACCAAGTTAAAATCGCTTTGAATGGAGCTACGATGTATAGTTTAAGTTCACCATTACACTATATATTGTTTTAGTGTGCAATTTTTATTTATTTATTTATTTATTTCCATGTGTAATGTATAATTTTATATGCTTATGATTAACGAGATTGCTTCCAGCTAACATCACAGGCACAACACTTTGTGGCTTGTGTAACTCAGAGCTCTTTCTGATGATTAATGTCGTTCAGCTCGTAACAGCCTACATCACACACAATTTTGTCTCAGCTGCCATACTCAAACCATAGAGTTAATTTTTGATCATTCAGGGCAGTTGGAGGTGACTCCTGACCACGAGTAAAGTTTTGATTAAAGCACAATGATATCTATATATATATATTGTTGTGGCCACGGGTACCGAGACACCAGCTTGTCACTCGGGGATTAATCCCCGGTTGTTCTCGGTGGAGCCGGACCTGGGGTCACCGCTCACAATTAACATTGTGGTACGGTGGGTTGTTTTAAAACCACGAACGCCACCCCAGTCAACCACGAGTTCCAGTGTCCACCATCTAATTATTCTGTTTAACTGGAGGTCACATGGTTACCTGAGTGGGGAGTGCGCCCTCGCAAAGCACCAATGTTATCTCGATTAGATTTTAATTAGGGCGGCCGAGCGTTTTAACCGCTGGTGCGTGCCGACGATTTTTGGTCAAATCTGTGGTCATTACCTCCCAGTCTATCTCGGTTCGGAACAATGCTGGACCAATGGAAGGAAAGGACAAACACGGACAGGTTGGAAATCGACAAATAATTTATTATAATAAAATTAATAAATAAAAAAACTTTTTATTTTCTGAGGTAAATAAAGAATGAATTTCAAAGCAAAATCAATCAAATGCCAGGAAAGAGACAAAGAGCAGATGCTTATCGGGGGTTGACTTACAGCTAAACACAGACATGGGTACCCAACAGATCTTCGGGGGAGGGAAAGAATCATCTCACTCACCAGAGGGTAATCGTCCCTGAAGTGAAAACGTCCTGAAATATGTGCGTGCGTGTCACGTCCGTCGCCAGCACCCAGCTTTGCCGTGCACCCTCTCACGAACAGCCTTGAATGCCAGTCGACATCTGGAGGGCACCGGGTCGTCTGTCGCGGGTTTAGACCCTGGTGTTGTTGGTGACCGACCCGTGCCTCACTTGTTGGCGGTGCTGCTCACACCCACACGTGCACCACACGCTCACTTGCCCAAGCACTGGGAAGGACGAATTGTCTCGTTGGCGCTGGTCAGACACTGCTTCTTGCTCGCTTCTCAAGCTTACTTCTTTGTTCTCTTCTCCTCCCTGGCTTTCTTTCGCCCCGCTTTCTTTCGCCCCGCTTTCTTTCGCCCCGCTTTCTTCGCCTCCGCTTTCTTTCGCCTCCGCTTTCTTTCGCCTCCGCTTTCTTCGCCTCCGCTTTCTTTCGCCTCCGCTTTCCCCTCGCTTCCTCTCTCCTCTGCTTTTTCTCCTCACAGAACGTACCTCTCGTTCGTTTTATATCTCGGTGCCGTCTTCGTGGGTGCAGTCCGCCCCAAGCTCACCCGCCCCACTTGCGCACAGTTACCATGACGACCATGCGCCTCCAAAAAAGGCGGGCTTCAGAGCTCGCGAAAGAAATGTGTGTGAACGTGTCTGTCGTAAAGCAAAAAGCTTCCCATAAGAGAGGGGATCTATCCTTTACTCTTCTCAACACATCACATTTAAGATCCCATTAGACATGGGGATGGGGCTAATCTGAACATGCGTTTAAGGAAATAACTGTCTGAGGACCTGGATGTGTGGATGCATTCATCAGACTGGATTCTGAAATCCGTAACAATATATATTATTATCATCGTACCTTGTATAATCAAGACCCAATCATGTCTCTCATCCGTAATTGGAGGCAACAACCAATCAGCTCTCACTTAATCAATTATCCTCAGGTAGCTATGATCTTTCTAATTACTCCTCCCCCGCTCTTCTTGCCAAAGAAAGCTGCATAAAACAGCCAAGAAAAGCTACACAAAGTTTCTGTTTTTTTAACATAGGAAATGGTTAATCGAGTTTGTAAAGTTTCATTGTAGGTCTTAAGAGCTAAATATCATCGTCGTCGTCGTCGTCATCCCGTTTCCATACTTGCATGTGTAAACCGATATAAAAGTGGAGTTAATGTTAATGTAATACTTCAACACCAGAGGGCCATCATTTAATATTTCATCCTGGACATTGCTGGATTATATCTCGCAAACTGTGACTGTGCTTTCCTTGCAGAGCGTGAAAGGCCGATCGGTATGGTTGGAGATCTTCGTGTGGTCGGGTACAATGGAGACTCGCTGCGCCTTGTGTGGGATGGAGTCCCCCAAGTAACAGCCTATCGAATAACCTGGCGCCTTGTGGACGGTTGGTGTTGAAAGAGCACATGATTTACACAACGTTATAAAATGCCTGTAGAGTTTGACACCATATCCCAGAATACAATGCAGTGTGTCAGACTGATCAGCACTCAAATGCAGAGAGTAGTGGCACAGAGGAGCATTTTCATCGACGGTCCAATTAAATATAAATTTCCAATGATAAGACGTCGGGAAGTGGTGATTATTGTCGTTGCCAACTGTGTGAGATCAAAGTGAAGAACGTAAACGATGTCCAGAAAATGTATCAAATTCTTGGAATCCTTGTGAGTTGTGGCACAACTGCAACTGTGGCATAATGAAACACATTTGACAATGTTGCTGATACATACTCGATCTTCACATGGTTTTAAACACACTCTGCAGGCTTGCTACTCTCTATTGTTGATATTGCCCAACCAGTCGAGGCAAGCCTGCAGAGTGAGCGTCTTTGAATCTCCTGAACTCGGCCTATTGGCAGAGAAGGTATTCGATGAGACGTATTTAATGAAAGTTGGCAGCCTATGTCTACCATCGTAAGCATGAAGTCTCTTCATTTTGGCAAATTTGAATTATCTGCAGCTTCCCTGCTGAATAACCAACTGCACAAATATGAGTGCAATAAAGGCTGACATGGTTGGTGAGCTGGTTGATGAGAGGGGCAGTGAGATGGTTGACGATCCATATCGTATATGATAAATACGATCATGATATAAACTTGAGAAAAATCCAATTTCATCTCTACCCTTACATCGCCACATTTAAAGTTTTTTTATTTATTATTATTATTTTATTTTCTAACCCTCACCGAAGGAGAGGGTATTGCATGTAGGTCTGTTTGTTTGTCCGCACAGAACTTTCATGTTTTTCTCCGCAACCGCTTGTCAAATCGAGACAAAATTTTCAACATTGGTGCGAGTACTTATGTAGAATGTTTTAATGATAATTATGACGTCATACGTGCCTTTGTTTTGACATTATCATTGCATATGTAGAACGACACATCCGATCAGTATGAAAAATTTTGAGGGTCATCTCGGGATAAAATGGCCCACAAAAAAAATTGATGACGTCATCAGTCACGTGATTCAGTAGCCATATTGTTTAAATTTTTAAAAAACCTTCAAAAAATATTATTCTCCGAAGTGGCTGAACAGATTGAGGCGAAACATTACACGTATGACCGCCTGTCCATGAGGAATAAAAGGTTCACACATGTGATGTCATTGGTCACATGGTTTGGCAGCCATATTGGATTTCCCCTAAAACCTATAAAAATACACCACTCAAAAGAAGTCCTGGCGAGGGTCTGCAATCTGATTACTATTTTTCTTGTTTTACTTGCATATGCTTTCGTTATCTCGTGATTTGTCTCCATTGATGAAAATAAGCCTTTTACAAGTCGTAGTTTGTGTGTTTGTGAAATATTTGGTAAGATGTTATGAGCACATTTAGAAACTAGAAAGCATCTCAAAATGAAAAGCCCATCCGCGTCCGCTTTGTACTCAAACTGAACTTGCCGAAAACAACGGCTTAAAAAAAAAAGGAAGCATATTTTATTAATTGGTGTTCACCATAAAATATTCTCATAATAAAGTTTTGTTGAAAATTTCATGACAAAAGCTGAAATGGTAAAAAGGTTATGGCCTAGGCAGATACACTGAAGCTCAATGGTGAATAAATACAGAAACATGGAGGTGATTACAAATTCTGGCTGCCTCTTGTAACACAGCGGTGGAAGGGATGGTAAAGGCTATTTCTACTCACTGTGACTTTGCCCTTACCATTTTGACCAAATTAAAAAAAAAAAAATTCTCCATCGTCTCATAACAAAGGTTTGCTGAAATTTTTATAACAAAAGCTCAAATGGTAAAAAAAAGTTATGCCCTGGAAACACACACACACACACATGATTGCAAAACCCCATCTCCCGCTGTGCAGGGGACAGGCTAATAATGGTAGAAGGTACAGGCAGAGCTAGAGTATAGTGAGTATCCAAATGACCACCTGATGGATTAATTCCATGGCAGGCAGAGAAGAGCAAACGCGTGTGGTTCGGCCTGATGTCACATCGTACACATTGGATGGTCTGCGAGAGGCTGCAGTCTATCAACTGCGGGTGTCAGCTTTGGTCGGAGATAACGAGGGGAGGCCGGTCACCATCACGGCCAGAACTCAGGATCCTTCAGGTGAGAGCATTACCACGTTGGTTCATACGAGTGCTCTCTATCCAGGGATGTCAAGCTCATGTCAAGCTTCGGGTGAAACTGAAAACCCCCTGATCGGATATACCGTAACTCCACCTGCTTTTGAGACATTACTTGGTACTCGAAGTAAATTTAAAAATTATCTCCACCTTCAATATGTAATAAACATAACTTTTGAAATCACAATACAGTTTTCCATAATGTTTGTTGTAAATGTGCTTTAAAACGTTTCAGCTATTTTTATGTAGTGTAGGGGATGGGGAGACCTTTGATTGTCCCCGTTAGTGAACAACCACTTATGCTTGATAAAGATCGGGTTCAGAAAAAAATGCAATGATTACAACTTGTGGATGTAGTAAGGATGCAGGGAGTCATGGTTGAATCAGTCATTTAACCTCTTCAGATATATGCTTGATTCTTCCTACTATGACCTCTAGCACAGAAAATATACTTCCTGTTGTCTCAACATTGTGGTTTCATTGATGTACTTCTTCATTCTCTTGTTCAGTAAATGCTCCTTTTGCTTCATAATCTCCCAGTAAATGTTCCTCTGGTTTCCTGATAACACCGTAAATGCTCCTCCAGCTTCCTGATCTGACAATGCATGCATTACCTTGGCCCTGTTCCCTTTCCTTCATTGTTCTTCATCGATGCTCCACCTTGTAATATCTTGAACCTCATGCGGAGAATGTTTGTCTATGTGTCCTCTCTCGTCTCTCTCCTCTCTCTCTCTCTCTCTCTCTCTCTCTCTCTCTCTCTCTCTCTCTGTCTCTGTCTCTGTCTCTGTCTCTGTCTCTGTCTCTGGTCTCGTGTCTCTGTCTCTGTCTCTGCTGTCTCTCTCTGTCTCTCTCGTCTTCTCTCTGTCTCTCTCTGTCTCTCTCTCTCTCGTCTCTCTCTCTCTCTCTCTCTCTCTCTCTCTCTCTCTCTCTCTCTCTCGTCTCTCTTCTCTGTCTCTGTCTCTGTCTCTGTCTCTGTCTTGTCTCTTCTCTGTCTCTGTGTCTCTGTCTCTGTCTCTGTCTCTGTCTCTTCGTCTCTCTCTCTGTCTCTCTCTGCTCTCTCTCTGTCTCTCTCTGTTCTCTCTCTGTCTCTCTCTGTCTCTCTCTCTGTCTCTCTCTGTCTCTCTCTGTCTCTCTCTCTCTCTCTTCTCTCTCTCTCTGCTCTCTCTCGTGTTCTTCTCTCTGTCTGCTCTTCTCTCTCTCGCTCTCTCCTCCTTCGTCTCATTTCTCATCTCTCTCTCTCTCTCTCTCTCTCTCTCTCTCTCTCTCTCTCTCTCTCTCTCTCTCTCTCTCTCACAGTCCTTTCCCCTTCCCTGCCTAACTCCTTTCCCCTTGTTATGAAGCAAATGGACGCAGGGAACCGGTTCGGCCTCGATCCCCCAGCACGCCGGTCTTTACCGGTGAGCTCTAAGCAAGAACCCTCTTCTGAGTCTTGCTTAGCTTTCATATCTTCATCATCATTTTCAAACCATCCTTTGATTCTCTAAACTCCAGAACATGTTTACCCAACTTCCTTATTTCATTTTCTACCTGTCCTGCCATCTCTCATCTAACCTTTCACCATTTTAATCGTCATGTTTTGTTCACAACCTCGATTTCATTTCCCCATGTTCTGTGGTGATGCATTCTTTCTTTGCATATCACATTCTGAACTAGCCAGTTCATAGAACACCTTACCTTGCACAGTTGTGATAAAAAAAAGGACATGGGCAGGGTCTGCGAGTAGCAAATTCAGTTTGTCATGATTATGTAAAGTGCTGTAATGTTTTGTCCAAGTCCTGCCAAACGCAAGGTTTTTGAATGTGACAATAAGGTGATTTGTGTTCTACAGTATTTGAATATATAATTCAATTGAAGTACAAAGATTTTAAAGGTTGTCGAAAAAAAAAAAAACATTTCGAAAGCTTATGGTGGGTTTTCATGGGACACGCGAACGGTTCGTGAAGGATGCGAATGTCGAAAAAATGGCAAAGTCCAACATTCGTATTTTAGGCTCCAAAAGTTCGCCAAACATGCGCGGGGGTTCGGAAGCGTCGTCAATTGTTCGCAGGAGTCGATTTTGTTCGGCGGGAATTTCAAACTTTTTTGATGACGTCGAGTCATCATCATCAGTCATCAATTTTGAAACTCGAGTCTGTGGTTGATCAAACTTTTTTTCACCTCGCGTTATCTATAATAATTATAAGAGACATTTGGAATCTAATAATCACAGAAAGGAAAGGGAGGGGGGGGATTGTGCCGTTGTGTACACAATGAATCTGCTCTAACCCGATGACCTCTTACTTTATTTATTTGGTTAACATCAAAATTTTGCAGATTCCAAACAGCTGTCCATCTCTGAGGTGTTGCTTTAGTGCAGCAGATAACTGCCAAAATAGCCCTAGAATACTTCGGTTGTGATGCAGCATGAAATTTGGCACAAATACTCTCTTTGGTCTACTGTGTTAAAAAATGGCGCTGGCCACGAAAAAAATCAAATCGAAAAAAAATGCAAACTGAGTCAGTACCCTCTCACAGTGGAAGATGGCGACTCGAGATACTGGAGAAGTTGTCATACTGATGTATGACAGGTCCAGCACTGCTGCCACTGTGGACGAGGCTAGGCTTGACATGTTTGCCAGAAGCAGAGGCCTTATGAGGCCATCCACCAACCAGAGCAGCTCTGCTCCAACACACCAGACGTGCTGCCTACCAGGCTGGTTGTGTGTGGGCCCAGGCAACCCAATTCAGCCAGAAGCAGAGAGCCCTGCTGACTGGGGATGCAGTGGTTTGGTGAAGAATGGCAGGTCTTCTGGACAGCCAACTCTCCCATTTCTCAAAGTTGCCAACAATTGACCAAATGTGGCTGTAAATCAGGCTGTCGTGGGAGTGCAAGTGCTACAGACTGGGTCTGAGCTGCACAACTCTATGCAGTTGCAGGTGTGAGGTTCTAACAGCTTTTCACCTGTTTGGTGGAGGGGTTTATATTTATTTATTTATTTTTCTTCTCAGGAAGAGAGCCTGGTAGAAAATGCTGCATAGCATGGCTCAGCATCTCCTATGACGACTAACCGTCCATGGTTGATTTTTCCTTTGCAAAATGGGAAGAATTTTTCTGTCCATATCTGAACCATATCTGTCAAGTTAGTAAACGTAAAAAAAAAATCTTGATTTTGTTCCAAACGCTAGTTCGTGAACAATGGTTTATAGCTATTGTGGCAGCCATCTTGGACTCCATCTTTGTTTCAGCAGTATGCATGGGAACTAGGAATCTAAAACCATGTCCACCTAATTAGTTGATCCCAAAAACTAGGTATAGATCCAAAAAATATGAGTCTATATCTATTATTTCCTGAAATATGAGCATTGTTTTGTTTTGGCGGAGACATCTTGGATGCCATCTTTGTTACAACCATGCTGTGAGGTGTTACATTACAAGAATAATCATGCTAAAATCTTTAGACACAAAAAACTTTGGTTTACACCCTTAATGTTGTGTTTTGTTTCAAATATTCAGCTGCAGAAGAGGAATTTAGCCTGGTGTTGGCATAGTGGTTTGGGTAGTGGCTTGGGATCCAAAAGGTCCTGAGTTCAAGCCCCGTTGGCCGCTTGAATTAATACACACCAGGAGGGTTGACTCACCTGTTCAGTCCTCGAGGTCGGCGAAGTGAGTACCCAGTGTACTGGGCCCGGTGTTACGGCCCCGGTTAAAATAGGTGTACCATATCCCGTGGTCGTAAGGAGGCGACCAGGGTTGCGTTCAGGAAGGGCATCCGGCGTAAAAACCTGTGCCAAATCAAATCACTATGCGGATCATACGATTGATCCGCTGTGGCGACCCCTAACGGGGAGCAGCCGAAAGAAGAAGAAGAAGAAGAAGAAGAAGAAGAAGAAGAAGCTGCAGAAGAGAATTTCTGTGCATATGGCGCCATCTTGAAAAAATGGTCGCCATTCTTGGAATTTTGCGTGGCGGCGCCTTTTTTTGAAAACAATGACCTTCAAAGAGTATTTGTGCCAAATTTCATGCTTGCATCACAAACCGAAGTATTTTTGCAGTTATCTGCTGCACTACTTTGTCTATTGTCTCTTTGCTCAGTGAATGAAAAGGTCTGATCACCAATTATCCCGTTATCTGATTGGTGTGAAATTTACCGATCTGCCTCCTTTCTCTGACCTAGTGGTTAATTTGCTGATTCTTCAATGAAGTCCATGTGGACAAATGCACGTAGGGACTCGCAGACCACAATAAGAGATGAGTTTCTTTAGGAACATCCCAAAAACTTTTTTGTATTCATTGCATCATGTTAAATGCCATCCAAACTTCCTCAGCATGCCCTGAAGCCCAGGCCGATCTCGTGTTCCTTGTTGATGGCTCGAGCTCGGTGAACGTGGAGAACTTCCGGTTGGTGAAGGACTTCCTGTCTCGTGTCATCTCATACCTCCCTCATATCGGTGCTGATGGCACACAGGTAAGTAGGACAGTGAGTGTATTTATATCCATTGTGTGCCTGCCACAGATGATGAGTTAAGAAAATAAAATGTAAAAGGTGCTTGAATGTGAGTATAACTTTATATTTACTTCCACCACCAATAGTGGGCTCCGGTTATGTTTTCACCCTTGTTTGTCTGTCTGTCTGTTTGTCTGTGAGCAGGACATCTCAAAAGGTTATGGATGGATTGGGACAAAACTTGGTGCACAATGATGGTTGGGTGTGTGACAATGACAAATTTATTCGATTTTGGTGAAGATCCGTATCCTAGAATTTTAAAAGTGATTCTTCGCCATTGAGAGATGGAGTCAAAAACGATATATAACACAATGTCTCAAAAAGTTATGGACTGGTTATGACAAAACTTGCTGGATGAATTGGTTAGGTGACAAGAACAAGCCCATTCAATTTTGGTTCTTCTCTGGATGCAGATCCGGCCTATCAGTGGGATAAAGGCCAGATCAGATCTGTGACTTGCTACAGGTATCATGTAAACCTGTACTAACCTGTTCCATGGTCGGGTTGTCTGCGACTAAACCGTCTCCCCCACCAGGTCTTCTGGTGAGGAGGGTGTTTGGATATGCACACCCAGCAGGATTAAAAACAAAACCTGTCAAAGGGCGGAGGAGCTCCTTGTGAGCCAGCGGCCATCCATATCTAGTGCCCAACTGTGTCTGCGGACGTCCTCCTGCAGTTGGGTTACGTCTTATGAGGAGGTTGGTGGCAGGATTTGCACTCTGGCCACCGTAAAACCCTTCATTTCGCAAAACACAAAAACGCCAAGAAATCTGAAAACCCACTCAGTGGGAGTACCTCCTGTGCAGCTTCCCTTCGCAGGGCAGCTCACTGGATGAC
>CM068964.1:9701362-9733567 GCA_035128595.1 Eptatretus atami | reverse complement strand
CTAAGAACGTAAAGCATGGGGTTATGAGCATTCTGAAGAGAACAACATCTATTGCTACTTTAAATTAATTTATATTCTAATCGGAGTAATTTTGTTTTTTTTAATTTATGGTATTTATTTCTGGTAGATTATACACGTTGCTGCGTTTGAGCCTGGGGAGTAACTGCTGAAATATACACTACTGGTCAAAATTTTAGAACACCCCCATTTTTCAGTTTTTACTGAAAATTAAGCAGTTCAATTTCCAGTTGAATAACCTGAAATGGTGCAAAGCTAAGCGGTAAACTGCCAGAGGTTAAAAAAACAAAAGTTTAGGTTCCAAAAAAATGAAAAATAATGTAAATTTCAGAGTTGTTAAAAAAGGCCCTTTTCAGGGAACAAGTAATGGGTTAGCAACTGCAGCTGTTCTGCAGCAATGGAAGTAAATTAAGCCTTGAAAGTTGATGCAAACAATTCCTACCGTGTCCCAACTTTTGTTGATTAGTTACCAAAACCATCTGTCTGTATTGCAGTGTTGGAACAGACTGTGTTGCTTACACTCTCTGAAGCATTATTTGGACAATATTGCACTTGCAGGAAGTGTATATTGCTATCATAACGGCGAGAAAAAGACAATTAACAAAGGAAGACAGACAGACCATTATAACCCTTAAAAGTGAAGGGTCTTTCCTTTAGAGAAATTGCAAAGAAGCCAAGGTGTCAGTGAGTACAGTTTCTACACCATCAAAAGGCACTTTGGAAACTGAGTGGAAACTCTGATAGGAAGAGGTCTGGCAGACCCAAAGCCACAACACAATCAGAGACAAGTTTCTGAGAGTCAACAGCTTGCGTGATCGGCAGCTCACAGGACAGCAGCTTCAAGCACAGCCTTTACACTGGTCGAAAGTAAGGAAGTCTCAGTTTCAACTGTGAAGAGAAAACTTCGAGCTGCAGGTTTGACAGGTTGAGTGGCAGTAAGAAAGCCATTGCTAAGATGAGCAAAATAAGAAAAAGAGGCTTGCCTGGGCAATATGAAGCACCGCCAGTGAATACTAAAAACTGGAAAAAGGTCTTATGGACGATGAATCAAAATTTGAAACCTTCGGTTCATCACACAGGGGTTTGTACACCATCGAGTAGGCGAAAGGGATGGTCCTCAGTGTGTGACACCAACTGTTCAAACATGGAGGAGGAAGCGTGATGATCTGGGGCTCTTTTGCTGGATCCAGAGTCGGTGACTTGCACAGTTACTGGCCACCCTGAACCAAAGGGCTACCACAGCATTTTTGCAGTGCCATGCAATACCTTCTGGTCCACGCCTAAGTTGGTCAGGGGGTTCATCCTGCAGCAGATAACGGACACAAAACATACCTCAGGCTATGTCAGAACTACCTTCGAAGAAAGAAGAAGACGGTTGGCTTCAAATCATGAATGGCCACACAGTCTCCAGACTTAAACCCCATCGAGCTGTTTGGGATGAACTGAACAGAAGGGGTGAAATCAAAGCAACCTATAAGTGCAACATGTTTGTGGGAACTTCTGCAACAGTGTTGGGAAGAACTTCCAAACAATATTTGATTTCCATTGTGGAAAGAATGGCCAGAGTATGTTTGGCTGTTATATCTGCAAAAGTGGCTACTTGATGAGTCAAAAACTTAGATTAAATTTGTTCAACAAAATGATCCCCGATTCTTTTTATCTGCAATTGTTTATTTGTTCTCTGCTTTAATTTCAGAGCACATTGAAACATTTAACTGCTAAAATTTCAATAAAAACTGGAAAAAATGGGGGTGTTCTCAAACTTAGACGGTATGTATCTGTCCGGGTTCTTCCTGACATCTTTGTTCTTTGTTCCCTTCACATTTTTGTCTATTTTTTTTCTTCCACAATTCTCTTATTCATTCTAATTCTTGCTTTTTCTTCTCCTTCATCTCTTTTACTCTCTTATTCCTCTCTTCATTATCTCTCTCTCTAAGGGAAAGTGAATTCTTGCAGAAAATTTTCTGTAAGGCTCACTTGGCTGCACCTGGATGGGTTTGAGGGTAGTGGAGTAGCGGCTGAAACCCGGATCCTATCCAGGTTCCTCCTGATGACTCCATCTTTGATCTTTACTTCTTCGGGTTCCTTCTTGGTCTTCCGTTTCATGATTGTACTATTATTTAAGGAAAATGCAGGCATTGTTTTTGAAAATCAGTAACCCTATACTGTTGGCGTGTATCTGAATGGTTCGTAAAATTTATTTTAAAAAATCGAAGCCAATTTCAGGAAAACAAATTGATTGGATAAGCCCACAAATCAAAAATGGATAAGCATCTCTCTCCATACCTGGTGTTGGCTTAATGGTTCGGGTGTTGGGCTTGGGATCCTCGGATCCTGAGTTCAAATCCCACTCAGCTGTTGAATTAATACCAGGGTTGACTCTGCCTGTCATCCTTCCAAGGTCGGCAAAAAAGTGCCAGCTTGCTGGTATCCTGTGTCGGAGTGGTGACCGTCCAGGATTGTGCCCAATAGCCAAGGAGACTGCTTAGGCAGTAGCAACGTTCTGCACAGAGTATGGTCCCACTGGAATGGAATGGAATCTCTTCCAAAAATGGTCCATCAGACCTTGACATAAAGAAATGTATTAAATGTACACACAAATCAAATTTTATAGATTGGGAGTTAATAACACTTCAACCATTCAGTCTTCTCACTGTTCGTATATTTTATCAACAATAATAATAATTTCTCTTAACCCATTAAAGTCACATGAAGAAATGAAAAGACATTTTCTGTATGAAGGAAAACTCTTGGCTTTCCCTCTCCATTTGGTCCAACGCAACCCCTCAATCATGCACACTACAGGTAGCTGTCATTCAGTACAGCGAACAACGATGAGCGAGGTCAGGTGAACCGCTACCGTGACCAGAGTTTACTTCTGCAGCGGTGCAGGCTATTCCTTTCCGTGGCGGTGGAACTCTTACAGGTGTGGTGTTGACAACATCTGTCATAATGTTAATGGGAAGCCAATTTGCATTTATTTGTGTTTGTGATCAGCTGTAGCCAGCCATCATATTGATATTTATGTTGAGAAACCCGTGACTGTTGTAGATACCTGACTGTACGCGTCCTGCACCCCAGGACATGCAATTCAGTACGTACTGCATATGATATTCCAGTCATCTGCTGGTGCTCGCCCTGGAGTTCCTCGATCCTGGTTGTTTCTCACGATGGTCAATCTTTGGACAGCGTTGAAGGACCTGCTCAAGAAGCGTCAGCGTCTGGTGAAATTACTAAGCACAATAATGGATTGAGTGGCTACATCTTTATGTTGTAATGTAATCCTTGCCTATGTCTTGCTGATGTGTACAGTCAAAGTACTGGACTGTGCCATAGACAACTGACATCAACAGACGCAAAGCCTTAGTTCCAGTTGACAGCTTCAGTTCATTATTCTGTTTTGGAGTGATTCTCCCTTGCTTCCCCATAATTGCTGATTGAGGGCTTTTTGTTCTTCTGGGTGGAGTGAATGTACTTCATCATCATGCATGGGTGCCAAAAGAAAGTCGGAGTATGGCAAGCGGGGTGAGACTGGAAGTGTTACAGGCTGACAGAGTCAAAGATAGGTGGAGATATGGTACAGATGGGAAAATTTTAGGCTGCAAGTGAGGATAGTGTACAGATGAGGAAATATTTGGTGGATGTGGGGAATGAAATCTGTATGACAATGATAGGCATCACACCATGTATTGCATCCATGTGGGTGGGTTGGGGGGGGGGGGGGAGGTGGTTCTCAACTGTTTGATATCAGTGTCAACGGCAACCGCCAAAACATGGGACATTGGAACCTATCAGTGTCAAACGGCAACCAGGTGCATTGTCATGAGGAAAGATCACATCTTTAGTCAACATCCTTTGGAGTTTATCCTTAAAGGTCTGCTGCAATTTTTGCCATAAAGTCAGCATGTATTTTGTCCCCAAAGATTGGCATCCATGGGGAGGAGGATAATCTCCTGTCAAAATTCCCCATGAGTGCAGTGAGAAAAGCAGCTCCATTGGAGCGACACCACTTACCCAAGCTCAGTGGGATGAGTATGTTCATGTGTGTGCGACGTGTGAGTGGCAGCTCCATTTTGAGCCTTAGAACTTGTATATAAAAAAAATTTTTTGGGGGGAAAAATACCCTGTGATCATAGTTTTTAAACATACGTATAGTCAATCATCATGATTCCCTTTGCATCCCAAAAAATCGATGCCATGATATTGCCGGCTGTGGAGTGGAGACAAAATGTATCGGATGCCTTAATCCCTGTGCTGCTGTTGAAGGGGTTCCAATTTGGTTTCGGGATCCTGCAGTCACGATGAAGCCATGTTTCGCCGCCATTTAGCAGCTGAGTGATAAAGTCTGCGAGAACTGTTTTGAGAAGATTGAGAAGCTACCATGTGTTGCCAGCTGTTGTTATTGATCACATGAGTGCGAGGTTTTGGGGGACCCATGTTGTTGGGACCTTGCAACTGGCCAATTGTTCATGGATAACACAACCTTGAGAAATTGCAAGTTCTGTTGATATTTCGGCAACCTTCACACGGAAATCTTCCATGATTAATTCCTTGACCTGGGTAATAGTCTGTGGGTCCGTCCTTCCTGCCGGCCATCCTGACCTGGGTCATCTTCAAGGCAAGGCGTCCGTGCTTAATCAGCCACCAATTTGGATTGTACAGAGAATGAGGGCGGGACTTTCCCCATTTTCGTTTATGGTCACCATGTGTTCATGGATTTCTTTGGGGCTTCCACATTCTTTGCTTAAACATCCATGATACTTTGGTGTGCTCAGTTGGTAGGGGTAGTAAATTATGCACCTTGTGAATATTGTTTGTGATGCATATAGGAGAGTAGAGAGTGATGCTTTTTTTCCTTGATCCACAGGTTTGACGGTGTACGCAGTGGGTGTGGGTGAAGCAAATCGCAACGAGCTACAGCAAATTGCCAGGGATCCACGTCGGTTTTCTATGCAAAATCTTTTGAAGACCTCATCCATCTAGAGGCCAATCTATCCCAAGGTATCTGTCAAGTGGCCAAGCCAGTAAAACAGAGGTGAGTAAGCACAATGCATTTTTTAAAAGTGATTTAAAGTTTGTGGCGTAGCATGCAGATTAGTTAGAACCAGATGGAAAGACCTGATTTGTTGGTAAAAATTGTTTTTAAAATTTTGGAAAACAAATCTGTCATATAGAATGAAAATGAAGGATTTATCAATGTAACTTTTCTTGGCTTTTGCCAAGACATTAACTTGCTCTTCATGGCTCATAACAATAACACAAATCGCAATAATAGTACAAAATGGTAACGCTCTGTCACAAGACCCAAAGGTTCCTCACTGAACCAATCCAAACTGTGGTGTTGTGTGTTGTGTGTGTGTGTTCGTGTGTGTGTGTGTGTGTGTGTGTGTGTGTGTGTGTATACTAGCTGAAGTACCCGGTGTTGCCCAGGGAAAGAAATAGGAATAAGAAAGGGTAAATTGTGGTGTTTAATATACATCACATTTATATATCACATTTAATTTGGACACATTTCACATTTCTTTGTGGTTGTCAGCGTTCGTCATCAGTGCTCATGAGGCTGTCACGGAGGTTGGCGTAGTTATCAGCAAGCAAGTTATTTTGCTCCCGGCAGATAAAGCCCAGTCGCTCTGTCTCGATCTTGCAGTAGACATCGACCAGAAATGCTGAAAGAGTCGTCGTATCTGCAGTATGTAGTTGCCCTCTCTCACCATGATGTGGTAGCTGTAGTACTGCAGCTGTGTGAGTTTTCGTCCATCCTGTCCGGTAGCAGTCCTGGCTACCAGATGGATGCTGCAGCCATCTGTTCCATATGGGAACACAATGGGATACTGGAGTGCATCATAAGATGCATGCAGCTCACTGTTCCTTTTAAGTGCCCCATCGCAAAGTCTGAGGCAATGTGTCTGGGTTCTGTTGGCTCATTGTCCATTAGGATGGCAACTTCTTGGTGCAGACTGGGCGTTGTTAGCGGCGTGTGTGCTCTCCTTGCGGTCGCTTGTTCTCTCTGATGATGATCTGGCGCTCTTCAGAGTTGCCTCCTTCTGCAAGTACATCTCTTGCAGTCTTGAGCTCACGGACCAGATGGTTATTCTCGTGAAACCACTTTGTGAGCATCTCAAAGATGTGTGGTTTGAGGCTGCTGTGGTTCCTGGCAGCCAGCTCCTTGGCATGTGAGTCCAGGAAGTAGACCTGTAGGAACTTTGGCTGGCCCTCTTCAGGCGGGAGCAAGCTGCTAATGCGTTGGAATACTTGACCTTGGATCCGGAAGCTCGGGTTCCAGCCCTGGACTTCAGCTTCCTTGTGCCCGAAGCTCGTCATCGCAAAGCTGCCATTATACGTCCGAATGTTGTCAAGGAAGTGCTTGCTAAGGGGACCTTCGCCTGAGAGAAGTTCCTTCAGCAAGGGAGGAAGGGCAGGAGAGGGCTCAAGGACGACCTTGCCAAGCTGCAGCACACACCCTTGGTTCTCTCCTTGAACTTGTAAGCAGAGCAGTGGGTGCAGACTTGGTCCATTCGGCCGATGTCTGCATGAGTTGTTGGGTCAGCCGGGTCATACGTAATACCACCCTGTTGGCATTGTTGTGCTCTTGTGCCCGGGCCAGTGCTCGTGCTTCTGCAGTGCGGTGATGCATTGCCTCAAGTCTTACATCACTCTCTTCCTCAGTCTCATTTGCTCGCCGCTGTTGTTGCCGTTGTGGCTGTTCATTGAGCCTGACATCTTGCTCCTCTTCATTCTTCCTGTTGTCTCTTAGTGTGTTTTTCGCTTCGCTGCAGAGCTGCCTTGGGACCAATGGAGTTCTTCCTTTTTTGGGGCATCTAAAATCAGAGTCAAATTTTGATCAGAAACTTTGTAAACGTTCACTGGTCTGTCCATCCACTGGTCTGTCTTTGTCTTATTTTGATCAGGTTGTGAATAAAAAAAGAACCCTCACAAGAGGGTCACTTGATGTCATCCTACGGTTGTTGAGTGACATTCAAATGAGTTGGCGGTCATCCCGGTCAGTGGAAAGTCGTTTTCGCCCTCTGCCAGTCTGAATAAAAAAAAAGAGAACCCTCACAAGAACCTTTTTTTTCGGAGAGAGAACCCTCACAAGAGTCCCTCCTTGATGAAGATTCCACATCCCGAAGTATCCAGAAATTTCCTGTCATCTCACTTCCATGCAGACTCAAGTCTAACTACAATATTACAACTTGTTAAACTTTTTACTCAACACGACTTTTATAACAAACATCTCACCTCAACAAGCATTACACGGTCATATATAACGAAACATCGATTCTGTTTCGAATCATAGGCAGACAAATGTTAAACAGTGTGCAATACCAATAGACAGTAAAGATTTTGTGACGTGTTTTTTGATTTACTGATCTGTAGTGTTTTTGGACTGTGTGCTTGTAAGGATGGTATCACCATGTTTCTCATGTTTGAAAGCATTTTACCACACTATTCACCCTGCTGCTTTGCATGGTGGACATTACTCGGTTTATAAAGCAAGGTATAATTGGTACTTTATACCCTGTCGTGTGATTTCAGGGTCAACATCCTTCCCTCTGTGTCCTTCACCGTGCCAGAAGGTGAGTCCTTCCCAAATTCGTTGGATAAGTTACCAATGCTAATTGAAGTTGTTGTTTCAATTCACATCTACACGTGGATAAGTTACAGTGCTAATTGAAGTTGTTGTTTCAATTCACATTTACACGTTGGATAAGTTACCAATGCTAATTGAAGTTGTTGTTTCAATTCACATCTACATGTGGATAAGTTACCATGCTAATTGAAGTTGTTGTTTCAATTCACATTTACCCGTGGATAAGTTGCCAATGCTAATTGAAGTTGTTGTTTCAATTCACATTTACACGAGGAAACTCTCAGATGGTGGAAAAGGCCCAGCGTGTTTACCTTTTGTTTTAACACAAGCCTGCCATGAATACAGTTTTGTACCTACTGTGGGGTTTTACATTGGTACTACAGTTGGTTTTCTTCTGCTAGCTTTTACCTTCATTAACTGTGCTTGTTTGTGTCGCAGGGAGCAAGAGGTGGACAGGTAAGAGTCTTTCTTTATTAATTTTTTTTTAGCATTGTGTTCATTTTGGTTCCCCTCTCCTCCAATGATGGATTAAGAGGCTCGCAGATGGGGTGGTTACCCATGGCCCAAACCTAAAGGGAGCCCTGCAGGGGTAGATTAAATTATTAATTAATCGTGAGTTAATTAAACTGAGTGGCCCATAACGAGTACAATTCAGCCGAGAGGCAAGTCCTGATGCACAACCACCACTTTGATGAGGGAGATACTGTGGAGATAGGGTGCTGTTACCCAGGGAGAGATCCAAAACCGAGATGTTCCTTGTCATCATTGATCATCTATTCAGTGCCTTGAAACACCGTTTTGAAGCATACAAGGAAATCAACTACAAGTTTGAATTCCTGGCCAAGCTAGCCTCTCTCTATCTCGTCTCTCGTCTCTCTGTCTCTCTGTCTCTCGTCTCTCTGTCTCTCTGTCTCTCTATATCTCTCTCTCTCTCTCTCTCTCTCTGTCTGTCTGTCTGTCTCTCTCTCTCTCTCTCTCTCTCTCTGGCAAATCTTGCCCGCTCTGATCCCAACTACTTGGAACCCACAATTGAAAGTTAATTTATCCAGTTTTCTACCTTGTTGGCATTTTCAACAGAGCTTCAAACCTCAAACAAAACAAACTAAGTCACCAGGACTGAGAATGTACCAATTCCTCCACACACACACAAGCCTCACAAAAAACATTTCCTAACATTGAAATAGCTCTTTGGCTATATCTGTTCGATGATGGTATCGAATTGCAGTGGTTGAGGGTGAGCGGTCCTTTCAAAATGAAAACTGATCAAGGATGAGGTCAGGAAGAAATGGGACAAAATCGACTTAACATAGTGCACTGTCACTTAGCTCACTGATATCTTTACTACGGGATGGGAAGGGGAGTAGGATGGCCATGATTGGGTTACTGCCCTGGGTCCAAGGCACCCTTAATCCATCCCTGCTCTCCCCGTCTGCTACCCCTCTCCCAATCTGCCCACCCATCTTACCATCTGCCCCCATATTCCGATTTCCCCCCATATCCTGGTTTGCCCCCCATCTCTCGATCTGCATCTCCCCGCCCTGTCTCCTCCTGCTCTCCTCTGCTCTCCCTATCTCCTGCCACTCCCCCTCTCCCCGCATGCTCTCCTTCTCCCTGCCTGCTCCCCCCTACTCCCCACCTGCTTTCTCTCTCTCTCTCTCTCTCTCTCTCTCATCTGTCTCTCTCTCTCTCTCTCTCTCTCTCTCTCTCTCTGTGTGCCAAATCTTGCCCGCTACGATCCAACGACTTGGAACCCACAATTGAAAGTTAATTTATCCAGTTTTCTATCTTGTTGGCATCTTCAACAGAGCTTCAAACCTCAAAGAAAAACAAATTAAGTTCCCACACTGAGGAAGTAGCAATTCCTCCACACACACACACACCTTCACAAAAAACATTACCTAACATTGAAATAGGTCTTTGGCTATATCTGTCGTTGATGGTATCGAATTGTAGTGGTTGAGGGGAGCGGTCCTTCTCAAAATGAAAACTGATCAAGGATGAGGTCAGGAACCAAATGGACAAAATCGACTTAATATAGTGCACTGTCACTTAGCTCACTGATGTCTTTACTACGGGATGGGAAGGGGAGTAGGATGGCCCATGATTGGGTTATCTGCCCAGGTCCAAGGCACCTTAATCCATCCCTGCTCTCCCGTCTGCTACCCCTCTCCCAATCTGCCCACCCATCTTACCATCTGCCCCCCATATTCCGATTTCCCACCCATATTGGTTTGTTCCCATCTTTCGATCTGCAAATTCCCCCCGCCCCGTCTCCTCCCGTCTCCTCTCCTCTATTCCTCCCACTCCCCCTCTCCCCGCATGCTCTCCCTCCCTCTCCCTGCCTGCTCCCCCTACTCCCACCTGCTTTTCTCTCTCTCTCTCTCTCAATCTCTCTCTCCTCCTGCCTCTCTTCCTCTCCCTGACTGGTCCATGGTTCCCCTTTCCTCATCTGCTCCCCATCCCCACTTGCTCCCGAGCCCCCACCCCGACACTCTGCAGTCACACTTTTTTTAGTATTAATGTACACATATATCTCTTTTCTTCTGTTATACAGGGATTGAGAGGCAGGGATGGACCACAAGGACCTCAGGGAAATCCAGTGAGTAACTCGAATTTCATTCTCCAATCTGCATGACAATTATTTATACACCAGGACCCCGACATTCACAGGGATACGTTCCAGCAGGAAAACCCTGCGAATGTTGAAACCACGAATGTGGGGGCATTGTTACAATGAGAAATTGGGGGGGGGGGGGGGGTAGGTTCCAGGGAACCCGCGAATGTTGGAACCGTGAATGTTGGAACCGCAAATGTCGGGGTCTGGGTTTATTTATATATATATATATATATAATATTATATATTTAAATATATATATAATATATATATATATATATATATATATATACAGTACAGTATATATCCTTATCATGTTTTCCCTCCATTTATAATGCATTTGATAATACCTATACAGTACAGTACATCTGACTTGTACAGTAATACCGACATTTACAGTGCAGTACATCGAAACCACACCACAGAAAGATCTCTGCAGTGCATTACCATGAACTGCTCCTCAAAAAGGGCAACGTGTTAATGTCACGTGTATTTTCAAAAGTTTATGTTAACACTACCAGATTCGGTGGTGTAATGGATTCGTGTGTCCGCTCTCAATCTGAGTGGTCAGTGTTTCAAACACCGGCCCGAGCCATAGCAAAGACTTTCAGAATGGTACATGCTGCTTACTTGCTTGATACTTAGAATTTAAAAGGATAGAGCATGGGCGATCAATGCTGGGAAGACAATGGCAAACCACCCAGTGTAACCCTTGCCAGGTAACTACTTTGGCAGCAGCAACGCATTGTAACAGAGTATGGTACATCCAATCAAAAAAATATCAACACCGGTTACTTTCGAAGATGCGCATCGATTGCCGCTCGTTTAATCACGGTTTGCGATTATGTATTAAGATGAGATGTACCATATTCTTTACAGAGTGCTGGTGCTGCCAAAGCAGTTTGTTGGCAAGGATTATGCTGGGTGGTTTGCCATTGCCTTCACAGCAGTCAGTCAGTCGGCAGGAATTTGTTCATGGTGTCTCCTCTTTGCCTCCTCTTCGCAAAGGACAACGTGGGATCTTTTTAACGTCCATCAACTCATGTTAGCAGATGGGACGCCCAGTTGAACGTCCATTCAGAGGGACGGCACACACATCGTTGCCTCGCCCTGCCTCTGAAACACCAAGATGACAGTTTATAGTGGGGTCGGGATTCAAACCCAGGCCACACAGCTCAGAAGCAAGTGTACATACCTCGAGGTTATCTGGCCGGCTCAATGTATGAAGACACATTGACAAATGTCATCTCATCTACACTTTGCAGATTTTCTTTCGTTTTCTGTCACTTCCTCTTTTATTTGTTTGCAATGTGCGATGCTCATAGTGTGACGTGTACAAATCGTCACAGGCAGGAATAAGACAACTTTGTGTCATTGTATATGAACATCAAGAACAAGGGGAGATATCGATGGACTTTTACCAGAATAGCAAGAAAAATAACGGATATGATAGAGAGAATGACAGAGTATAAGGGATTTTGAATCGAGTGTGAGCGTCATGGTTTTCTTTTCCCTCGATGCACATCAGGTTCCTCAATGTTTCATCACTCGAGAGATTCCCATGTATGGATTTGTGAAACATTTCCATAAACAAATCCCCATGTTTCTCCCTTCATTAGCAGAGCCTGTTTATGACATATCTGAACATTCCAACATCTTAACCTGGGCCATGTTGTGTCATGTTCCTGTGTAGGGTCGACGTGGTCCTCCCGGGGAGCCAGGTCGTATTCACGGCACCGTGAAAGGTCAAAAAGGAGAAAGGGTGAGAGCAACCTTCGGACCGATCTTTTATTCTGGTCATCATCTTCATCTTCAACATAACCAACATGTTCATCTTCCTTTTCTTCATTGTTATAAATATCTTGTGTATCATTTTTTTGCCCTCAGTAAGTTCATCTTCATCTTCATTGTCGTCGTCCTCTTCATCATGAAGGAAAACGTAGCTCATTGTCATTTGTCTTATCTCTGAGCCTTCTGATCCTGAATCGATTCCTCATGGAATCCTCAATTAATTTCTGATCTTTTTGATCCTGGATCGATTGCTCCGAGAATGCCGGAAGGAGAGGGTAGGGGTGGTACTGCATTGTGCAGCATGCTGTTTTTAGAGGAAACATTAAGTTTGGTTGTGGTACCTTCAATGTGAACTTTTAGAATCCCACAACATCTTTTTCCAAATAATATAGCAGGATTGGTACTCTGGTGAAATTTCCAACGTCGTAATCATGAGTCATGCATATACGATTGATGAATTTGCCTCATTAGGACCCTTCCCAATCGACAATTGCCTTGGTGGCCGCATGAGGTTTTATGATTGGTGAGCCTCCAATGCCAAGTGAGATTGGATCAGACCATTGTCATCATAATCATGAACATCAAATCAACCTTGCCATTTCAATATTCCTATTTTGCAGAGATCTTGGCCCATGCATGCGGTGCTCAAGTTTGAAGTCCCGAGATTACTTGCTGACCATCTGAAGTTCAGTTTTTGGACTGAGACATCCCCAAATATGACATCCCACAAAACTTATTCTTAGTCATGATCTGGCTGAGCTGCTCAGATACCCTGAACGACAGATTGAGGCTTCAGCCATTCTGACTCATTGGATTTGTATTACACGACCAATGAGTTTACGTCCCCAACGACTTCGACGCACCGTGTCCGAATAACATTAAACTTCTCCATCTCTTTGATTGTGACAGTACAAACCTTGGCTCCATGGACGATAGCTACTTATAAAGCCAAATAGTCAGAGAGCTGGCTATTTACCTCTGCCACCAAAGGTGCACGAAAGTTATGTTTTCACCCCTGTTTGTTTGTTTGTTTGTCTGTGAGCAGGATATCTCAAACAGTCATGGATGGATTCGGACGAAATTTGGTGGACAGATTGGGTGTATGACGAGGACAAATTGATTCGATTTTGTTGACGATCTGGATCCGGATCCAGATCTGGGAATTTGAATATTTTTTGAAAGCGTTTCTTCACCATTGAGAGATGGGCCCAAAAATGATATACAGCACAATATCTCAAAAAGTTGTGGAAGAATTGTGACAAAACTTGGTGGATGAGTTGGGTATGTGACAAGACTAAGTTGATTCGATTTTGATTAAGGTCCGGATCCAGATCCGGCCTATCAGTGGGATACAAAACATAAACTGTTCAGCCTGGCGGGGATGTGTGTCCCACCGAGTTCCGTTCTAGTTTCTTGTTATGTTGATCATCTTTTCTCAAGCTGGTGGCTGTGTAGAGAAATTATTATTTTTTCCCCCACCTATCCTTTTTATTTCACTTGTTATTTATTTTACATTATCATAAATCGTGTAATTTTGAAATAACTTCCTCGACGAGGCTTATTTGGTGGGGAACAGGAAATATATAACTGTGCTACACATGTTTGTGTGTGCAGGGTCTTCCGGCACAGGATGGGATGCCAGGCCAGCCAGGCCGGCCAGGCTCACCAGGAGCATCTGGACCCCAAGGCCAACAAGTAATTAGAGCAACCAATTGACAGAAGATGTAATCTTTCTTCAGCTGTGTAGCTTCACACTTACGTTGCTTCTCACATACATCAACACATCAAAACAAGAAAGACATTTGGTGCTGTGGAGGTGACATTGGTATGTAGACATCGAGGTCATTTCACATCATGTTGTATGCCATGGACCACCTTTCCAAACATAAAGGTTTCTTAATCCGCGAGGGGCCACTGAGTTCTTACATATGTAAAATTGTGACGTTTTTAACTTCCTTCTCGTATTCCTCATGTACTCCTGCCTTCTCCCAACCTCTTTTTCTTCAATTCTTGCTCTTATTTCCCTAATTTTCATCAAGCTCCAGCTCCGTTGCACCTTTTCTTCTTCTATATTTCCTTGTACAGCACTCAATGAACCGATAATAAGCATACCCCCCACCTCCTGCCCCTCCCACCCACCCCACTACAATCTTCAAGTGGTGCCACCACCTATAAATGTGCGATAACGTGTCCCACTCAAATGCTCTAAAAGAGGGCATCTTGTACATATTAAACCAGATAAACTGCTTACTTGTATCGATACCTATTCCTTCCTCTGACGAGTCCAAACATTGGGTAAAACAGATGTCCCGGATGTCAGTTTGATTTTGAGAGCATGCGTACTTTATGTTCATCTGTTTTATTCAATGCTTCGTTGAATCTTTCAAACACATGACTTTACAAAGTGTATGTTTCACTCTATTGTTATAAACCTGTTTGAGCAAAGGGATTATTTACTTTACAAAGAATGGAGGAGGGTAGGGGAGGTGGGCTTCATTTCATTCATTCAATGCACTCCCAAGCTCCCAATCCTGAGCCTCTATCTCTGGGTGTTAGATTCCTCACTGGTTAGCCATTTTAAAAATTCAGTCCTTCCATATTTTCTTTGGCGTTCCTCTTGGTCTCCTTCCTTCCGGCATCCATCTCTACCTTTATGGCTATCCGATCTTCCTCCATGTTCTAAAAACGCCAAGCCCATGTCAGACACTGCTCTTCGGCCAGCTCACTTAACTTCCTCTGTCCAAGTATTCTTCTCAGGCATTTACTATCAAAACCATTCAGTCTCCTTTTCTCCTCCTTAGTCCAAGTCCAACTCTCCGACCCGTACAGTATCATAATCAAGATTACTGCTGCATTGTACACCTTCATCTTGCTTTGCAGGTTCACATCCCTTCTCCTCCAGAGATCTCTGCTCAGACGAGTGAACACCCCCTCCTTCCAATGCCAGTCCTCTCCTCACTTCCTTGTCACTACCTCCCTTTATATCCATTATCTTGCTTCCAAAAGTAAACAAGCAAACCTGCTTTGTCAATCACTTCATTCCTTATCTTCAATTCTTCATCTCCCCCTTTCATTCTGCCTTGTGTCACCATTAACCACTTTGCTTTAGGAATACTCACCTTCAAACTCAATTTCTCACTTTCGCCACTGATCCTCCTGAGGATTGTTGTGAGTCCTGTAACCGTCACAGCCTGCAAAACTGCATCATCTGCATACCCCAAGTCCCACACTTTCTGATCTTCAATTTGGTCTCCCTTCCCCTTCTTGACTTTCTCTATCAACTACATGACTGTAGTGCACATATTTGGGTTATTTTCACTGTTGCGGTGCTATTCCCCATAAATATTTGTTGGAAGTTAGAAGTGAGTAATATAGGTAGCTCCTACTTCAAATTTCTGTGAACGTTGATTTATTTATTTTAGTTATTTAGGATTGCAAAGCAGATAGTGAAAGAGAGGTGCGATGTGATGGGGGTGATTTGCTTGAAGGAGGACAAATCGTTGTGGACCCAGATGAAAGAAAGGCTGTTAAATATAGAGAATGAATGGGACGGCAATACCGAGAGCAACCCAGTTTTAGGACCGGCAGAGAAGATAACTGAGAAGGAAGTTGAGGAAGCGATAAGAGCAATGAAGAGTAGAAAAGCGGAAGGATCCAAATGAGTTGTGGGAGATATGTTGAAGGCAGCGGGAAGTTGGGGTGTGAAGAGAATGACAGAGATCTGTAATCTGGTGGTGAAAGAAGGCCGCATTCCAGTGGATTGGGAACTGAGTACCCTCGTCCCTCTGTACAAGGAGAAAGGTGACCCACCTGGACTGTGGCCCTTATAGAGCGATAGTTACTGGAGCATGGAATGAAGGTATTAGAAAGGATGTTGGAGAAGAGATAAGGAAGAAAGTGAACGTTGACAAAATGTAGTTTGGATTTATGTCAGGAAGAGGAACGACAGATGTGATTTTTATTGTTAGGCAGTTGCAGGAGAAGTCCAATGAGCCAGGCCAGATATCGGTACCACCTGGGGTGACTAAACACGAATGGTACTAAAATGTTTATAGAGTGACTGTAAATACATTAAGATATGATAGCCTTCCCGCACTGGTAGCTTAGTCTGATTTTGTGATGCAATGGGGGTGCTACCCATAAAAACAGATTTTTCAGCGTGACGCTCGGGTTTTCCTCATTTTCTTTAAAATCAATCACACGATCAACGCGAAACTTTGGACACCTATGTAGAATTTGATTCTCTACCAGAGTTGTTCCTAGGTATTTTTCAAATTTCCTCATATTTTGGGATTTTACCCTAAAAAAAAATAATTTTGGGTATTCCTCTCCTCTCCAACCTCGGGTATTCCTCTCCTCTACAGAATAGGAGAGGATGCATATCAAGCCTTCAAGGAAGAGCGCCTGGAGACCGATAGCGCCAACTATACAGTTTCATGACACGATGACGAAGACGAAACTGAGAACGTTCACTAACATCAGAATGAAGCCACGCCACAAGGCCATGCAAGGAGGCTATCTTGAAGGCTGACAGGAAACCTATTTGGCCAGATGATCCTTGTTGCTGAGAACAGAAAGCTCAAAATGAGTGATGTCTTGGCTCATCCCCTGGGGCCTTTGCCATGGGCACTTGCCAGCGGTAATGGGTCTCTCCGCAAGACCAACAAGGCTGCCCTAGCAATGGAGTTGGAGAGGAATGTTTCTCCTGCAGAGGTGATCCCCGAGCCCTCTGCTACCATAATTGATGGGATGAGCTGGTCCAGAAACTGAAGGGAAACGACAAAACTTTTTCACAGCTTGCAGGCACAGCACTGAGTCACGTTGTCCATGAGGGTGCTAAGAGCAGGTGCATTGATGTTGTGTTTGACGTCTACAAGGAGACATCCATCAAAGATGCAGAACGAGCCAACAGAAGTGCAGGCACAGGGATCCATTTCAAGAACATTCAACCTGGGCACACATCCAGCAGTGGAGAAAGTTACTCGGTAGTTTCCTCCAACAAGGCAAGTCTCATCAAGTTCCT
Organism: Eptatretus atami; assembly: GCA_035128595.1. Taxonomy (NCBI): domain Eukaryota; kingdom Metazoa; phylum Chordata; class Myxini; order Myxiniformes; family Myxinidae; genus Eptatretus; species Eptatretus atami. The sequence continues at coordinate 9,716,530 of CM068964.1, read as the reverse complement.
GGTAGAAGAATGGAAAAAACCACAGCACAGGGACAAGCTCGAGGGCAAGGAGCTGTATGTCACATGTGAGCAGCTCTGCTTCAAGATCACCAAAGAGCAGTGGGAAGAGGCTCCTGAGCTAAAGTCAAGTCAAGAAGAAGCAGACACACGCCTCCTTCTCCATGCACTTCATGCAGCAGAATCTGGGTAGAAGTCTGTCATCATCACTGCAGAGGATACAGATGTCATGGTCCTGTGTCTGGGCATGTGCCACAAGATCCCATCCCACCTGTTCCAGAAGTGCGGGACGAAGAACCGGACAAGATTCCTGGATATCACCACACTGAGCCGTACACTGGGAGGCAGCGTGTGTGATTCATTGATTGGTATGCATGCCTTTACAGGCTGTGATACCGTCAGTGCATTCGCTGGCTGGGGGAAGATGACGACACTCAAGCAGTGAAGATGGACAAGACATACCAGGATGCTTTCCACGAACTTGGGCGCTCATGGAAAGTGTCTCCTGAACCATTTGAGAAGCTACAGGAAATTACCTGCCACATGTACCTGCCATCTACCACACAACTGAGGTGAACAAGCTTCGGTATGAGCTGTTCTGTGCGAGACGTGGAGAGGTGGAGTCAAGTCAACTCCCTCCTTGTGAGGACTGCCTCTTCATGCATGCACTACGTGCAAACTACCAGGCTGCGATCTGGAGGAGAAGTCTGCAGAGCCAGCCATTTGTTGCGAACCCAACAGACTGCGGCTGGATGACAGATGAGGACGGCAAGCTTGCTGTCAACTGGATGCGAGGCTCACCAGCACCAGATGCTGTATGCAGCTACTGTCCTGCAAGTGTGTGCGGTCATGCGAACTCCCTAAGTGCACTTGCCTCAGCAATGGCCTGAAGTGTACGGACATGTGCAGGTTACAGACATGCCAGAACAAGGCTATTGAAGAAGAGCCGGTAGCACAACAGTCAGATTCCGAGTCTGACGTAGATGATATTGAGGAGGAGTAATTTGCCATAATAGTAAGTACAAGCCCATGGCATGCTTAGTGTGTATTTACAGGACTTGTATTAAATGTGACAATTACTATATTCATTTTAGTGACATTTAGGCATTCCTGTCCCCAAATTTGACATTTTAAAATTTTTCTGATTTTTCGGTAGGTGTGTCTATTCAAGAAGTGAAAACGACCATTAAGCTACCAGTGTGCAAGGGCTATCATATCAAAACATAAACTAGAGACATGTAGCAAGCTAAAAACACCTAAGAGAATTAGTCACCCCGGGTGGTACCGATATCCCAAAATTCGGGTCTTGGCTCATGGACTAAAGAGGAAGAAGTTGTTTTTTGGGTTTGTTGATCTGGAGAAAGCATTCGATGGTGTTCCACGCGAAGTAGTGACATGAGCATTGAGGAAGTTAGGAGTGGAAGAATGGTTGATCAGAGTAGTGATGGCAATGTACGAGAGAGCGCGCACAGCTGTCAGGACGGAAGGACGGGAACAGTAGTGAGTTTGAGGTGAAGGGAGTGCACCAGGGTCGGTACTAAGTCCACTACTATTTGTAGTTGTAATGGAGGTGCTGGCTCGGAGCGCAAAGGAGGGTTACCATGGGAGTTGTTGTATGCAGATGATTTGGTGTTGATTGCGGAGAGTAGGGATGGACTGAAGGAGAAGATGAAACAAGTGGAAGGAATGTATGGAGGCAAAAGGTTTGAAGGTGAATTTCGAAAAGATGAAGACAAAGGTGATGGCAAGTGGTAAAACATGTGGTGAGGTTAAAAGAACTGGGAAGTGGCCGTGTGCTGTGTGTAGGAAGGGTGTTGGAGTGAACTCCATTCAATGTACAATGTGTGCTGAGTGGGTTCATCGTAAATGTAGTGGTGTGAGAGGGTCATTAACTAGTGTGGTAGCTACATTCAAGTGTAAGGTGTGTATATAGAGGGAGTTGCAGATGGAGGAAATGTTGAGTTGGATCGTGAAGACGGCGTGAAGTTGGAAGGTATGAAAACGTTTTGCTACCTAGGAGACGTGCTGAATGGAGAGGTTCGATCAGACTCGTGAGATGTGCTTGAGTGAGATGTGCATGGAAGAAGTTTCGGGAACTGAGTGGTGTGTTGACAAGGAGGGGAGTGTCGTTGAAGTTGAAGGGAAAGGTGTATGCTACATATGTGAGAAGTGCTATGATTTATGGGCGTGAGATGTGGGTAGTGAACATAGAGCAGCAACGAAGGCTGGAAAGGGTGGAAATGCGAATGGATCGGTGGATGTGTGGGATATCGTTGAGAGAGAGGAAGTTAAATGATGAATTGCGGAAGATAATGGGAATAGAGTCTGTGATGGATGTTGTGAAGAGAAACAGGTTGAAATGGTTGGGTCATGTGTTGAGGAAGGATGAAAGTGACTGGGTAAGAAGAGTGTTGGAAATGAGTGTAGAAGGAAGTAGAGGACGGGGAAGACTGAGAAAGACTTGGCTAAAGGTGGTGGAAGAAGAAATGTGGGTGAGGGGGTTAACCAGGGGAGATGCAGAAAATAGGGCAAAGTGGAGAAGAATGTGATGGGGCCTGCAAGGCTAACCCCTGCTCTAGCAGGGAAAATTGCCTTAAAAATGCCTTTTGTGTTGTTGTTTTACTCACGTTTATAAAAGATGTTAATTTACAATAATAAACACATATAGCTGTTATTACTGATAATTTAATGAACTTACCCTAAAGTATGAATATCATTGGAATAACCCAAACTTTTGCATGGCACTGTATATGAAACATGTAGTCTAATATGACGTTGAACAAGCTGTTAGACAGGTTGCATCGCTGCCTCACTCCAGTCTTTACCTTGAACCATTCTGAACTTCCCCCCAATTCTTACATGGGCCTCTGCGTCCCGATACAACCTTCTGATCAGCCTGATCACTTCCTGTATAATGCCTTATTTCTCCAGCATCTTCCAAAGTTCTTCCCTCCCGACAGTCATGTGCCTGTTTGCAAGCTTACAAAGCACACACATCTAGATGGATCCTTAGCCATTTCGTACTTCTTCTCGATTAACTGTCATAACGTGAAAATCTGATCAATGCATCCTGTCCCACTCTAAACCCGCACTGTTTATCATGCAATGCCACCATCAGGGCTTTCGTGATTCTCTTGAGCAACAGCCTGGTAAAACAATCTTCCCTGGAACACGTAATAGACGGATTCCTCCTGAATTATTACAGTGTTGCCGACTCACTTCTTGAGCAATGGGATGATCACAATTCTACATCAATCCTCTAGAGTTGTTTTTTTTTCCTGTCCTCCACACCACTCAGATCACTGTGGTCAGCCACATCACTGCTTCCACTCTTCCTAACTTGAACAGCTCAACAGGGATGTTGTCATCACCTGGGGCCTTCTCATTCTTTATCTGTTCAACACCTCTTCTCATATCATTTTCTGGAATTTCTCATCCCATTTCCTCATTCACAATTATCATGTCTTCCTTATTCTCAATCTCCACTAGAGTTTGATGTACGGGTGCTGGACAGAAAAATGGAAACACCTGGGTAAATGAGGGACACCAAGCAATGGCTTTGACACAGGTGTGGCCCATGTGTTAATAAACAAATAACACCACAGCATGCTCAGGGTGATGTATAAAAATGCTGCACAGGCCTGGTTGCCTATAGTTATGGCTAGCATTACTACAAGAGGAGACCCTCCCCAATGCCCCCATCCACAGAGCATGTGTGGTCACCTAATGGTTTTATGAGCATGACACTGATGTTATCCATATGTCATGGCCTTCTCAGTCATTGGATCTGAACCCAATCAAGCATTTATGGGATATTCTGGAATGACGGCTGAGACAGCATTTATTGACTTCCTTGTGGAAGAATGGTACCGCATCTCTCCTGCAGAATTCCAGATGCTGGTGGACTCAATTCCACGGCGCACACAGGCCATACTAGCCGCACGTGGTGGCCCAATGCCCTATTAAGTGACTTTACATAGGTGTTTCCATTTTTTGGTCCACCTCTATTCTTCAAATCTATTCTTCAAAATTTCAAATCTATTCTTCAATGCCAGCACAAACTTGCTCCTTGTTTCATCATCACTTCTGAGCTTTTGAGTGTCAAATGTTTTCATTACAGTCGGCTTCATCTTCACCTCAGAAATCACGAGTCGGTGGTCTGAGTCCACTTCTACTGCTCCATCACTCCGAGTCCGACACACTAAAGACACATCCTTCTCTCTTGTAATAACAGTCGATCAAATTCTGAATATAGCCACCTGGAGATCTCCATGTGAACTTCCGCCTTTTCTTCTGAAGGAACAGAGTAGTAGTGAAGCACAAACCATTGTCTTTACAAAAATTCAACAGCCTAACTTCATTACTGTCATCCATACCAATTCCATACGTTGCAAGAGTTCTTCCCCAAATGTTCACATCTTCTCCGGTCTTTGCATTAAAGTCACCCAAAAGGAAAAACATGTCCCTTTGTGGTACCCCGTCAACCATTTCCTGAAAATCATCATAAAAAAATGGTCTTTCATCTCCAGTTTATCATTTTCGGTTGGTGCGTATGCCTCAATCATAGTCATGTTAGTATTCTTCAGTTGATACCTCCATTGGATAGTCCTGTCAATTTATCTCATGGCCTACCGACAGCGCCTCCTAAATCCATTCTAACACTAACAAATATACCAACTCTACGGACGTTATACTTATCATCTCCAACATACCATACCATATATCCATCGACTTCCTTCGTTCCTTGCCCTGTCCACCTCCTCTGACTGATACCACAGATAGGAATGTTGTGCCTCTTCAACACCTCCCCCAGTAACTCCGCTTTCCATCTTGTTCAAGTGACCTGACGTTTCAATCTCCAATCCTTGTTCTCTCCTAAGGTCCAAATAATCTTCATTATTCATTCTTCTGTCTTCAGTTTCCTTGTGCACTGAACACAACTAATGGAGGACCAAAGCAGTCTGTGCTGTCCTTTTTATCCTGGGCGATGACTGGACCAGAATCAAAACTCTTCGTGCTGGGATCCAGATTTCTGGGGGGGGGGGTTGGTCTTGGTAGTCTGGGCAGTAACCACCCTCTCCCGGACAGTGTTTTTTTGGGGGGAGTACACCATACTCTTTGTCCCCCGGATGACCTGTTGAGAGCATTTGTACTTTATTTTAATCAATTTTAATCAATGCTTGTTCATTCCTACTATATAAAACAAGGCTGTTAATTATAGAATTCCTTATAGAATCTGTATGTCCGTTCCTTATTGAATCGAAAATGGCCTGGCCGACATCCACCAACTTTTGCCTTCATGGTTGTGGTGCTTTCCCCCACCCCTCCCCCCACATCCCCCTGGCGAGTGTGGGGAGATGACTTGCGATGTTTGCCTGTACACGTGGAATAGTGCAAGTAGTTTAATAACTGACCCCTGCCAGAGGGAGGGGGTATTGCGGGTGGGAAATGATGGCAACTCTGAAAACAAATCCTTTCACTCTTGGAGGGAGCTGGTAAGACTAGTCTCTTAAGCATGTGACATTACGAAGTGTAAGTTTCACTCTGCTTTAGTCAGCCTGTATGAGTGACCTGATTATTTACTTGGAATGTGGAGGGGGAGGGGAGGTGGGACTCTGTGAGAGGTAAATTATATAATTTTTGAACAAAGGTGAGTTATTCAACACTATGTCATTGGTGATATAATCATTGTTGAAAAACGCAGGCATTTTGTGCAAACGGTGAACTATCATTTCATGCCATACTTTCTGACAGGGGCCTTCTGGAAATCCTGGGTCTGATGGAGATCCGGTGAGTGCACATAAACGACACTATTTATTAACCCCTTTCCTCTCACTTACCTTTTTAGTTGCTGATCTTTTCTTATTGTGTTGGTCATCAGGGTCCACCTGGATTGCTGGGTCTTGAGGGACAAAAGGGTCAAAAGGTGAGTGTGACAATTTTAGTTGACCACACATTTGTATTTGAAAGTACACCTGACACCAAGTTCAAGGAGCACTTTCTAAGGAGGTTGTGTGACGGCTTCTGTACTGTGTCTGTTTCAGGGTGAGCAGGGCCAGGTTGTGAATGGTCGTCATGGAATTAAAGGCAGCAAGGGTAATCCTGGATTGCCGGTAAGTCTGTCTGTCTGTCTTATTTTCCTTCCACTTCATATTCCTTTCCTTATCCTTCTGCTGTACATGTATACGCTCCCCTTGTAGCTCAGCGGATATGTGAAAGCATTGTGACTGATGAGTCAAGCATCAAATTTGGCACACAGTTACGGCATGTCCAAAGGAAGATTTTCAGCTATAGGGCCATCGCATATTACTCCTGGAAGGGAAATGGTCCCCATTTTTCAAAACGGCCACTATTCCGTTCTTATTTTTACCGTAATTAAGTAGATCACAATGAGTTGAGGCATCAAAACTTGATATTGTTGCATTTTCCACTTTATTAACATTCATACTGCTGAACAGAGATTACATAAAATATTGCTAAAGGTGTGTTTGATTTTAAGGACATCTCCGTTTGACGTCTGCGAACTGCGAACTCACTTTCCCCTCTTGCTTCATGTACCTGCTTTCAGACTCTCTGGCAGTTACTCATCCCACACGGCATCTACCTGGCTTGCTTGCTTGCTTGCTACAGTTGAGAATCGGTGTTTGGCAGTAACACTTGTGTTGCATTATCAAATGTTTTGGCAAGACCAGGTCGCAACATATTAACAATGGCAACTCTATCAAGAATATTGACCTCTGCCATGGTATTAGAGGCACTCTCTTGCTCAGGGATGGGATCTTTCTAAGTAATGTACCAGTTGAGATTTCATTCCTGTTCTCAGCTTGCCATGTTTTTGATAAGGCTGGTGGGAATGCTTGGTTTTCATGTTGAAATAATTCATCCAGTTCTCCATCTCCTATCTGTGATGCATTGCCTTGAGAAAAGATAACAGTCAGTCACTCTTCAAGGAAGACAGCTGCAGCTGTCCTCTTGACTTATTTTGGACTGGAGACCGACTAAAGAGTGGGAGCTTGTTCCTCTTTATGGGATCTGTGTTGGGCTTTGTTTAGTTGACAAGGCGCTCTTGACAGAGGTGCCATACTGTTCTAGTCCAAGCTTCTCAATCCAGCGAACATACTATGACAGCAGGATTGGCAAAGTCTCTGCTATTCAGCACAAGGAGGTCAGCGCTGTCATCACTCAATTAATTTCCCATCTCTTCTTTGACACCTGTTAGCAATTAGCGATTTGTCTTATTTTTCTTATCAATCGAGGCTTTGAATCTCCACTTACTTGAGCCATCTCAACACCAGACACCATCCAGTGGTGCAGAGTTTTGAGTCCGACCCACAGCCCTGCCATCACCTTCACTATGGTGTTCTGCTCGTGGGCCTAATCTCTGATTATAGCAGAGAATGCTCATGCCGTCTTCCTCACTCTAAAGTTTAATTTGAGAAACTCAGCAAAGATATCAGAATACTTGAGATCCAGTGTAGCCATGTCACGTAAATGGACAGGAATCCACTTAGCATACTTCGTGTGATTTAAGGCAAAGAATCATGGAACTATCTTGATAAAGCATTCATGTAGAGCAGGAAATCTGCCTCTTATGCTTCTTTCACATAGATCATCACCTTGAGCTCTAGCGCCAGAATGATGGACAAAAACTGAAACTGGAGACTTGCTTCAACTCTGCTGGCACTTCAGTCTTTCAGGGACATCATACTCTCCCCCTCTTCCAGGCTGCTGCTGCACTGGGCACAAGCTCTCTGCAGGAGTAGATACAGAGCACTAGCTGTGACATGAGCATGTAGAGAGTGCGTGTCACATGGGAGGCTTTCAGGAGCGAGTTTGCTGTTACAGGTGTCGCAATGCCAACTTGCATCACTGGTCCTCCACTGTCCTCCAGAAGATCTCCAAGTGTCTTGAGTGCTGCCATTTCAATATGTAGGCCGCTGAACATAACAATAAAGTGATCTTCACCATGGCTTGTTGGCCAGCTCAACTGGATTTGCTTTGCTATTGTCTACCAAGGCTGATCCACAGTGATGATGGGTGCCTGTCCAGGATTCAGAATCTCCACTTTCTTAATGACATTAATTTAATGATGATTCAGGGATATTGTAAAACTAAAATAAAATAAATGAAACAAAACGATTGTCTAAATGCCCTGGTCCCTCGTTGTCCCATCTTTATCACATTATATGGTATTTTGTGACTTTTCATGAATGAAGTGTATGGGATGAGTTAACGAGCAAAAAGGTCACTATGGAAACATTTTATATGATAATGTTGTACATCATGTCACCCCAGAGACAACAGAGCACCTTTGGATAGCTTTGTAATGCTTTACAAGAATAACCTAGAAAAAGACCCAGATGACCCAAAAATACTGAGGACCCAAAAGGCTCAAAAGACTCAAAAGTCCCTGAAGACCTAAAAGACCCAGATGACCCCAAAGTCACCGATTACCCAAAAGACCCCGAGGGTCTTTTGACCCTCAAGACCCCGAGGACCCTGTAGACTCTTTAAGACTACTATAAATGGATGAGGTGTGTGTGTGTGTGTGTGTGTGTGTTTTGTTGTGTTCTACTGGAGCATTCTGATGTGGAATATGATGTACACCAAAATGATAGTCATGGCCTCCTGAGTTGATTAGGCTAATTAGCTACAAAAAACTCATGAGAATTCCCATGTTTTAAATGCACACCATGTTAAGGTATATCGAGCAGCTTAATACATCCTTCCACCATGGATGGAATTCTAATTACAAAATAAATAACAAAAGCAATGATAACATTGTAACAAAGCAGATATTAATATTAATGATCAGAGTAGTATCATATGGCAATAATAATGATGAACATATAATCCCCACACTAGCCCAAAGACATCTGGGCTTGGTGAAAGGCAAGCTAATGCTCAAGCAGTACAGCAGGCGGGTGCGCAACAAGGCTGTGGACGAGTTATGACAAAATTTGAGTTGGTTAGGTGACGAGAACAAGCCGATTAGATTTTTGTCAAGGTCCGGATACAGATCTGACCTATCAGTGGGATACAGAACGTAAACTGTTCAGTTTGGTGGAGGTATTTCTCGTCATTAAAGTTACAATAATCCTAACATTTGTCATATATCTGCTTGGTTATTGAAGGGAATACTTTGATTGTTGACGTTTTTATAAAGAGCAAAGCAATGAATGACCACCAACACGAGAGCAAGATTGATTCGCAAATTGCTGGTTTTGGTAAGACAAAGAGGCTCAGCTATGTTTTAACTGGACACCTCCTTTGTTGGGAGATCCATCTGTTGAAATGATCGTACAGATTAACAATCTTTGGAAAAGGGATGGAATCAACAGGATTAAGGTAAACAAACTGCCCCATGGAAAGGCAGGGGAAGCTGACGTTTATTGTATGAACCCTTCTTCAGAGCAAAAGAGAGGTCACTATAGAATTGATCAGGCTCTCTTTTGCTCTGATGAGGGGTAAACACCTGAAGTGTCGGCTTGTTGCTTCCCACGGCAGCATATCTTGATAAACATCATCCATTGTAACCATCCATCCATTGGGACCATACTCTGTACAGGGCGTTGGTGTTGCCTAAGCAGACTCCTTGGCTATTGGACACAATCCTGGACGGGTCGCCACTCCGACACAGGATACCAGCAAGCTGGCACTCATTTTGCCGACCTCGGAAGGATGACAGGCAGAGTTAACCCCACCTGGTATTCATTCAACAGCCGAGTGGGGTTGAACTCAGGATCATAGGATCCCAAGCCCACCACCCTCACCATTAAGCCAATACCAGGCATATCCATTGGAACACAATCCTTGATGTCATAGTTTGAGTATCAAGTTAATTTGTAAAGATCCCAAGCCACACCTTCTGAGCCACATCACAATGTAGCCAAAGCCCCAGAGCGACATTTTAAAGGTGGCCCAATCTGATATTGAAACCATTCTTTCACACCCTCGTTGGGTTGGATAGTTTAGCTCTTTCTGTCTGTAACACAGAAAACACCCAGAGGACCCAAAAGTTAATCTTCTATGATTTACTTTAAATATTAATCTTCTTCAGTATCACGTTATCGTGCTTCTTGTTTTACTTTTGTATAATTCTCACTGTTCTACTCCTGCATGTTGCCTGGTGACAAATACACATTAACTCAAGCTCTGGCGTTCGTCTTTTCACCAGATTCAGAAATCGGACATCGTGAATTAAACATTTGTTTTCTATCTGCTCCATGATCCTCCAGGGAACATCAGGAAGGCCAGGCCATCCAGGAAGCAAAGGCGAAAGAGGCTTCCCTGGACCTCCTGGCACAGCGGGTGTTCCTGGTGTGTCCCTCAAAGTAAGCAGGAAACAGGCTCCAGAGGGTGCTCCCTCCCCCCCTCCCCCCTCTCCCCCACATCCCCATCCCCTATAATTCCCCTCCAAGCATTTGAATGGATGTGAATGAACAATGACTTTTGTTCATTCCAAATATATATAGCATGTTGCTCATTAACCCTCTGGTATATATCACAGAACTCGAGGCTTTTAGATGTTACAGAAGAACCAAATTAATTCTGGTGATGAGGGTAGAGATGGGAATGATAAAAGTGGTGCTGCTGGTGTATAGTACCGATGACGGCAGTCCTGATGAGATTGAATTGTGTATTTTTTCAGGGACAAAAAGGTGATCAAGGACTGCGGGTAAGATCCAAATGCAAAACGTGTTTTGTAATGTATGTCCATCAGTGAGCGACAAGACATTCATTGTCGTCGGAATTGTTAGTCTTGCCCCGAAGCGGTTGCGAGACTGACTATTGCAACGCTCCTGTCTATCTATTTGTCTATCTGTCTGTCTGTGTGTCCTCTGTATATTTTTGCTTTCAAAATGTTTTTCTCTGCAACCACTTCTCCAATCGGTGCAAAACTCGGTGCAACATGGTATGGCAGCCATATTGGATTAAAGGAACAAAATTAAAACGTAATTTTCTCTAAAACCGCTCAACGGAAAAAAAAATTGAAACCTGGCATACGTCATCAACTCCCCATGGGGTATCTAGGGTGATAACGATGACATCATCGGAGAAGTGGTATTCCAGCCATAATTGTTTGAATGGAAATTCTTATCCAAAAAAATCTGAAACTTCTTATGTCTGATCTATAACGATCTATATAATTCTGATCGATATAATTTTTGTTCAGAATGAATGTGTGAGGTGGGACTTATGCGCTCCATGAGTGCCATTCTCGTTCACAATGCAAAGGCACGAATATCCATTTGTATATGCCAAGTCCACCAGTTACCTTCCATCCTACTTCTTCTTCTTCTTCTTCTTCTTCTTCTTCTTCTTCTTCTTCTTCTTCTTCTTCTTCTTCTTCTTCTTCTTCTTCTTCTTCTTCTTTCGGCTGCTCCCGTTAGGGGTCGCCACAGCGGATCATCCGTTATAATCCGCATTATGATTTGGCACAGGTTTTACACCGGATGCCCTTCCTGACGCAACCCTGGTCGCCTCTTACGACATAGGGATATGGTACACCTATTCTAACCGGGGCATACACCTGGCCCAGTACACTGGTATTCACTTCACCGACCTCGGAAGGATGATGACAGGCTGAGTCAACCTCCTAGTGTGTATTAATTCAAGCGGCCAACGGGGCTTGAACTCAGGACCTTTTGGATCCCAAGCCGCTACCCTAACCACTACGCCAACACCAGGCTTTTACCTTCCTGTGACTAGAAGGATTTACCTTCCATCCTACTATCAGTGTGAAAACCATAGCTCCCATCCTCCATCCTCTTGCTACTCACAAGGTTATATTTTATTAAGGAAAATATAAATCTGTAGGACAAAGATTTAATTTTGCTATCTGTTTGTCCCATTTCCAGTGACTGGTGGTTTCCTAATTTGGGCAAACCTAGATATGTTTGAGCCACTTGTGTAACATTTTCTTCTTCATCCACAGGGTCCACCAGGTCATGGTGGTTCAGGAGTTGTGGTGAAAGGGGACCCTGGTACCCAGGTGAGGTTTTTCTTGTGTTATCTGCCTTGTGAAGTTTATCTATTGTCATAATAGCAATGGTAAGCACAGTTAGATATTTCCATCTGAACCATGTGATGTTGTGATCCCAGGTTTTAATCCTCAGTGTGTTGAATATCCTTTGTCTCTTTATGGCCTTATTGTTTGTGCAAAAGTACATAAATAGCTGGTCCTAATGTCCTTGGTTTTTCATATAATTACATCATCATCATCATCATCATCATCATCATCTCGACCGAAGTCAGATATAATTGTATCTTGATATCTCCTAATATCCTTGTTTTGCATGCTCCTTAGTTATTTTGTTGAAAACCTTGTAGAAAACAAAGTTCCCACAGTTGTGCTTATAATCGTGTGTGGTTTTGGTTTTTACTGCAATAATAATTGTCATTGATAACTCCACTTGTTTTCTTCATGTTTAATTGTTTACGTGGGTTTGCGGTTAAGGTAGTTGTGTGTTTGTGTCTCCCTTAACGATTGAATATTTATGAAGATAGTCATTCACTTTACTGATTGTTTCCAAACTGTTTTGATAGGGTCTTCCTGGACCAACAGGACCCATTGGTCCTCCAGGCTCCCCAGGACATACTGGACCTTCAGGAATAAAAGTAGGCAAACAGCCTGTATTCATGTCAAAGTTCTGTCTGTGTTCTGTGTGTCCGATTGAGCGCTATAGCTGGAGGATCAGTGGCCTTGTTTGTTCATCCTGCAACATTCAGTGTTCTGCATAATTTCTTTTCACGAGCAAATGTACCACATATGGGGATGAGGCGGGCACGAGCGTGACACTCAATTATCGACAGATCCAATGGACAAAGACAGATGATAAAAATAAACAAGTAAGCCCTTGTAGTACAAGAAAAACTAACCCTCAGTTGAGCCACATTCATTACACACCACACAACACACACACACACACACACACACGGACCATGCAAGGATAGTAATGTGCTCAGACATCCTTGAGGGAATGGCTCAAGGCAGAGCAGAACTTCAAAGGTCATGGGCCAGAAAAATGTGTCTGACAAACAAGCAGAGCTCCGCAGCAGAAGACGTCCCCGGTAAACGAAAGACGGTTAAAGAGCACCACCTTACCCATGGAAAAATAGAGCGAGATGGCCAAAGATCATCTCCCTGGCAAAATATAGCGAAATGGTGCTTTGCAAGTCCTCAAATACTCGCTCCCCTCCCCCACCCAACTCCCATTGTCCCTCTCGTGATGCGGTGGGTGTGGCTTATAAGATTTCAATGCCACCACCCCAATAAGAAAGTGACCCATGGTTCCAGACAGTGTGGTGTTCCTCCTTGCCACAGGTCTGACCAATGACCTATTAAGTGGCTGAAGGCAGTGGAAGGGCCCTTCCGGGGGCCCCACCTCAGGTGACCACATTGCCAATGCTGGGAGTGATGCCACGGCCCCAGGGTCATCCAAATGTCGGAGGGAGGGGGGAGTGGTGGTTAAAAAGGAATTAATTTTACTGTCACCGTGCGTGATCTTATATTAATTATCCTCACGGGGATCCCTATCTTTCTTTGCCTGGCCCTTGCCAGTTCAAACAGGGAGAATAGATCACGTGACATCTTAACCCAGCTGACTTTTTTTTTTACTGCTCACAACGCCGCCTCCCTACGTCAAACAAAAACAGGACCAACTTGGTCTAAATTTGAAATCCTTTATGTGACAGGTCAAAATGAACTGTCCAAGCGAGCACACTAGGTTAAGGCTTTACACTTTGATAACTACCCTGTACTTATATCCGTAACAATATCCTGTGATTGTTTTACTCATCTGAGCAATGAAAAGAGAGCTTGATGCCCACTCTCACATTTTTCCCCTTTGAAGGTGAGTTAATGATCTTCGTACATTGTGTGCAATGGTGAGGTAAATCCAAGTACTGCACATCGGATTTAGTCATCAAAATGTAATCATTTAAAGTTTGTTTTTATTTGTTGGTAATAAAATGGTGTTGACTGATTGACATTGACCTTTGTCATCATAAACTAACCTCCACAACTCACCCCAGGTGAATACAAAAGACTGGAGTTTAGATTTTATTTTGTTTTGTGATTGTTTCCACCAATTCCCAACCCTCTTCAACCCCCCTCCCATGATGGATGGAGCCAGGGAGAGCCTGGGGTTGGATTGCCAGGACTTCCAGGAAGGCAGGGTGAAACTGGAGCACGCGTAAGGTTTCCATTATACACTTGCATCACTTATCACAAACACCATGAACCCTAATATCTTCCACTGGAAAAAAAAAAATCTTGACAGTATTTTATTTGGCATTCATTTCCTATTTCCTTTGGCAAAGTCACCAACAAATACCCTTATGTCCCTCACTCCCACCCACAACCTTCCCACCATTTATTGTCAAAACAAATTAAGTTAAAAAAATGAAAAGAATTCTGTTTTTCATAATCAATTTGCTATTGGCAAGCTGAGTCATGAACCCATAAGGTTCATGTCTCTTGCAGTTCACACAGCACAAGAAGATCCATCATGGGGACCAATCTGTGGACTTGCTTCTTGCACACACAAAATGGACATTTCAATATTTCATTCTTCTAACTATGATAATGTTGGTTCTGGTTCTAACTGCTCTTAAACCCCATCTGCAGGGCCCCAGGGGTCCACCTGGAAGTTCAGGACTAAAGGTAAGCAAGGCAGTTGTCTCCAACTATTTAATTGCTGTTGTAGGGTTTGTTTCTACAATTGGTGCCCCAATTTTTTAATGGCACCGTAGAGTTTCTTTGACCCCCCCCCCTAGGAGTACTAAACCACCATTTGGAAAATATAAATATTCTTCCTTCACTCCCACCCCTCCAAATTTCCAAACTATCAATTTCCGAGCTGTATCTCGGAGCCGGTTGGGACTTTCGGAATGAAATTTTGCATCTTTAATGTGACTAGAAAGTATTCGGGTTGACCTAATTTTTGACCTTGTCTGTAATTAGGTCATGACCTTAAAAATTGGCCGTGTTAACATTTTTCACCATAACTTGACGAAGGTTTGCATGATTGGAACTGAATTGCCCTCTCTAGATAGTCTAGGGCAAGCCACATTTAAACTCAATTTACATCCTACCCTTCCAAGTTACAGGTCAAGGTCGTATACCCCAAAATGTATTAAACCACCATTTAGGTTTTTCTCCCTTTT
>CM068964.1:9689903-9701346 GCA_035128595.1 Eptatretus atami | reverse complement strand
AGTTTTTGCATCAATAATCTGAATATAAAGTATTCGTGGTTGACTAAATTTTTTGACCTTGACCAAATTTTTAATGCATGACCCAATTATAGACATTTTAACATTTTTCAATCAAACTTGACAAATGTTTGTCCGATCAGAATGGAATTGCCCTCTTGGTAGCTGCATTTATGCATTTATAAGAGAGCAAGGTGCATTTATGCTTAATTTACATCATACCCCTCCAGGTTAAAGGTCAAGGTCAAATGGCGTTCCAAAAAAAAAATATATATATATATATGTTATTTGTCATTGCTCAATTTTGCCAATGCAGAATCTCAAAGACTGCTTGGCCTTCCAAGATGTTCTTACATCATAATAGCGTACCTGCACTGAAGTGTTGTGCACTTAATATTTGATTATTGTCCTTGATTATGACCTAATTGACAACATATTTGACCAAATTAACATCCTTTTGATCATAACTTGAATAATTTTCATCAGATTTACATGATGCTTAATTTTTTTGGATAGATTGTCGATGGGGACACATTTTCTTTATTTACACTCTATCCCGAAATGTTGAAGGTCAAGGTCATATGTTGGCCCAAAAAATATATGGCCATCATTTTTAACGGGCCAAGGGTAGGTCGCGTTTGATCGTCAAGGGTAAGCCGGGTGATCACTTCGCGATCACAGATATCTAGTTGCTTGTGATGTTCTTGTATAAATCCATGATTGTTTTGTCCTTCTACAGGGAGATCCAGGAGCTTCAGGTTTGCCAGGCCTGCAGGGTGACCGGGTGAGCAGATCTAACAATGATATGCAGGATGTGATGCATTATGGGTCATCAATATTTTTTACTTGTGTAAGTGGGTCAGAAGGGTAGTTGGGGTATGTTGTGGAAATGAAAAATACAGAGAAAAGGAGTGTGTCGGTGAAAAAGAGATAGGGTGGACGGGGTACCAAGGGTACTGTATGTTAGTGGGGGATCTGAGGAAGAACGTTTTTCCACTCGATCCAGATCTCAACCTGCTGTGGGATTAAACAATTCTTACTGACATCTCCCATGAATATCTCATGATATCTGATGAGAGTTTGATGACGATCTCGATAGACGGCTTAAAAATACAAGAACATTTCACGAGGGAGTTGTTGTGAAGGTAATATGTGTGGGGAAAAAACTGCTGCTTGCGCTAAATCCATCAGGTAATTGTTCGGGTGAATAAAACATATTCCTTAACAAGTATTTTGGGATGATGTACCCTGAAAAATGACTGTGAACCAAGTATTATAATCTGTTGGAACTGCAAAAGTGCTGTGGTACAAAGCTGTTATAGCCGAATGTAATCAAACGGGGACCTTCCTGTGCATGAAGGGGAACCTTCAAGCTTCCACTTGTGTCATAGACATGAGAAAGAACAAAATACATAAATGGAGCTGGACAACGTGAGAGAACATTATAGTACCTGGAGTTAGTTGGTTGTTTTTGTTGCTGTTGTAGGTGTACTAACATTCACTACCCTAACTTCCTCAAATGACCACCTTGTGTTCCTTCAGGGAGAGAGAGGCCCATCGGGAGGACCTGGCGTTAAGGTAACGATGTGTTCAAATCCCACACGAACTTGAAATCCTCAACCTTGTGCACGACCTCACCTAGCATTTCAAACACATCCACTCCATGTGTGCTATAGATCACGATCACGGGGCTCCACCTGAGGAAAATGGGTTGTATGGGATATTGTTTATGCGTACGTCATAAATTGATGATCCTTTAGGTCTTTCTTCTTTCTTCTTTCTTCTTTCTTCTTTCTCCTTCCTCCTTCCTCCCTCCTCCTCCCTCCTTCCTCCTCCCTCCTTCCTCCCTCCATTCCTTCTTCACACGTGACTACAGGTTGCATCATTTTCTGGGGATGCAGGGCCCCCTGTAGGTTCGAGCAGGAATTGGGATTTGTTCAGGGTGGTGATGGCTCACCTACTCTTTGTGAGGGATACTGTGGGATGTTTAACATTCCCCAATGAATGCTGGTAGACAGGACGCCCAGTTTAAAGTCCATCTGAAGGACGGCAGACACTTCGATCAATCACCCTGCATCTGAAATGCCAGGATGACAGTTTGTAGCTCGGTTTTCATTTGAACCCAGGCGAGATAACTTCACGGCGAGTGTGTGTACCTCCAGGCTATCCTGCCCACCCCCATGTCATGCTGTTTTACAGAGTGCTATTTAAATTTGTACCAAAACTGTTTTCACTGATTTGCCAAAAATTCTCCAAGTTACAGGTTTTTTTGGGGGGGGGGGGGGGACTCTGAGGTTGCATTTTTTGGATGTTTAATCACTTTAAAAAGTTTTAAAATTTACTGCACTTCTTACACCCTTCTAATGCTTTCACTTTGCTTCAAATGAGACGAGTAATTTGTTCGCCGGCAAAACTTCATCACAGATGTGGAAATGTTTTTCGGTTACATCTTCATAACAATGTTTTCCCATAAACATACAATTCAGCATACGGGTGTCTAGTCATCATATGTTTGTTCCTCGAGTGTGTAGTCATCCCCCGACAGATGTTTGGCAAGGCAAGTACCCGCCATTGATACCTCTGCAATTATTTTGTTCAACGGATATGGGGAAAGTCTGTGTACAGAGTTTGCAGTGTCTAATGACCCATTGTTTCCGACAGGGAAACCAGGGGTACCAGGCCCCTATGGACCGCAGGGCTGGCGGTGAGTTCTCACTCTATTTCCTTAACCCCGGAGGGGGAATGGGGGCAGTGAATGAAGTCTTGTACTTGAAACTGTATATACGGCCTGTAGATGTTGGGGGCATGGGAATGGTTGAGAGGAGGAGAGGGGAGCGGGGGGTCATTTTTAACATACTCATTGTATTGCAATGCACAGGTTGGTTCACATGTCTTGTTACCCAGTGTACCTAATTCTTTTTTATTGTTCTATCTGATACTGGGCACAGTTTGCTATCAGAGGTATCAAGACATGTGGACCACCCTGCACACCTTCTAAAGGCTTCTTTGTAGCTTGTAAAAGAGAAACACGGTCAAAAGTGATGTCCATTGTTCGTTTATTACAAGGATAGACAAGGATAGAAATTATTTAATTTTGGTGAAGATCCAAATCCGGATCTCATAATTTTTTAAGTGATTCTTCACCATTGAGAGATATGGCTAAACCGATATATAGCACGATATCTCAAAAAGTTGTGGACGGATTCGGATGAAACTTGGTGGACATGTTGGATTGGGTGTGTGACGAGGACTAACGATTCAATTTTGGTGAAGATCTGAATCCGGATCTGACTATTAGAAATTTTTAGTTTTCAAGGTGATTCCTCACCATTGAGAGATCGGGCCAAGAACGATATACAGTAGTACTGTATAGCATGATATTTTAAAATGTATTGGGCCCAATATGTTCTCGTGGATCAGGCATTGCGGGGTGGCGGTATCCGCTCCACCGAGTACTTTTCTAGTTAAACAAATGCATTCAATTAAACTAAGCATTGATGGTAGAATTCTGATATTGACACATGTGTGCTTTAGTGACATGCTGTGTTTGTGCCTCTTAGGGCTTACCTGGACCAGTAGGACCTCAAGGAGCGAAGGTATCAATCGGGCAGGGCTTAACGGGCGTGTACTCAGGATTTGCTTTCATGAAATCTGCCTGCACATGCACTACATGTTTCCAGGTTGTCGGTGAATGGGCAACGCTGCAGTCTTCTTCTTTGTTCGTATGCAGCACAAAGCTGCGGGGTAGCATCATTGCGTGAAGCTGTGGCTGTGCCGCTGATGCAATGCCCTCTGCCGGTTAGGACAGGAATTTGTAACTCGGCCATGGTCCTGGCAATATCTCGCCGACCGTGGGATCTTTAACGTCCACCAATGAATTCTGGCAGACAGAACTCCTGTTACGTCCATCCGAGGGACGACACACATTGATGAATCACCCTGCCTGTGAAACACTGGTATAACAGTTTATAGCTGGGTCAGGATTCAAACCCAGGCTAGACGGCTTAGAAGCGAGTGTGCGTACCTCTAGGCCACCCAGTCAGCCAATGCTGCAGTAAAACATACGTTACACAAACTTCCAAACTTTGCCTCATTCATACATTCTGATGTGATCATAATGGCAAGTAAATTTTACATGTTCGTTAAAATTTACAGTAAATAATTTCGTCGAACTTTAAATACTCATAAAACTTCATGAAACACCCACACAAAGCAACTTGTACCGGCTGCTTAGATAGCCTGCATGACATAGCTGTCTGAGTGCTTGTCCCAAAACTCCTTACTTAACCTGGGTTTGCTTTTGGCGGTCATTCAGGTAGTTAGATGCTTGATTGATTTTGTGAATGTTTTCCACTGCAGGGACAAACAGGACTTCCTGGAGAACGCACACAACCGGTGAGTCTTGGTGCCTCTGAAACAACTTGGGCAGGATTTGTACCTGCGGGAAATATGAATGATCATGGGGGTTTCACTGTGAACGGCATTTTGCCAATTACGATTGTCTACCTCGTCATCATCCAAGAAAATGTTTCCCACACATTCTCTGGGACTCCTTCACCAACTGCTGTGATATATTCATCGCCATCTGGAGTGTGTTATTAGAGTTGTGCTGATGACGTGACTCCTTGTGATTCTGATTAAAACTCCATTCGAGCCTGACCATTGTGAATGGCCTTTCAAATTATCATGAATCCACATAACTCACCCAATTTCAGGCCAAGCAGTGGTCTTGCCTCTCTTGTGATTTTGGAGTTATTTTTTTTTGTTGTTGTTGTGTTTTTTTTTTAAATGAGCTGTGGTTCGCTGTGGTTGACGTGACCCAAAAGAACCTGTTCGCTGTTTAGGTAGAATGTCTCCAGGCTTCAGATATACAGGGTGTTCATAAAAGTGGTTCACCCACGAAAAGTTAAAACGTCGATTTTTATTTAAACATCAATTATTATTTCGTATGTGGCCTGTGACTGCTGGTTGCATCATTGCTGGGAGCATGGCTGTGCCCCTGATGCAGTGCTCCCTGTTTCCAGTAAGCTGGTACACCTCAAAAGGATGACATGCTGAGCCAACCCACCTGTTGTTATTTATAGGCACGACAGGGGCTAAAACTCAAGACCTGAAGATCTTAAGTCAGCCACCTTCACCGTTAAGCCAACACCGGGAGAGAGGAGGAGATTGGGACCATACTCTGTGCAGAGCGTTGGTGCTGCCTAAGCAGTCTGTTGGCTCTTGGGTACAATCCTGGACGGGTCACCACTCTGGCACAGTATACCAGCAAGCTGGCACTCATTTTGCTGACCTCGGAAGGATGACAGGTCGAGTTAACCCCACCTGGTATTAATTAAACAGCTGAGTGGGATTTTAACTCAAGACTCTAGGATCCAAAGCCCGCCACCCTAACCGTTAAGCCAACACCAGGCTTATTCAAATATCGATGACACTGCAGAATTACATGAATCAATTTATTTCAAAACTTTGAGAGAAATTTCATCAACTTAACGTGAAATGTGACATAGTTACGCATGACCCAGGTTCAATGACCTTAGCGGTTCTCACTGACTTGAATCCTGAATGACTGCTGGTCTTGGGATTTTTAGCTCGCCTGTTCGAAGAACAGAGAGCCATAGCGATACCCCCGGCATGAGCGTCAGCGTCACCGTGAGCGTGAAAATGTTAAAATTTTTGGTGAAAGTTATTTTTTCCTTTCTAATGTTTTTATCTACCACACTATTTTTTATACGCCCGATATATATATATATATATATATATATATATATATATATATATATATATATATATATATATATATATATATATATATATATATATATATATATCGGGGCGTATTATGTGTCGTCCGTCCGTCTGTCCGTTTGTCTGTCCGTCCGTCTGTCTGTCTGTCTGTCTGTCTGTCCGTCCGTCCGTTCCTGTCCGCACTCTAACTCCCCAAGTTTTAAACTTTCACGTTTCATATTTGGTACATAGGTACAGACTGTGGAGACGGTGCGTCGTGACATACGTTCGTCATCTAAAGTGGTTGCCATTGCAACCAGGATGTTGTTTTCCATCCGTTCCTGTCCGCACTCTAACTCCCAAAGTTTTCAACTTTCACGTTTCATATCTGGTATAAAGGTACAGACTGTGGAGACGGTGTGTCGCGACATACGTTAGTCATCTAAAGTGGTTGCCATGGCAACCAGGATGCTGTTTTCCATGTAGTAGCACAATTCTGTATATACCTTCTTGTTCGGGCGTATATTGTGCTCACTTGCACTCTTGTTACTGATTACAAATACATATATTGCTTTAAAATTATTTGGATCAGACTTCACTGCAATGCTTTATAAAAAATATTAATTATTAGACTCGTCTTTTAAAAACGATAAATGTATAAACAGGCGAGCACTGGGTGGCTTTGACACCAACTCTGGTTAATTAAGGTTTAGTACAGTCCTCTCCAAGGCTGAACTTCTTTATCCATTTATTAATTGTTTGCTTCGACGGGGCAATTGAAATTGGTTCTGAAATTTCTTTGAGCTTCCTGAAATGACTGCGTTCAGAAGATAAATGACTGCGTCCACCTAAAAATCGTCTCCTGTTCTGTTGCCAGGGGCATGCTCATCTCTCGTGTAAGGGTCGTGATCTTTATATCTGTTGATACCTACACCTTCTCAGCTATCTATACCTGTAGCATAAAAACATAAGAGAGAAGTTAGTAAAAATTAAAGTTGTAGGATAAGAAATGAGAGGTGTGGGGGAGGAGGGGGGTTCAGCTGTTTTTGACCACCCTGTACATAAGCCACACATTTTAGGGTACATGGTCGCACCTTTCAGTCATTTATATGATTTTGCATTGCCTGGAAATGATGGGTAAGTGCCCTTTGCCATCAGGCCTCCTACTGTTGGCACAATTGTACAGTTATGGTTTTAAAAGGGGTGGCCGATGGTGATTCAGAGAAAAATCAAAAGAAGAAGGATTTCAAGATAAAACAAAGAGATTTACAACTGAATGTGCCAAATCCTGTCAGATCATGGAGATCAAGTGGATTGAACCATTGTAAGTGCTAGGATCGGAGACCTCCACGGTAAATTGTACGCCAAGGGATAGCAGGATCGCTGATTACCTCCGGCGCCGAAGGTGAAGGAGGTTATGTTTTCACCCCTTTCTGTCTGTTTGTTTGTTTGTGGATGGATCCGGATGAAATTTTGTGGACAGGTTGTGGGTGTGTGACAAGGACAAAGTGATGAGATTTTGGTGAAAATCCAGATCCGGATCCAACTACTGGAATTTTTAAAGTGATTCTTTGCCATTGAGAGATTGGGCCAAAAACGATATAGTACTGTATAGCATGATATTTCAAACATGTATTGGGCCTGATATGTTCTTGTGGATCAGGCATTACGTGGCGGATGTATGCGCTCTAATGAGTGCCCTTCTAGTTAGGTAGTTTGCTTCCCTCTGAGATATCTGCCTGTGGTTTTCTTCCTCTGAGGAGTTCAGTCCAACAAAGCTGTTCTGATGTGCTGTCCAACGAAGTACCAACAGGAAATGCTGCATCTTGGAGCACTCCTTCCTTCTATCACAGTGTAAAGCTGTCTGTCCTCTGTGCATTGAGGTTCTGGATATCAAAGATCGCCGTGTTGTCCGTCAAAATGAGTAGGTCTTTGTACGATGGTACCTTGTCTAAATTCCCTTTCTTCATCAAATGTGCATGTTAATGATAAGAACGTAAATGTTTCCGTTCGAGTCCATAAACCTTCGAGGGCATGAGCACTGCTGAATCGGTCTTATGGAAAGGAATACACTTGGTGGCTTGCCATTGCATTACCATTGGTGGTAATGAGGGCAGGAATATTGTACTGTTGAATGTGTTGGTGTTTATATGATTAAAGCAAAAGATCACTGGGTAGTGGTGGAGGGATGGAAGAGTTTTTTTTGTGGAAAATCGCCAATATTGTGACGAACATTCTCCTTGTTCATCGTTTCATGAATTGCTCTGTTTTGTGGTTTGTTTTGTTTTCCACAGATTTCTGGACCACCTGGAGATCGAGGAGAGAAGGTGACATGGACTTTGTAAATCTAAATAAACATTTCTTGAGATGGAGCAGTCATGTCATAATCACCTCTTTGGAATGTGTACGGTAACGAACAAGGTCTTGGAGCAAAACCATGCAGATGCACTCAGCCAGGCCTGGGATTTAAACCATGAACATTCACTCAGCCAGGCCTGGGATTTAAACCATGAACATTCACTCAGCCAGGCCTGGGATTTAAACCATTTAACTGCATTCATTGTTCTTACAACATGGTAATCCTCTGACTTTTACTTTTGCTGAATGTATCATTTTCAACAGTACACATAGTATGTTATTGGACATAAATTCACATCAAAAGCCTTTTGTAATGGTATTTATATGGGTGAAAATGGGTAGCTTTTATACCAATCACATGTTGAATTGAGAGAAAGTTACCCTCCATTGTGTCTTTGTTTCTAAGGGTGTCCAAGGTTCTCCAGGACAAACAGGACCAAAGGGAGATAAGGGGGATAACGGAGACAAAGGAGAAAAGGTATGAATTCATCGTGCATGGTAACACCTCTTGACCAGACTCGGTGGTGCAATAGTTAGAGCGTCGGCTCTAAGTCTGGGAGGTCATTGGTTTGAGCCCTGGCCGAGTCTTGCAAAGATTTCAAAACGGTTAACTTACTGCTTCCTTGCTGATGCTTAGCATTTAAAAAATAAATCAGCACAGACAAACAACCTTAGTTTGGCACCCATAGTTGATTCATTATTCCTGTAAATTAACACATTTTCTAGTGTTGCGTGAGAAGCACAGATGATTGTCCTCGCTCTTCCACGACCCTTGACTGTACACAAAGAAAAGTGAATTGTTGACAATGATGGCAGAGATTGTGCACAAACAATTGTGCATGTCTAGCTGTTTGTGACTGTATGTGTACAAAGTTCTATCTGTATGTAAGTGTGAAGCATGGAATGTACTTTCTGTGCATGAGTGTAAGTGTATGATGTACTCTGTATGTGTGTGTAAGTGTAAGTGTAAGTGTAAAATCTAGGAGCACAATGAGAGGTACGTTTTCTCTGGTACATCCTGTTTTCAAGGCCACATGTTTTTTTGCCGCCAAAGCTTTAGACTTCATTACTAAGAATTCCTCTTGTACATGTTAAACATTCCATAAATATGTGAAGGTGCAGGTGTACGTTACATCGCAAACTTGTGTACAGGTGTACGTTGCATCGTGATATTATGCTCAGGTGTTGTATTGCTAAATCGTGCTTTATATTTTGTACAGTAGTCCGGTCAGTTAGGGTAAAAAAAATGGCCAAACAGTGACAGACTGGACAAAAGCAACACATTTGGCATGTAGATAGAGGGCACCAAAGTAAACATTTTGAGAAAAGGAGACACGTCCGACTTGATCTTGAAGTCAATTTTCAAGGTCAAAAGGTCACATTACACCATTTACAATACAAGTCGATTTTGCTCAAAATCTCTCCATAATTGATACACCACTTAGCTAGGATGGTGTAAACATTACACTTTTCAATCGACATTATTATACTAAACAAATCTAATAACGTTGGAATATAACACCTGTTTTTTGAAAATCTTTAAATTCCGATGCGCACGCAAGAGAAATGCACATAGAAAACATTCCGAACAGCATATTAACAGGATCAGAAACTAATTAATTCGTATAATAATGATACGAGCGATAATACCGAAAACTGGACGCTGAGCCAGGACATCCCACAACGCAGGATGTGACGAATGGTCAAGTGGAAAAACAGCGACGTGTACCTGAAACACTGTTTCTTCAGTCACCCTTGACCACGGGTGGATATGCTTAACGGCAATGAATGTAAGTCTCGATATGCGTCAGGAGTTCACGAAGCACTCTTGATTCGTTCACCTTCTTATCTCTTCCTCGGTATCTCTGTTTTCCGCCCTTTTCACAGATCTATGCCTGTTCCTATACGATGCGAGGCATTCCAAATGGTATTTAGCTTCCAAGCGATTATATCACCACCGGAGATGTTTTGCTATCAAAGAATCATCCTCGAGATCTTTTGCCATTTGCCTCACTCTCCCATCGGCTTCGAATGTTGTGAACTCGCGAAGTTTAGGTCCACATTTTTCACAGAACAGACACAGGGATTTGTCAAACGACTGTCTCTTAGGTCGCTGCGCTGGTGGTGAAGATTCATTTTCGAGGGCCACAGATTTGCTTTTTATGCACCTACTCAGCTTCTGATCATTTAAACGAGAGTAGCACGATTTATGCCAGGCGGCTCTGTTCACTACGAACGTGTCGACAGCGTCCGCAGTATATTCAATCGGCACAGGCAGCGCATCGATCTCACGAAAACGTTGAACATTCTTGAGAAAACGCTGGTACGGACGTATCTTAGTTTCCTGAACGTTAGATATAGCATCCAGGGGGCATTTAACGGCTTCCAGTGTGTCTGGCTGGCAAATCAGGCAAGCGACCAATCGAAGGTAGCTGCCACCGCATGCTCCGGCCTCTGCTGAAACGAAAGGGTCGGCTGTTAAAATACACAAAACACTTGGAGGAACTAGCTTCTCGTAGTATATTGAAAGCATTTTAGATTTTCCCGTACTAGAACCTGAAGATGTAGTGATCCATGTGAACTTTGCCCCTTAGGTAGGTAGATTGGAAAAAATCAATATGGGTCAGCAGGTAAAGAAACCATGATTTGTGGAAGGATTATGTCATTCTGAGAAAGGAACCCTTTAAATTTTGGTCCAAGCTAGTCTGGTTCCAGAGATACTGATTTTTTTTTCACTCCAGATATACTGTATGGTAATATTGTCTTCGTTTTCCAATACACTAAAACTGTGATATTTCAAGCTTTTTATAGTCCTCTTGGGGGACTCAACAGATAGTCAACAGTGTAATAGTTATCCTCGGTTAAAAAAATAATTGATTAACAAAAAAAAGAAGACTTCGCTTGTTGTAATTGCAAACAATGCCCTTATATGCCAGTTTATGAGAATGACAAAAAGGGAACCATACAAAATAATTGAATGACATTCATATGAATGAAAAGACCACAAGATTTGATCGGCCAGAAACAAATCTCAGAATCAATCAGTCATCAGAATCAGATGTAAATAATGATGAAGATAGATGCTGACTGCCTGATGATGTGGTCTGTATAAGTATGCCATGATGGCTAGTTGGTTGTGGTGGGGCCCACTAAGCTCAGCTGTCAAGAGTCAATAATTATCATTGATCATCACAACGTTCATCGTCTTATCACATCATTGAGATGTTATTTTCATCCTGTTATCCATAATCATATTAGAAATTTAAAAGAAAGAATATCTCTCAAGACTTAGTACAGGTATTATTGCTCAGTATGAGAGCTGGCAATGATACAACACTGGTACAGGCCTCAAAACCACCCA
>CM068964.1:9643578-9681634 GCA_035128595.1 Eptatretus atami | reverse complement strand
GTCTGTCTATTTGTTACCTCCGCCACCGAAGGTGAAGGAGGTTATGTTTTCACCCCTGTCTGTCTGTATGTCTCCTTGTGTGCAGGATATCTCAAAAAGTTGTGCACAGATCCAGATGAAATTTGGTGGGCAAGTTGAGTGTGTGACGAGGAAGAACTGATTAAATTTTGGTGAAGATCCGGATCCGACTACTAGAATTTTTAAAGTGATTCTTCACCATTGAGGGATTGGGCTAAAATGATATGGAGCATGATATTTCAAAAAGTTAAAGATGGATTCGGACGAAACTTGGTGGATGAGTTGGTTGATTAACAAGAACAAGCTCATTAAATTTTAGTTCAGGTCTGATTCCAGATCCGGCCTATCAGTGGAATACAAAACGTAAACGAATCAGCCTGGCGGAGGTATGTGCTCTACCGAGTGCCCTTCTAGTTGTCGTCGTTTTTCTCACTTTGTTTTCGATTGTTGGATTTAATTTGGGAGATTTTTATTTATTTATTTCGTGCACATATTGTATACTCTAGTTTTTCATAATCTTATTTACAAGCTTCTTTATTGATGCTAACATTAATGACCTAATCACCGTTTCCAACTTTCTGGCATATTACAGGGTAACACAGGTGCAGTTGGATTACCGGGACCTCGAGGCTTTCGGGTATGAGCCCAATCTCAATGCATCATCATCTGTACCTGCGTACTTTATGGACATCTCATCTAACCTAACCTTTTATGCTTTTATTTGTACTGTATTCATATATGTAGTCAGTGCATGATTATGTTTTGGCATCTCAGGGTCATATCTAATGGGATTAAAGGTCATAATGTCATGTGTCACTGTGCCATCGATTTTTGCATCATACTATCATGAGACCATGCTATTCAGGTTAACGAGGTACTCCATCACAGTGTTGCGAAGTTGTAGTTGCTTGTGGATCCAAAGGCGCTTTTGTAGAGCGAATTTCTGGGGAAATAATTAGCATGTTTTTCATTGAGCCTGACATCGTCACTTTAGTTACCTTACCTTTGTGCTGTATCATTTCAATAATGTTGAACTGTGCATCTGCACTCATAATTGCAAGTGTTTTACACAATCCATTTGATGAATTACTTCCAAGGTTCAAAAGACTTTGTTTGTTTATTAGATCCCACATCTCAATGTACCTTTCATTTCTCCCGTCAGGGATCTCCGGGAACCAACGGACAAGCTGGAGAAAAGGGAGTCAAAGGCGAATCAGGCTACCCAGCCGTTGACGTGAGTATACCAATAGCCACATTCACTCCATTAAAACATATTGTTACGGCTCGGGGTTCGAAGTTCGCCATGAGGGGAATCGCTTGAGTTCCTCCCGAACACCAGCTCCTGAAGCCACCGACCGCGGATGAATCTGCAGCTCGGCATGTTGCTAATCAACCACAAATGCTGATTGGCACCGCCAATCCTGACATGGTTATCACGACGTCATGTGTTACCTTTCCTTTGGACGATGGTATCAAGGGGACTCGTGCCCTCAATGTGTACTTGCCTTATCTTACCTGATCAGGGACAGCCAAGCGGAGCTGCCAAGTATGCACCGGCTAACGTGTAGAGCCAATCGGTGGGGTAAAACTTCCTGGCTAATGCTACTTGCAGACGATGCTGGACAAATGGAGGAAACGACACTATGAGCTGGGTACATTTACAATATAAACAATTTATTATTAAAAGGGCAAGGAAAGATATGTGTACAATAAGCAAGGGTTTAAATACAGAAAACACGTACAGCAGGGAAAGCAAGGATTGGTGAGACACGGCAAAATAAATACAGTTATTTACAAGAGAGGACGCAGTGCAGAGCTATACCGATCCAATACTCACACATTCTTAACTTATGTTAACACAACAGGTGCCATCAGAAACACTCCTGAGGAAAGTTGGATCATAAAGAGAGATAAGAGATGGTACGAGGTGTTTGCGAACTCTCAATTACTAGGTGAGGTCGATGGACCTGTGCAAACCCAGTCCACTGAAGGGGGGTGGGGGGGGGAGGAGGAAAATTGAGGGTATCTGAGGTGAGTGATCAGAGGAGGTGCAAAATGAGTGTGCGGTGATGGGCAGATGATGTGCAGAGAAGAAACTGTAAAAGAGCCGGATCAGTGGGCCCGGGTAATCACTGATGCTGTCTCTATGAATATGCGTCTCCAGCAGATGAGATGAAAAAAAAAAGAAAGAAGAATGTGTGAGAAGATAAGCTTATTGATGTGTGAGGAAGTCGGTAAATGTTACTGCTACTGCTCTAATAACTGCGCTTGGCCTGGCGCCTGGTTCTCTCACTTGTCCAACGCTCCTCTCCGTAGACTCCATTCCGCTCTGTTCCGACCCACTCCGCCAAGCTCCATCTGTTGAACCACGAACCAAGAACCGACCCAGAATGCACCATCTGTCCGGAACACATGCGTTTTCTAATCCCCTGACGAAGAAGGAGTTTAGCATCAGATAAAACAGATTGATAGGCCTTTCCCAGTGCCCCTATTGGCGTACGGATGATTACTATGGCGCTGGCCCTGCCCAGGCAAGGGTGCAGCCATGGAAATGGCCCCATTAGGCTCTGGGCTGTCCGACACAGCTGAGCTCCATAAAATGACGTGGGACTGGGATGGTCGGTCGCGCTCCCCATGCACGAACGTGCACCGCACACCAAATGGAGGCCATAATTGAGCGGAGCGTAACGGCCACCGACACGACGTCAAATGGAGTCTTGTGCATGCTTGCGCTCCAAGTGAGATGTCTGCATGTCCAGACTCGAACGTTGGCAATGGTGCGCAGTGCTTCCCCCATCCCTGTCAATCTTAAAAGGGGGTTGCAGTCGTCGGCAGTGACCATGGTTGAGGCGATGGTAGTGTCAGTGTCGCGGTGAGTTCTGGCATGGTGATTTGTGGTGGTTGTGGTGGTTGTGATCATTCCTGGTGGCTGTTTGTTACGGTCGTCGGTTATGCTGGGGACGTCAATGGCGAATGTAGGCGAGCTTGGATGATATTTCAATGATATGATGGTTATAATACAGGAGTCTTGATGGTGTATAAAATGTTGTACCATTGGGATTCGAGTATGGTGAAGGTCATAGTGAAATGCCCGTTGGGTTATGGAGTACGATTCAAATGGTTTTGACGTGCGCTTGCTAATGAACTGCCTGCATGCATGTGTGAAGCAAGGAAAGGTTTGTGCGTGCAGAAGCAAGAGGGAAAAAGAAGGGGAAAACCTGCCTAATCCCATACAGCGCATATTGACGCATTAAATCCATTGCACCTAAGGGAAGGGAGATCTAAAATGAACAATAACGACATAAGTATCTCGGGAACCGCTACATGTTGTGTGCCATTGCCTTTGGGAGTGACGGTTTCGCAGAACCATCACAATATAATTATAATAAATAAAGTGGACATCAAAGCGAATAGGTAAAATTGAATGGGTTAACCTTCTTGTAAACTGAGGCTGTTTCTTGACCACAAGGGAGAAGGAAAGTTTAAGTCGATTGAACAATCGTATTTTGCTGTATCCAACAGGGACCTCCTGGTTCAGATGGTCAGAAAGGCTTGAAAGGAGAAATGGTGAGGACATTACATGCTTATCCCTTTTGTACTTTTTAAATTTTTTTGTTTTTCCTCTGCCACCTTAGGTGGACAAAGGTTATGTTTTCACCTCTGTCTGTTTGTTTGTTCCTCTGTCTGTTTGTTTGTTCCTCTGTTTGTCTACGAGCAGGATATCTCAAAAAAGTAATGGATGAATTCAGATGAAACTTGGTGGACAGGTTGGGTGTGTTGGTGGAAAGGTTGGGTGTGTGACGAGGACAAATTGATTAAATTTTGGTGAAGATCCAGATCTGGATCCGATAATTTTCTAAGCGATTCTTCACCATTGAGTGATGGGGGCTAAAAGAGATATAAAATGCAATATCTCAAAATGTTATGGATGGATTCAAACAAAACTTGGTGGAGGGGTTGTGTGTGTGACGACACACAAGCCAAAGATTAGATATTGGTGAAGATCCAGATCAGAATCTACATATGAGAATTTTTTTTTATTTTTAAAGTGATTCTTCACCTTTGAGAGATGGAGCCAAAAATGATACGTAATACGATATCTCATAAAGTTGTGGATGGATTATGACAGCTTGGTGGACGAGTTGTGGAGGTGACAAGAACAAGCCAATTCGATTTTGATCAAGGTCCGGATGTAGATCCAGCCTTTTAGTGGGATACAAAACGTAAACTGTTCAGCCTGGTGGATGTATGTGCCCTCCCGAGTGCCGTTCTGTTCAGCCTGGCAGAGGCATCCGCTCCACTTAGTGCCGTTCTTGTTTTACCTCTGTTTCCAGAATCTGATGGGTTCTCTCCCAAATTTCCAGAACCGGAGATAGTCGCAATTTGTGATTTTTTTTCTATTCTCATAAAGGGCACCCGAGTATGGGACTCCAGCCAAATTGTAAGGAAAGAGTGAGGCCTTATGAGGATGTATTTGCAGTGGTGAATGAGGGGGTAGGGTGGATATGGTGGGAAGAAGCTGAGAAGATGAACATTGTGGGTCATACAACAGGAGATGTACATAGCAAAATACTTAGTATTACAAGGTATTACCATGCTTACATGGAAATTATGCTTGTACCCTGCTTGTGACCTTATTAGCATAAACTATCGGTTTCCTTACCATAATGATTCCAATAACAATCCTGATCTGATGTACCATACTCTGTTACAGAGCGTCGGTTCTGCCGGAGCATTTTCTAGGCCAGGGTCGTGCTGAGTGGTTTGCCATCCCTCTCCCAGTAGTAGTTCGGGCAGGAATTTGGAATTTGGCCAGGGTGCCAGTGATAGCTTGCCTTCTCTTTGCGAAGGATGCCATGGGATCTTTAACGTCCAGCAGATGAGACTCCCAGTTTAACGTCCATAGGAAGGATGGCACACACATTGATGAATCACCCTGCCTGTGAAACATCGTGATGACAGTTAAGAGCTGGGTTGGGATTTAAATCCAGGCTAGACAGCTTAGAGGTGACTACGTGTACTTCGAAGCCATTCTGCCAGGCATAATTCCAACAACGAATGGATGATAAATGTTTGCTTGTGTGAAATATCTTGCATCTATACTAATGTGTGTGTGTGTGTGTGTCTTCTCCATAACTCCGAAACCATGAAAACTAACAGCCTGAAACGTTGAATGCATACA
Organism: Eptatretus atami; assembly: GCA_035128595.1. Lineage (NCBI taxonomy): Eukaryota > Metazoa > Chordata > Myxini > Myxiniformes > Myxinidae > Eptatretus > Eptatretus atami. Next base: position 9,676,434 of record CM068964.1, on the reverse strand, counting down.
AAGGGAACTACAAGGAAGTGCAGGAGTGAAAATTGGGTGTTTGGGTTAATTAAAACACCCCTTTTGAAGCTAATTAACGACCTCATTTAATTATATCCTTCATCAGGCGCATGCTCAGCCACCACTCTCGCTGGGGTCTGAAGGCGCCATGTTTTTTGGCCTGCCCAACTATGCCTTGACTTGGAACAGACCGCAACGATTTCTTAACAATAAAGTTGTTTTTTTGTTTTTGTTTTTTTTGTTTGCAGTTTCCTCACTCATATTATCTAATCCCTGTTCATCACAGCTACGAATCACTGGATACATTGCAATGCTTATAAATGTCCGGAGACACCAGCATTTGTGGCTTTCGTTCAGTTCTACACATGCCGTAACCTCGAAAATCTCTTAAACTAAACCGGATTACAAAATTTAAGCTCCAGAATTGAATTTAGCAGCAGTTCCAATGCTAGAAAAGCGTTCATGCATCCAATTCAGACATTGCTTGGGCGTTTCCAGGTGCATAGTTTTAATAACGGCAATTGGTAATTGCTTGCCAAGCCAGGCGTTCCATTGGAGTGCTTGCTTGAGTGCTTAAGCCACTTGGCGAGCGTCCGACAGTTGATCGCGGTGCAGTTCATGTCCCGATGGGGATGTACAGTCAACAGTTACTACAAGGTAGAGGTACATACACAGCGCACGCAGGTGTCTGTGGGGACATATGGGTAAAACATATGGGTAGATTTGGGTTTGTGGGGACTCTCCGTGGGTGTGTGAGCATTCCATTCCTGTTACGGCGCTGTGGTGGCAAAGTTTCATCCCGTATCTTATGGAGGTTTTATCAGGTTTTCTTTTGTCATCACAGCTGTTTATAAAGCACTTGGTTATCGGGTTTGCTTGACAAAGGTTATGTGTTTCTCTTTGTGAGTTTTAAAGCAAAATATATTTGATAACACCCAATTTCTGAGCTGTTTGCCATATTAACGTTTTTTAAATTTCCAAGCCAAATTTTTCTCCACCTGTCACATGCAGCTGTTTGTAAAGATTCGTGTTTGTGCACATCTTCAAACGTCTATATAAATGCAACGTTGTTTTTCGGTGAAAGCGACTTAAGGTTTTTGGGTTGTTTACAGGACGTACTGTTGTCGGTAATCACACTGACTGCAACCTGCCGATCCTGAAAATTCTCTGATATCAGCCAAGTGTGTGTGTGTGTGTTTTTCATAATGAATAAAATTCTCTCGCTGCTAACTCCCCTATCTCTCTCTCTCTCTCTCTCTCTCTCTCTCTCTCTCTCCTCTCTCTCCTCTCTTCTTCTCTCTCTCTGTCTCTCTGTCCCATCCTTGCTCTATCCCCTCCCAATACAGTGCAGCACCCTCCTCCCACACCTCTCTCACTCTCCACTACCCCCCCCTCTTTCTCTGTTCCGGACGTGTCCGGGTGGGTTTATGTCTGAACAAGAGTTTGTCTCTGGATGTGTCTGGGCGGTGTTTGTCTACGAACATGTCCGGGCAGTGTTTATGTCTGAACGGTGTTTGTTGATGGACAGCTTGGCTTTGGACGCGTCCTTAAACCATGAACCAAGAACCAACCCAGAATGCACAAATAGCTCAGCTTGTCTCCGAACGTGTCTGGGTGGTGTTGATGTCCAGATGGGAGTTTATCTCTGGACATGTCCAGGCAGTGTTTGTCTCCGGACAGTTTGGTTCTGGACGCATCCGGGCGGTGTTTGTCTCTGGGTGATATTTATAGTATGACTGGTTGAAAATGGATTTCACACATTATTTTGTTTCCATCTTCACTGTTATTCTATGCAGAATAATTTTGACGAAACGGTATGAATTATAATTAATTAATGCTCCACCGCATGTCTTCCTTCCCTTTTTCTCACCTCACACTGCCTTCCCTTCCCCCACCCCTCCTCACTCTCCCTCCCTCATTCCTCTCTCTCCCTCTCCCCTCTTTTTGTCCCCCCTCTCAGTGCTCCCGTTAGTGAAGTGACGGGTGGTATTTTCTCATGTCATATAATGCAAACAAATGCCATTATACATGCATCGATTGGAATCCCAAAAACAGTTTGGTATGTTTCATGCTTTGTCGTATCTTCTCCCCAGGGTGATCCCGGGCAATCAGGCCAACCAGGAAAAGTCGTAAGTGAGCTTGCTGTTGCCACAAATTCTTGTTATTTTTCCTACTATCCCTAATGCTCATAGCTGATTGTATGTATACCAGATTGTGGTATACAATGGCTAAGTCAACACAGAGGGTGACACAATGGTAAACACTTCTGGCAAAAGCAATTACATGCTCTCCACCCTCACTACTCGAGCATTTAACAAACTCATCCAAGAGAAACAGCCAATGGATGAATGGTTCACAGAAGGCAACACTCTTTTAATCCCAAAATCTGAAGAAACCCATCTACCCAACAAATCCAGACCAATAACATGCTTACCAACAACATACAAACTTTAAACAGGTATAATCACCGATGCAGTTTACGACCACATCACTCAACAAGGAGCTTTAGAGGCAGAGCAGAAAGGATGTAAAAGGGGATGTTTATGGAACAATAGACCATTTATTGTTAAACAAAACCATCCTCAAAAAATGCAAGCTCTGACAAACCAACTTATCCACAGCCTGGATAGATTACAAAAAAGCCTTTGACAGTGTCCCACATTCATGGATTATAAAATGCATACAAGTATACAAATTGACCCCCAAATAGTCACACTGATTGAGAAAGCAATGACGCCCCGGAACACAACTCTCATACTACCTTACGTGGAAGAAAAGATTGAAATCCCAGCAGTGAAGATACAACATGGTATCTTACAAGGTGACAGTCTTTCCCTCTTCCTGTTTTGTCTGGCTCTGGACCCACTGAGTAACCTCATCAATGAACAAGGATACGGGTACAATCTGATATGCAACAGAAAAATGACCACATAAACAAGAAAGGTAACACACCTACTGTACTTGGATGATCTAAAACTCTTCACACCAAGTGATAAGAAATTGACAGATCAACTGCAACTAGTAAAGCAGTACTCGGAGGACATCCGAATGGAGTTTGGTCTTGACAAATGTGTCAAATTCACACTTGTACAAGGAAAAACAAAAAGAACAGACAACATCTCAATTGATCAAAGTACAACAATACAGGAACTAAAAAACAAAGCACCCTAGAAATACCTAGGTAGAGAGAAGGTCCCCAGGTACAACACAAAACAATGCGTAAAATAATCAGCAAAAAATACCTCCGCAGAATAAGACTAATTCTGATGTCATTCCCTCTCTCCAAGAAAAATAGCCAAATCTATAAATCAACTTGCAGTGCCGGTATTCCAATACAGCTGTGCAATTATAAACTAGCCACAATTGGAGAGCAACAATTTAGACACCAAAACAAGGGAACTTCTAACGATTCACAAGATACTCTACAAAAACCAATCTATTCTACAAAAAACAAAACACCAACCGAGGTTGTACATACCGAGATGTGGAGGAGGTGGTTTGATGGAGCTTAATCGAATGCACAGAACATCGTGTGTAGGACTAGCGGAGTATGTGAAGAGCTCAACAGACTACCGGATGAGATTTATACACAAGCAAGGAAACAACAAACCAGAAAAGGGAGCCTTAATCCATTTAGCAACAAACTTCCAAAAACAGGTGCAAATGATTGATACTACACAGGAAAATGAAACAGAAACTAACACAGCCTCAATGATTGCAAAGAAGAAAAAAAAGGAAAACTATAAAAAATAAATATCAGCAGATATCCTCCGGCAAATGGGAGAATGACAAAAGAGCAGGAAGATTTAAAAAAAAGAACTTGACAGGACAGGGATCGACAAGTAAGCACTCTTTGGAATGGCTAACAAGAGGTCAAATTAGTTGAGATGGAGAACGAATCATCATCAATGCTTAAGACCAAGGACATTACACAAATGCCTTTAAGAAAATGGCAGGATTGAGCCAATTGGACAAATGCAGGTTTTGTGGGGTAGAAACAGTACCAGTCACCTCCTTTCTTGATGTAAAAAAAAACTGTATACAGAAAGACATAACAACGTCGAGTAATCCACTGGCACATCTGTAAATATTTCAACATACCGGTTCCAGAACAATCATGGAAACAAACCAAGTCCAATCCTTGAAAATGAACATATAATGCTCATGTATGACAAGATGATCCCATCAAGTGTGGACATTGCAAACAAGGCATTGCATCCTGACATTGTGCTCAAAGACAAAAAGGAAAAGTCAGCATTGTTGATCGAGGTTTCAGTTCCCAATGACCTTGGACTAAATAGCACCAAAATCAGGAAAATGACCAAATACCAAGATCTGGAAAATGAGGTCAAGAGGACTTGGAAATTGAAGAAAGCCAAAATTATACCAGTGATAGTCGGAGCTGCAGCAATGAAACAGAAAACCCTTACTGAGTATTTAAAAATCATTCCGGGAAATATCACTACAAACGTGCTACAAGTGGAGGCAGTCAGAGGTTCATTGAAGATTTTGAAAAAAGCACTTGGAATGAAGCTATGAGAACGAAGTTTCACCGTTTGGTTCTTGAATCACGATCCTTTACCAAAAAAGGAAGTGGAGATTTTGAGTTCTGGGAGAACATCCTCCGACCTCCTGAAACCTGCAAATGGAGATAACAACCAATGTAAACACAATATCGTGCATTGATGATCACCGATCCTGGTAAACATTCGGAAGAACTCCTTCTCAAGAGTCTCAAGAGAGTTGAATGGTCCCGAGAGGTTTGTGTTAAACATTTATCAACCTTTAATATTAAAATGTCAAATATAAACAGTTTACTCCACAATTTCCGAATATAAGTTGGGGTCATTTGGTTGGAGCTAAAAAGGAACAACTTTTGTTTGACTCCTCGTTTCTGTTCACTTTTAGTTTAGTTTGTGTGGCTGAAGAGGAATGGAGAGGAGGTTGGAGCTTGAGAATGTACATTAGCAGGTCATAATATAGACTAGCATTGCAATCGTTGAACTCTTTGAAACGTCTTGCTTTCCTTTTAAATAATGCAGTCCAAAACTGTGACCATCCGGTTCTTTTCTTTTTTTTCTTCCCTGTACTCTGTGGCCACCTGACCCACTGTCCTGCACTTTGTGGTCACCTGGTCTATTCTCCGGCATTCTGCGTTCATTTAATCTACTCCCGGGCACACCTGCCTTCCGGATGGGAATACCCTTCTCTGCCCACCTTTGGTGGGCAATGTGCTGCGGAACAGTCATAGAAATGCACTTTGTAATTTTTGAAAGAAATTTTTATTCATCACAACATATCATTATACTCCACATCATAAGATAAAGGAAGATAATGTGTAATGCCGGCTACCAACAATGCTGACGCTATTTCCGCAAAATGTCAATTTTTGAGTTTCGGTGACATCCCCATTTGCTCCATTATAGTAAGATTGTCCTGCACTCTGTGGCCACCTGCTCTATTCACCTGCACTTTGAAACCATTTAACCCAATGCACTGCACTCTGTGATTACCTTGAGGCAGCAATGACTTGTCAAACAATGAGGAAAATCTTTCATGCACCTCATAAATAGTTGAGATTGGGTTTCAACACAAGATGTTTATTTCAGTGATTGTATCAGGTTGGATGCGATACAAGATGATGTCTAAGATATTGTTTTTCACTAATGTCTCTCATTTTTCTAAGATTCAAGTTGATTGTCCAGTGGGAGCAGAAAAGGGTGAAAAGGTGAGGATCTGTTTATAAATCTTGAGCACTTCAGGAGCTGGTTATGTGTAACTTAACTTCCTAATGTACTTGTGAACATCACGATGAAATGTCATGCAAAAGGGGGGAAAAAAACATTTTTAATAGGATTCTTACTTGGTCGTTGACCATTTCTTTAACCCTAACTGAACTGGGTGATTTTGAGCTTTCCCTGACTGGGTCCGGCCTTCGATGGTTCGACGAACTCTAAAATTTACACACGTATAGATCGTCACGCAACGAACGCGATGGTAAAATTATTTCTTTCATGATATGTTAATTATATATTTTTATTATGCATTTTATTGTTTTTCTGTAATTATTTAGTATGTCTTAGACAACATGCTAAAACACTCAGAATAAATAATAGGCTAATTAATTTACACCATCGGTGTCCTAATGCATGAAACCCTTATTCACATGTGTTTGGTGTACATAAACGTGTAAAAATTTCAGGGTTTTTTTTTCGGATATGTGACTAATAATTGTCATGTGACACCTGAATGGTAAGTCCAATTTGGACGTGTGTGGTATCAAAATGTGTGCAAGACCCTGGAGAAAAAAAGTTACGAGACGAGAATTTGAAATCCCCAATGGTTGTGAAAATAAATGGCAAAAATGAATGACATCAATAATACTCTAAGCCCAGGTTTCACCCCTCATCCTTCCCTCTCCCTCCTCCTTCCAACCTTTTCTCATGGCCATTTGGTTCAGTCAGATGTTGTCTATAGTCCGTTGCCTCCAATGATGGCACACACGGTCAATGATCTGCATAGCCAGCCTTTAACAGTGATTTAATTCTATCTCATTTGTCTTCGAATTCAGGGTGATCATGGGGATCCTGGGAAGGATGGGTTTGATGGCAGGGTTGGTGAGCATGGATTTCCTGGACCACCAGGAAAACAGGTGAGCATCTCATATTTTCGTGTTATTTCCTTGTATTCAAAACATCGAGCTGGACCTCGAGAGTTTTATCTCCAGGACAGCCCTACTTTTTCAAGGAAACATCTCCAAACATCATTGAGATTTAATTTCATCATGCTGGCGGTGATTTTTTAGCTATTATGGGATTGTTAAGGGAAACGAGTAATGGTTGTATTTTCAGGGACCACAAGGACCAGCCAGTCCTCCTGGAATGAGGGTAAGTTTTCATGTTGAAGGACTTTTGTTGCAATCGTTTTCTTTTTGTAACAAGTAGCTTGCCGACGCTGTCAAACAACTCATTTCAATGGTGGTTGGAAACAATGGCTGCAGACAGTTTCTTCCTTTATACAAAGGCAGTTTATATCATGTATTACAATAATTACCTCCGCCACCAGGGGTGGACGGAGGATATGTTTTCACCCATGTTTGTATGTCTGTCTCGACAGATTTGGATGAAACTTTGTTGGCAGGTTGAGTGTGTGACAAGGATGAATTGATTAGATTTTGATGAATATCTAGTTCTGGATACCAGAATTTTTCAAGTGATTCTTCACCATTGAGAGATAGGGCCAAAAACGATACATAGCATGATATCTCAAAAAGTTGCGGATGGATTCGGACGAAACTTAATGGACAATTTGGATGTGTAACAAGGATGAACTGATTCCATTTTGATGAAGATTCAGACCTGAATACGAGAATATTTTATATAAGTGACTTCACCATTGAGAGATAGGGCCAAAAATGATATAAAGCATGAGATCTCAAAACATTGTGGACAGATTATGACAACTTTTTGGATGAGTTGGGTAGATGACAAGAACAAGCCGATTCAATTTTGGTTCAGGTCCGCATCCAGATCCGGCCCATCATTGGGTTACAGATCTGGCCCATCAATGGGTTACAAAATGTAAACTGTTCAGCCTGGCGGAGATATGCACTCTACCTAGTGCCATTCTAGTCTTCATGATGTTATCTCTCAAACAAACTAGTTCTGAACTTTTTTTATTCATTCAACAAAGCTCAGTGCGTGGGCCTGAGTTATTTATTTATTTATTATTTCATTGGTAGGTCATGGTATCCATGGGACACCTTTTACTTCAACAGACTAATACTTTTATCTTTTGGGGCTTTCAACATTATGATGAAAGCTCAGGTTTGAGGCCAAGAAAAACATATTGTATGAAAAGTTATTTGCACATTTGCAGGGTTGTTGAATTTTGTTTTTTATTTTCGTTCATATGGCTGTGTTTGTGGAATTGCAGGGATATGCGGGGGAAAGAGGACCAACTGGAGAGAAGGTGAGAAGCGCCTTGCGCATCATTTATCCACATGCATGTTAATTACGTGCTGCTGCATTTCAGCTCCATAAATGACACCTGTGTTGGAAATATCTACTTTCCTCGTAAAGGCATCCACAAGACAACTTGGAGATCACCAGATGGGAAATGGAATTTATTTCTTGTGCATAAATAGTCGGTGGAGATCTTCTCTCAAGATGTGCGAACATGTCGCAGTGCAGATTGTGGCTCAGACCTCTATCTGGTGGCCGATTAAATCAAACTTAAGATATTAAAGAAACAATCTCGTGACCGCCCTTTCACTTTTGAGGTGGAGAAATAAAATAAAAAAACACAATCCGAGAGAGTTACCAACTTAAATTGCAAAGCAGATTTGAGCTTCGAGACGATACTTCAGTTGAGGAAACGAGGGAAACCTTCAGAAACGATGTACAAGAGCCTGCCCTTGCAATCATAGGTAAACGCAGAGGGACAATGAAAGAACAATGGACAACTAATGAGACATGGAACCACATTGATAAAAGAAAAGTAGTAAAGCAAAAGTGATAATAAGTATAAACCAAGGAAAAGAGGAACATTTTTCATGAAGAATATTTCAGCTTGAACAGACAGGTAAAGAGGAGTTGTTGCGATAAACAAAAGGGGGTTGATAAGAAAGCAGAGGAGGCAGAAGTAGCAGCATCGAAAGATGACTCAAAGGCGGTTTATCATATCGTTAAAGAGCTTTCTGGAATACAGTGTCATCTCAACCCTGCTATTAAATTAAAAGGAGGTTCAACCTTACAAACTGTTCAAGAACAGGATAAGACATAGGTAGAACATTTTAAGGAGGTTCTAAATCAATCCAAACATTCAGAAGCATTTGACTTCATCAACGAGGCGACTCCTATCGACCTTGATATCTACATAGGTGAAACCACCATCGCGGAAGTTGAGGAGGCTGTGAGGCTCCGAAAATCAAACATATCATCTGGCTTTGATATTGTTGCAGGCCGGGGGTCACGTGAGAACACCACTAGGTGGGGGAAGCTATCTCGGTTCCCACCAGACTCCCCGGAATTGTAGGCCGTCGCACACGGATAATTCCGTGACGCGGCGGGTCGTTTAACCGACCTTGGACGCCAATAACTCATCCGCGTAACCTAGGGTCCTCCCGTCTATGGGTTAATCCGGTTACCTAATTAATCACGTGGTTTAATTACCGGGGAACACGCCCTCGGTACGCCTTGTCCGAACCGGATCACTCTACCGGACCGGATCACTTTTCCGGATCGGATGCAGCCGAGTGACACTGCCAAGGACATACCGGCTAAAAGAAACGGATAGTTGGGAATAAAGTCCCGGCTAAGCTTGGATTCGGACCATGCTGGATCAATGAAAGAAACCACAAAGACGAGCAGGGAACATTTCGAATAATAATTTATTAACAATGGGCGAGGAATGTGGCACTATCAAGATTTATTGGGGTGTGTTGTGCAGAGCTATGGGAGAGAGGTGTGGTGCAGCAAATAAACAGGCAACTTACAAAAGCGGACACAGAGCAGACTTAACGTGAAAATAATAACAAATAATAAAATACGATCTTCTGCAGTCTTACTGAAGCAGACAGGCGCAGGACACACACCACACACACACACACACACACACACACACACACACACACACACACACACACACACACACACACACACATACACACATACACAGAAACCCGATGAAGAGAAAGATTTGAACCAGGAAGGGAAAGGAGTTGAGGCTATGTTCTTGGTACCTGTGCTTGATAGCCCGACGCGCCACCAATACTTAGAGAGGGAGGGATGCTCCGTAGTTTGGCACCCGACAGCTGGCGCGTCATCTCTGGCTTTAGCAGAGCGTGTGGAGACCGTGTTCGGGAAGGAGGGGCTTGAGTGGAGAAGGGCGGAGTCCAGAGTTTGTGGATGGAGTGGAAGGCGGGACCAGGTAGGCGGGTGGGGTTGACGTGTGGGCGGAGATGAGGAGGTGGAGTCCAGACAGCAGGAGGCGGTCGTGCCGAGGGACGAGGGCGAGGTAAGATCGAGCGAAAGAGAAAGAGAAGAGAGAGAGGCGGAGGGACTGCTCCGACCTTTATAGGGCTTGCCGTGTGGGGGGAGGGGCCACCCCGAATCGAAACATCATCACCTGAATCGGGCGCTCCGATTGGCCCCGACCCCTCATGTGGCCCGCTAACTTTGGCCGGAAACCGCCTCACTTAGTTTCCGGCAAGGTCATCTCAGACAGCGGCAATATTCCGCTCCGACCCCAGGACATGAAACGAATCGCCCACACTGAAATTGGCACGCGAATCGTCCTGCAAAAAAACCCTGGGCCGTGCCCTGGCGACCGGCCAAGGGTCCCGCATGCCCACTCGGGTGCCCGACCAGCACCGATCAATGCGCGCGCCAACGTAGCTCGCACTGTCCATTCCCCTGCTTGATCGCAGCTTCGCTCGCCGTAGAGACGAGAAGACGTTCACCATCCATGGGGAATCCGCTGCTGCCAGGGAGGGCCGAAGGTACATCGTTATGGATAAATCCATGTACGTTTCGCGAGTGGCGTACGTGTCTGCCTTCAAGCACATTCTATACAGTGCGTTGGTTTCGGCCATTATGCACGTGGCCAATGCTCGCGTTCACACAACTCCGTTAGCGTGTGCGCGGGGTGAACACCAATATGTGTCTGATATTGTTGTTGAAAAGGAACGAGCCGCTTCTACTCTGCACACTCGTATCCCGCCCAACATGGCGTGGAGTCGTCTTTATCAGCCTCCGTACTCGTTTCGTGTATCGTGGGCGTCATGCTGGCTGTGTTTCCTGTGTTGTAAAAAAAAAACACCATTCGTGCAGCCTCTTAAGAGGTATTCATTCGTATGCCTTTTTAATGCAAACCTGGCAATCTTCCCCAGATCATCGGAAGCTCGAGTCGATAATCCCACACTGCTAAGTGCACTATATGACTCGCTGCACACGTTGGTTTAGGGCTCGCTGGAACGAGGGCTTTGTGCAGCAGTTTCCTCACAGCTGCGCCGCACGTGCTGGCCTCAATGAGGGCCCACCTCACAGCGAAGGCACAGTGGCTGATTTACCTCAGGAATAATCAGACGAAAAGAAGAGTAGGGACGAAATGAAGAAGAAAATGATGTAAGCAAACCTAGTTATAGATCATTGCAACGCACGCCCCAGATGGCCCGCTAGACAAAAGGAAAGGGACTATCTACACGTATAATAATGGAATAACTGTCTTGAGACACCTATCTGTTGTATGCATGCCGTTCGAGACCGCTCAAAATATAATTCCTGCTGAACTGTGAAAACATTGTGGACTACAATGAAACGAGCAATGACACAACCTCACTAACAAGATAATACATGGTGAAGAAGTACCAGAACACTGTATAAATGGTATTATTGTTAAGTTACCAAAAAAAAAGTAGATTTATATCACTGTTCCAACTGATGAAGAATATCTCTCTTGTCGATCCCTGGTAAAGTGTTATCAATAATACTACAAAATCACATGGAATCGACAGTCTATAAGAAAGTAAGAGAAGAGAGAAGAACAGGCAGGATTTAGCAATGGTCGATCTTGCTGTGAAGGGTTTAGTAGTGGTCGATCTCGCTGTGAAGGGTTTAGCAGTGGTCGATCTTGCTGTGAAGGGTTTAGTAGTGGTCGATCTTGCTGTGAAGGGTTTAGTAGTGGTCGATCTTGCTGTGAAGGGTTTAGCGTGGTCGACCTTTGCTGTGAAGGGTTTAGCGTGGTCGACCTTGTGTGAAGGTTTAGCAAGTGTCGATCTTGCTGTGAAGGGGTTAGCGTGGTTGACCTTGCTGTGAAGGGTTTAGCAGTGGTCGATCTTGCTGTGAAGGGTTTAGCGTGGTCGACCTTGCTGTGAAGGGTTTAGCAGTGGTCGATCTTGCTGTGAAGGGTTTAGCAGTGGTCGATCTTGCTGTGAAGGGTTTAGCAGTGGTCGATCTTGCTGTGAAGGGTTTATGCAGTGGTCGACCTTGCTGTGAAGGTTTTAGCAGTGGTCGATCTTGCTGTAAATTGTTTAGCAGTGGTCGACCTTGCTGTGAAGGGTTTAGCAGTGGTCGACCTTGCTGTGAAGGGTTTAGCAGTGGTCGATCTTGCTGTGAAGGGTTTAGCAGTGGTCGATCTTTGCTGTGAAGGGTTTAGCAGTGGTCGACCTTGCTGTGAAGGGTTTAGCAGTGGTCGATCTGCTGTGAAGGGTTTGGCAGTGGTCGATCTTGCTGTGAAGGTTTAGCAGTGGTCGATCTTGCTGTGAAGGGTTTAGCAGTGGTCGATTTTGTTTGGAAGGGTTTAGCAGTGGTCGATCTTGCCGTGAAGGGTTTAGCAGTGGTCGATCTTGCTGTAAATTGTTGCAGTGGTCGACTTGCTGTGAAGGGTTTAGCAGTGGTCGATCTTGCTGTGAAGGTTTAGCAGTGGTCGACCTTGCTGTGCAGGGTTTAGCAATGGTCGATCTTGCTGTGAAGGGTTTCGCAGTGGTCGACCTTGTCTGTGCAGGGTTTAGCAATGGTCGATCTTGCTGTGAAGGGTTTCGCAGTGGTCGATCTTGCTGTGAAAGTTTTAGCAATGGTCGATCTTGCTGTTGTTGTGGATTTTTTTCACCCACCCCGTTGTGATCGTTGAAGGATTCTTCCTGGTTGATTGTGGAATCCTATTTAACTTCAGGCAGAATTTAACGTTTGTCCGATTTGGTTATAAAATCCTGCATAAAACCCACCGACACTGATAACCGATGTCCACACAAGTCCTTTCTTTGTGAAACAATTTATTTTCTAATTATCCACCATACACTTCTCACCCTCGTACACTGCACACAATGAACTTGAGATCCCCATTTGTTGCAATATTATTTGGTTCTATTTTTATTTATTCTTACTTTTAGTTAATAGATAAACCAACTAGATTCAATTCACTTCCACATTACATCAGAGAGTTTTATTCTAACTTGGTACTTGGTCAGTCCAAGGAGTACAAGCTACTGAGATGCATACATCCTCACGTGCTTGCACTGAAACAATTTTACATTTCAAGGCATTTTATACCTCCATGGGAGAGCGGTGGGGCTACCAACTCAGACTGCATACGTGTCTTCTCAGTGCTGAGAAGCACACGACGTACACGCGAGGCAAAGGTTCGCTGTTTATCAGCCCAGGTACACCGCTCCAGACAAAGACATTTTATCAACATTCAGGGCAAAAGACTCTTGGCTAAAAGGACAGCCAATTCAACTTGTAGCATAAAACTTACATTTCTCAAACCCCATTTGTTACAATTTTGAATACATTATATAAATTTTTCCTCCACACTGTGAAGGGGTTAGCAGTGGTCGATCTTGCTGTGAAGTGTTTAGCAGTGGTCGATCTTGCTGTGCAGGGTTTAGCAATGGTCGAGCTTGCTGTGAATTGTTTAGCAGTGGTCGATCTTGCTGTGAATTGTTTAGCGTGGTCGATCTTGCTGTGAAGGTTTAGCAGTGGTCGATCTTGCTCTGAATTGTTTCGCAATGGTCGATCTTGCTGTGAAGGGTTTAGCAGTGGTCGATCTTGCTGTGAAGGGTTTAGCAGTGGTCGATCTTGCTGTGAAGGGTTTAGCAGTGTCGATCTTGCTGTGAATTGTTTCGCAATGGTCGATCTTGCTGTGAAGGGTTTAGCAATTGTCGATCTTGCTGCGAAGGGTTTAGCAGTGTCGATCTTGCTGTGAAGGGTTTAGCATTGTCGATCTTGTGCGAAGGGTTTAGCAGTGGTCGATCTTGCTGTGAAGGGTTTAGCAATTGTCGATCTTGCTGTGAAGGGTTTAGCAGTGGGTCGATCTTGCTGTGCAGGGTTTAGCAGTGGTCGATCTTGCTGTGCAGGGTTTAGCAGTGGTCGATCTTGCTGTGAATTGTTTAGCAGTGGTCGATCTTGCTGTGCAGGGTTTAGCAGTGGTCGATCTTGCTGTGAATTGTTTAGCAGTGGTCGATCTTGCTGTGAAGCGTTTAGCAGTGGTCGATCTTGCTGTGCAGGGTTTAGCAGTGGTCGATCTTGCTGTGAATTGTTTAGCAGTGGTCGATCTTGCTGTGATTATTTAGCAGTGGTCGATCTTACTGTGAAGGGTTTAGCAGTGGTCGATCTTGCTGTGAGGGGTTTAGCAGTGGTCGATCTTGCTGTGAATTGTTTAGCAATGGTCGATCTTACTGTGAAGGGTTTAGCAGTGGTCGATCTTGCTGTGAAGGGTTTAGCAGTGGTCGATCTTGCTGTGAAGGGTTTAGCAGTGGTCGATCTTGCTGTGAAGGGTTTAGCATGGTCGATCTTGCTGTGAAGGTTTAGCAGTGGTCGACCTTGCTGTGAAGGGTTTAGCATTGGTTGATCTTGCTGTGAAGGGTTTGCAGTAGTCGATCTTGCTGTGAATTGTTTAGCAGTGGTTGACTTGCTGTGAAGGGTTTAGAAGTGGTCGATCTTGCTGTGAATTGTTTAGCATTGTTGATCTTGCTGTGAAGGGTTTAGCAGTGGTCGATCTTGCTGTGAATGTTTAGCATTGGTTGATCTTGCTGTGAAAGGGTTTAGCAGTGGTCGATCTTGCTGTGAAGGGTTTAGCATGGTCGATCTTGCTGTGAAGGGTTTAGCAGTGGCGACCTTGCTGTGAAGGGTTTAGCATTGGTTGATCTTGCTGTGAAGGGTTTAGCAGTAGTCGATCTTGCTGTGAATTGTTTAGCAGTGGTTGATTCTGCTGTGAAGGGTTTAGCAGTGGTCGATCTTGCTGTGAAGGGTTTAGCAATTGTCGATCTTGCTGTGAAGGGTTTAGCAATGGTCGATCTTGCTGTGAAGGGTTTAGCAGTGGTCGATCTTGCTGTGAATTGTTTAGCAGTGGTCGATCTTGCTGTGAAGGGTTTAGCATGGTCGACTTGCTGTGAAGGGTTAAGCAGTGGTCGATCTTGCTGTGAAGGGTTTAACAGTGGTCGATCTTGCTGTGAAGGGTTTAGCAATGGTCAATCTTGTGTGCAGGGTTTAGCAATGCTCGATCTTGCTGTGAAGGGTTTAACAGTGGTCGATCTTGCTGTGAAGGGTTTAGCAGTGGTCGATCTTGCTGTGAAGGGTTTAAACAGTGGTCGATCTTGCTGTGAAGGTTTAACAGTGGTCGATCTTGCTGTGAAGGGTTTAGCAGTGGTCGATCTGCTGCGAGGGTTAGCAATGGTCGATCTTGCTGTGAAGGGTTTAACAGTGGTCGATCTTGCTGTGAAGGGTTTAGCAATGGTCGACCTTGCTGTGCAGGGTTTAGCAATGGTCGATCTTGCTGTGAAGGGTTTAACAGTGGTCGATCTGCTGTGAAGGGTTTAACAGTGGTCGATCTTGCTGTGAAGGGTTTAGCAATGGTCGACCTTGCTGTGCAGGGTTTAGCAGTGGTCGATCTTGAGGAGTGGAAAAAGATCTAAAAGAATGGAGCAATCTCTCTGAAACTAAAGATGAGACTATTTCATGTGATGGTAGTTACGACGGCACTTCATGCAGCAGAAACCGAGCACAACTGCCGAAGAAGCTCAGTGCTTTTCAACAAAGGTGTCTCAGAAAAATATTGAAAGTTACTTACTGTACTGCGATCAAGTAACCAATTAAGAAATTTACAAGAAAGCTAAAGAGGTATCCCTCACGTATGAACTTTTGAGGAGGACACTTAGATGAGTCGGACATAGTCATCAATGGGTGGTGAAAGAATCCCTTTTGCAAGGCAATGAAGTGGGTACCTGCAAATAGAATTTGTGAATGAGAAAAGGGGATGTCCCAAGACTTATCAGTGTGACACCATGAAAAGGCACCTGTATGTACTGAACATTGGTTGGAACGATATGGATGCTAAGACGACTGACAGAGCTGAATGGAGACAACTTCTGGCTTCATGCTCAGCATTGAGTGTGAAAGACTAAGGACGAAGGATGGTAATTACTTCACTTTGTTCTGCTGAAAGGGGTACTCCTGGCTAAATACTTGGTTGCAAACTGATCGGTGCTTTCATTAAACTTGCTTCAAATGATGCGCGTATCATCACATGGAATATTCAGCCACGTTAGCATTGCAGCCCAGGACATCCGACTGCAAAGAATGAGGTACCAAGGATATATGCTACAGGATGTTAGGCACCTTCCCCCAACCTCCGAAAGAGGACGTCTGCCAGCATCTAGCTGGTGGCTTAAGCCCCCAGCCCCCAAAAGTGATGCATAAAAAAGGCTCTCAATCTCGATTGGAGGTCCCAGAATGAAGCATTGGGATTGGTTCATAACAGACATTTTTTTCAGGGTAGCTCCTCCCAGGCAGACACCCTAAAAAGGGCTCTAGACAAAGGAGGTCCCACCTCAGAATGTAGCCATGGGAAGAAAAGGTGTGCTAATGACCATGGGAAACAAAGGTGTGCTAATGGCCATGGGAAGTAAAGGTGCGTTAACCGCCATGCAAAGCAAAGATGTGCTAACCGCTGTGTGAAGTAACATATCACAGGATAAGTAAAATCTTCTTTCTAAAATGCTATTATTATTTCCAGCAATGATAAAGAGAGGCTTGAGGACACAGCTTCTGTGTTTTCTCACTGACTCTGATTTCACCTGGCTCCTTCGGGTCCTTCATTCCACCGGTGTCTGTTTAGTGGCTGCAGACGTCCGTGGCATGGAGGCCTCGAGGGGGCTGCATAGCATGGAGGCCTTTAGTGGCTGTGTTTGGTGGAGGCCCCAAGAAGTTGTGGAGCAGGGGGCAGTCCTCATGGAAGTTATAGAGCAGAGAGTCCTAAAGGCAGCTCTCTGGCATGATGGCCCCTTAGGGACTAGATTACACAGAGACCATGAAGATGGTTATATGTCAGAGGGAACCTTCATCATTTGATATTAAACCTGTTTTTATTTTTGTTTAAGATGGCACTTGAACAGTTTTGTTTAATCCCAAATGATGAGAGAACTGCATGCAACATGGTCCTCGCTGTTAACTCTTTCACAGGGTGATCGTGGTCCTCCTGGCCTGGATGGGCGAGATGGTGGAGATGGTAATGATGGCAACAATGGTCCACAAGGCCCGAGGGTAAGTCCGTGCACAGGCTGTGCATCGCATGTAGTGAAGCATTAGGTGTGTTGCATGTTTTATGAACCGTAGCGCCAATGTAATTTAAATATTTCCTTGTCGATATTGAGTTACGACAGCAGTTTTCATGACGTACTTTGAACCGCAGTGCAAAGTTATGGTGCATGCTTGATAGTTATTTATTTATTTTGTCTCTGAGTGCAGACAAGTGGATTCCTTTCCCATTCAATGGCATGCTATTCAGTGAATTGGCGTGTGTTGGTCCATTAATATTGTAAGTCACAAAATTGATGCATATCAGAAATTTTCAAAATCAAAACGGTCAATAAAACACAGGCGGTCGCTAAAATGTCATGGATGTACACACAAACACGCACAGCCGCATGTATGCATGCACATACGCACGTAGAACTGCATGTACACATGCAGAACCTGACGTACGCACATAGAACTATACGTATGCATGCAGAACCTCATGTACACACACAGAACTGCATGAACGTACACACACACACACACACACACACACACACACACACACACACACACACACACACACACACACACACACACACACACACTATTGCTATTTGATGGTACAAAGCATTCCGGGTAGGAAATTGCCATATTGTTCATCTCTGTATCTTGTGTCACTGATGATTGTTGTTATTGTTTCAAAACGCTCGCTTAAACGATTCAGTAATGAGCAGTGAAGTGAAACACAAAAGTTGTTAACATGAGAGTTACTTCTGAATGATTTTGACGATCTTTCTCTGTTTGTGTTTTATAGGGTGATCCAGGTAAACCAGGAGAACCAGGAAGAAACGTATGTTTTGCTATGATTTTATTTGCCTTTTATCTCAAAGCTACAAAGGTATATTACATATATGAAAGTAGGCATCATGGTTATGGTGTGGAATTATTTACTTTCTATATGGAACACGCACATCATGAAAATAAATGGGGGGGAAAAATTGTAGACACAGTCGAGGCTCGTAGAACTGCTCGTACACTAAACGGATCAGACCATAACAAGATGCAAAAGGACCAGTAGAGTGGGAGGAAAAACACCAACACCAGAGTCGAAGGCCAAGATAGAGGGAGACTTGGATAAGCCAATGGTGAGGAGGGGGAGTGGGGGCAAGAGAGGATGCTTGGGGTGGACGAGATGGATACAGAAGGAAACTTCAAGGAGGGAAAGCTGGAAATTTGGAAGGAGGAGGGATTCAGGTGCGGTTGGGGAGGGGGATCAACGAGGGTAGAAAGATCACTGCTTTGGATTTGGGACGATCTGAGATGGTGGTGAACAGCTGTCTTGAAGACCTGGAGGGAAGGATGAGGTTGAAGAGAATGTGGAAGTTTGTTCCGCAGGTGGGGAAAAAGAGGAACCGATGAGTGGAGGGTGAGCAGTGATCCTGGATTTTGCTCGTTTATTTCAGAGGAGTTTTGATTCCTCTTCCTTCGGATCTCATGGAGAGAGCAGATTCAACAATGGTTCGACTGTAAACAAGTTAATGGCAGGGTGAAATCTAAATATTTTCTGTTTTCTACATATATTACTTGTAGACAAGGTCAGATTTGGAAAAAAAAAAAAAATGAACAATGGAAGCATTTCAAGTTAATGGAGGGCACCCGTTCTCGGTAGACGTATTTTTGGGATGCTGAATCCGAATCGAGTGTTTGCCAGACTCGATTTTGAGTTTTTAACCCTTTCATGTCTGACTCAAAATAACGGAAACTTGACTCGTGTACTGGAGTTTTGATATTGTCAATAAAAATCAACCAGAAAACATTGTTTAGTCGTGATGGTTTGATATCCTGCACAGCATAGGCCACATAAATCCGTGGTAAAATGTGTGTTAGGAGCTGAAACATAGAGCAGGTTTGCAGATGTGCTGAAAGTCTGACAATCTGACAGTCGGACTGCAATGCAACCAAACTATTTTATGTTTTGTGAATTTGTTTGCCTATACGAGCCAGGGTTCAAAAGTGTTCGATGTATGAAGATTCCATCTTGCTGCAAAGAGTAACGAAATTTTATCTCGGGTCCCAAAACTTCCCACTCACTCAGATTCATTATATTTTGTGCTTACTTTGCATTTCATGGTTTTTACTGGGTACTACGAAGCGATGTATGTGTATGCGCATCCAAACTCGAGAATCAGCTGGTGATCCTCTTTGTCTTTTACATAGCACTCTTTACTTCTCACAAAGCACGTCCCATGGTCGGTCTCTGAGTGTAAGAACTTACTTATCCCTCGTCTTCTAGGATTGCACACCGCAGTGAACTTTCACAGAGTTCTGGGACGGCATATGCAAGAGTCCGGTTTGTGCGACTTGTGGGTAGAATGATGTTATGGGTGTTGATGCTGCTCAGCGAGTTACAGCTGACAAAGGATACGCTCGTGCTACAAGGGTCCACAAACGGTCACTTCCGGCACTGTGGAGGCTGATGCTTCCGTGACTCGATGATTATTTGGATGGCCTTGATCCTGATCTGAGAGCAGAGCTTAGTTCATTTGGGGCGTATCTCGAACCAGAAAGTGTGGCTGGATTGGTGGAAAAGCTGTCAAGCAAAGAATTTAACCAACATATGAAAAATTTAAGTGACAGAATATATCATGAAGACTCAAACACAGAATCCTGGTGGCAATATATGCAAATGGTCAGCATCTTACTGCTTTCCACTTGAGCACAGCACGATGGAATTTGGGACCTGCATCTATTTGCTTTTGGGTGAATGTTACCATCCTTCTGATATGATCATGTCCTTTATGCAAGGTGGGGTGCGGTCTACCTGCCTGAGATGAATAGGCTGCCTACAGAGGTTCGTCTGGAGTTCCAGAGAGGCAACTTTGTTGTCAAGGAGTCTGGTCATCGTTTCAATCGGGTACACCCCGACCATAGCACTGAGTGGCTGAGTGCAACAGGACTGAGGAGCGGGAGGTTGGTTGGTTGAAATGATCACCAGAATTGGATCAGCACGAAGCTGATGGACGCTATCGTATGAGCTACAGACAATAATAGCTTCTCGGACAAGGTGATGCTGATGAGTGATGAAGAGGATGACCACTCATACAATGAGCATACCAGAGGAAGGTTGGCGAAAGATACTGCAGATGAGGACTTGCTGGTAAAGGCGTTGCAGCAGGACAAAGTGTTCGCCAGAAAAGCTGCCACGTCCACACTGGAAAATATTGTCAACAAGGATCTGGCTACCTCTGACATTCACGAATCATTGCTTGGTGTTTGTCAGTTGGACCAAATTCAGCTTGAAAGCTTTGTTGAAAAACCTTCATGTGAAGCACACGAGGACGAAGAGCATGTCGACTTCAGAGCACCCATACAGAAGAATAAGGCTCCAACACTTGCCTCGTATATCGTAGTAGACCAAATATTTGGCAAGCAGAACTCTATTAAAGTGGACAGAAATATCTTACAAAGATTAGTAACTGCTTATAGAGCAAGGCGCACAGTCCACCAAGACAAAATCTTACAGCACGGGCTGATACCAGTGCCACTGTCGCTTCTCCTCACCAAAACCACTCCTCACTGATACCACTGATACCAGCTGATACCAGTGCCACTCCTCACCAAAACCGATGGAAGCTTCCATACTGCCAATACATCACTGCTAGCCAAAGTGCTAACCAGTGATGTCACTACTCCAACAACTGTGGCTTTAAGTGGGAGAACCGACTTAGTCATTGATGGCAAAGCATCGGTGATGGCTCTGGGAAAGCCAACAGACAAAACGACATTTGTGATTATGCAGAAACATTTGCCAAAATGGGAGAAGCCACAGAATTGACGTAGCATTTGACAGATATTGGAAAGACACCGCCAAAGCAGGCACAGGAGTGAAACACAAATACAGCTTACAAGCCGTGAGATGTCGTGTAGAAAGTCGCACAGTATCACTACCAATAAATTGATCAAACTTTATGGCACTGGAAGAAAATAAAGAAGATCTTGTCTTGTTTCTATCTGATCATCTTATTGGATACAGCCCTACAAACAAAACTGTTGTCTGGGGAGGATTTGCAGAACCGACAACGGTGAAGACTTCATACCCAGAGCTGGATTTAACAGCACTTGAAGCGGATCATGAGGCTGATACCTGTCTTGTACTCCACTGCCTTCATGCCAATGTGGACTCGACAGTCGTGTCAGTGCGCAACACTGATGTACTGGAGTTATTGCTGGCCTATTATGACAAAATGTCATGTTCATATTTGTGGATGAAATCTGGCACCGTCAAGACCCCACCCCCCCACCCACCACAAGTTTATTCCAGTGCACAATGTTCGAAAGCACTTGACAGCCCCTCAAGTTGACGCGATACTTGGCTTTCATTCCTTAATGGGTGTGACATTGTGTATCAATTATTATTTGGTGACAGCAAGTCGACTGCTTGGCCCAGTGTTCAAGGAACACCATGACCGGTTGGACAATTTAGGCAAAGGTGAAATTACCAATGACGTCATCAAACCATCCGAGGTTTTCATCTGCAAAGTGTATGGAGTACCGGATGTAGGCAGTTGCGATGAGGCACGAGTCAAGTTATTCTGCGTGGGACATCTCAAGGAACTACCACCAACATCTGATGCAGCACGATTCCACATTATGCGTGCGCACCGCCAAGCAAGTGTCTGGAACCAATCCCACTCTCCCCATCCATGTCTCCCGTGTGTTACATTCATGGGTTGGACCCACAAAAATGAGAAGCTGGTGCCTCGCTTACTCTCCCTCCCTCCGATTCCTAAAGCGTGTTCGAAGATCGTGTTGTGTGGGTAGGGCCGCCGAGAGCCAGAATGGGCCCTGGGGTAATAATAAGTGGGATATGAAGCAGCTGGGAATGAAGCCTTCTTCCTCCGGGCTTCAAAGATTTAAAATAATAATAATAATAATATTAACCTATGTGTAGGTTTCCGTTTTTTCATCGTCAGAAGCACAAACCGTGGAAATTGGGGTGTTATTCACTTATTCCTGCATGCAGATTTGTTTCTTAACCCATTTCATCCAGATGGGGTGTAGCCAACACTCCTGTGTTCATTTCCATCATTATGCCATTTCCGAGATGATCATCTTGTAAATTGTTCCCACAGTAGTTTATTTTATGAGGAAGGGTCTTACTCCCCATGGCAGTGGCATACCTGGGAATCGCCCGAAGTGGCTTGGAGGGAGACTAAATAAATATGCCCCCGATAGTTTTTATCGTCGTAACCATCATTATATGAAACAAAAAATTGAAAGAATAATTACAGGGCCCCTATTAGGTCTGAGCCCCGGGGTAGTTACCCCAGCTGCCTGCCCCCCCCCCAAACCCTCTCGGCACCTTGTAAAGGTGTATCAATGGCTGGCTCAGTATGCTTTGCAGCTCAGATGACTGAGATAACCATGTACTGAAGGTTGCAGATGTTGTAGCCAAGACGGCGTGTGTTCGAACATTTCGGAGGACTGATATTATACGTAACCTATCTGAAATTCAACACTAGTCTTCACGGGACTTCTGTCATATAACATTGTTTATGCTTCGTTTCGTCGGTGTTGGGGGTAGGGAGGGGTGGAGTTGGGGGGGGGTATATTCTGGTCATCTGGGAGGGTATACTTATTATTTTATTTATATTATATTATATAATTACCTTATTATTTGGGGGAATATTCGAGGCTTAATTACTTTTGTCCTGCTGTTGTTGGGGAATTGAAAGGCAAAACCTTCTTGTGTATTTTATTGCCAATCAATTAGTACTGCCTGAGTGGTCATTTTGAATTGTGGTGAACACGGGTTGAACATATTCTAATCTTCTCACAGTCTGTTGTGTGTTATAGTTGAATTCTCGAGCCAATAAAACCTTAGAGAACTGAAAGATCTTGTTGAAATGAAAACTGTTGAAGCTATTGTAGAATATTTCACGAAAACAAAATAGAATATGGCCGTTATTTCGAGGCGGCCATGAAAGGGTTAAAAACTCAGAATCTAATGTGACAAACACTTGAATCAAACTCAGCTTATCCAAAAATACAAAGTGAGCTCGAATGCCAATCATTAACATGAAATGTTTCCAACTACCTTTTTTGAGCCTTTTTTTTTTTTCCTTCAAAATTTGTCCTGGACTATTGGCATGGTCTCCAACATTATGACAAGCACAGTTGTTATATGGACTAAAATGTCTTCTTCAATCCACATAACCTAACGAACAGAAAGCAACCCCATTAGAGTAGGCAGGGGTCATAGAACGATAGATGGTTGTGTTCTGTTTGGAACGGCAACCTGTTTGGACACCTGGTTGTGTGCAGTTTCGGTTATGCATCGTGGAAGTGGGACTATTTTGATCATCTGTTAGAACCTCACAGTAAGGAGTTTCTCAGAGCTAAACGGAAGCTTTCTCTGAATCAAAAAAGACCAATTACTGCACCGTAATCCCAACATAACAACGCACGCACACACACACACACACACACACACACGCACACACATTATGCAATCCAACTGAGTCTGTATCCTATGGACTGTGCTGCTCTTCATGGGTCTGCACTTTTTAACTGAACGTCATGTTGTTTCAGGGCCAGCCTGGAGAGAGGGGTGAACAGGGATCAGCTGGACCAAAAAGTCCTCCTGGATCTCCTGGACTTCGGGTAATGTTGTCATGGTTTGGCTCATTATTCTCCACTGATGGTGTTTATATTTCTCAATGGTCACGTATGATACATTACTGATCTTGTTTTTCAGGGCAAACCTGGCTTTGACGGAAAACCTGGCGTACCGGGCAAGGATGTGAGTAAATTACACTTTTTTTTTTCAGGTGTCTTTCATGGTGATTGATTGAGCTTAATTATGTACGTACATGTCGTATTTTGTTATCCATTACAAGTTTTTTTTTTTAAGTCTAGAGAGAGAGGCCATGTGATTCATTTGTTACCAATCTCACATTGCTGTTTGTTACTTCTACCACAAATCCAAGACACACTCTTTCCTCAAGGACTGAATGCCTTGCTCCATGAACGTGAACTCCAATTTGCTCGAACTTGGCTCATTCCTAGAAATCCCTCGAAATGATTGCATGTCTTTTATGCGTAAAGGTGGCTTTACTTTGTGTGATTATATGGACGAAAGACCTTGAGGTGTTTAAGTATACACAGCACACAGAACTTGGCATTCACTTTGAAAGATTGTTTTCTCCGTGATGCATTGCCTGTTGCATCACATGTCTGATCTGATTCTACCAGGAATTGGACCCAGAGGCGGAAACCTCAGACGCGAGCTTTTTCGTGCCAAGCAATCCTGTTGATGTTTTCAAACTTTGTGATTTGAATGATTATCGTGTGTGTGTGTGTTTTAAGTTGTTAATGATGTATTTCAGGGTGAAGACGGTA
Organism: Eptatretus atami; assembly: GCA_035128595.1. Lineage (NCBI taxonomy): Eukaryota > Metazoa > Chordata > Myxini > Myxiniformes > Myxinidae > Eptatretus > Eptatretus atami. Next base: position 9,652,018 of record CM068964.1, on the reverse strand, counting down.
AACCGGGATATCCTGGAGCAAAGGTAAGAATGTTAAGGTTCAGTTTTGATGCGTCTTGATCAAGGTTTTTACCATTTTGAGTAAAAAGCACCCGCAGGGACCATAATGTTGTGGTTCATTCACCTTCATTATATATTTTCATCACAACCTCAGTGTGCACATCCTTGTGCGCAAAAGTCAGATTGCTTGCTTCTGTCATGTTTTCTGATCAGATCAGCGTGGGTCTTTTGAAGGTTATGGTGTGAGGCTAACGGAAGCTTTATTCACAGGGCGATAAAGGAGACCGCAGTCCTCCTAGTGTAGATGTGAGTTACTTTTGTGGTATCTTTGATGAAATATGCACATGGAAAAATTAATGCCTCTTCGGCTTTATTGTCTTATTTTATGTGATTGTTGTCATTGATCTGTGGCACAGGGTCGAGACGGAGCCAAGGGTGACCAAGGAGATGTAGGACCCCCGGGCCCAGTTGGACTTCCAGGCCTACCTGGTGAAACGGGCCCTCCTGGACAGGTGTGGCACATTTATCTTCCACGGAGACTGACCTCCATTTTAATACCTAAACAAGGTGCAATGATCATTGTCCTTCCATGAGGACAATAGTTTTTGTCTCAGATTTCAGACTTTGATTACAGTAGAATCTCTTCTTTTTCTAGACATCCAAATAACGGAAAAACCATTATCCGGGAAAAAAAAGTACATGGCCAAAAAATTGTGGATTTTTCCCGCGGTAACCTTGCACCAATTTTACACTTTCGGAGGTGGATGATAGCGTTCTAAGCAGTCACTTATGCCCCTCTTGACTCGTATGCAAAAATCTGGAGAAAATTTGACGTTTCATTGGTTTTTGGAGCGGTTTGTTGAAAGGCTTTATCATGAACAAAGCCGATCTGAACTGCGCCCAGCCGAGTTTTGCGGCCAACATGGTACAGCATCAAGAGCTGCCCTCCTAAATGCCTAACATGTTTGCCGAATACCTCAAGTTCATTCAAAATTCAACTCTTTAAAATAGTAACTTGAGGTAACAGACACAGAAAGTGCTTTCGTGAAAATCCAGATCAATAAACTAAGCAGAAACAGAAATAGAGTTTTAGTGAAAACCCTGGAAAGAATTCCAGGTTCCAGTCCGATCCAGTTCGGGTTTTCACATCCGTTCTCACACATACACATCGTTGTCAGTGACTGCACAGGGCTAGTCCAAATACATAGAGAATGAGGGGTGGACGCGGATGTATTTAGGTGCAGATCACCAGTCTTTTAACCTGCCAAGTTTTAATGTTAGACGGGCAACATTTCAATTAAAATAATGTTGTTGTTGTTGTCGTCTTTCGGCTGCTCCCGTTAGGGGTCAACACAGCGGATCATCCGTTATGATCCGCATAATGATTTGGCATAGGTTTTACACCGGATGCCCTTCCTGACGCAACCCTGGTCGCTCTTACGACACAGGGATAAGGATTGGGTTTCGCCCATGATTCCGGGCTGCCCTACACCCTCTCATAGCGCGGCCCAGCGCAGAGCTCCCGTCCTCAAGCGATCTCCAACCAAGCCTCCGAGTAGCCGGATTACAGGCGCACGCCACTACACCGGTATCAATTAAAATAATGTATCTTCTTCTTTTCGTTTTTTTACAATGAAATTTTTTCCCAACGAATGAATGAATTAATTAATTAATTAATATTGTCCAGAAGTTACTTGCAATCGACATCAAAATGTAGTCAATAATAATCCATAACTTTCCTTTTCCCAGTCGTCTTTCTCCGACACCGCCTTTCATTATCTCCGCCACCGAAGGTGGGTGGAGGTTATGTTTTCATCCCGTCTGTCTGTCTGTTTGTCTGTCTGTGAACAGGATATCTCAAAAAGTTGTGGACGGATTCGGATGAAACTTGGTGGAAGGGTTGGGTGTATGACAACTCGATTCGATTTTTGTGAAGATCTGAATCCTGATCCGGATAAGAGAATTTTTTGAATTCCTTAAGTGATTCTTCACCATTGAGAGAGGACAAAAAGGAGGATATACAGGGTGTTCCAAAATAACCTGGACAACTTTGGTTGTTGATATATTTAGTACCACAAATGATGCAACGATACCCTTTGGTTTCTATGATACAGAAACTCAGAAAGTTTTCTTTGTTTTCAGGTCTGGTGGTTTAATGTAAAACAAAATGGTGACTCCACAGGAGAAAACTCAATGCGTCAAATGGTGACAAGAGGTTTAAGGAGACAGGAATTTGTCAGAAACAAGAAAGTCGCAGTCGACCAAGTACGAGTACAGCAGACGTTGAACAAGTGTGTGAATCATTTAAACAAAGTCACAGAAAATCAATTTGTCGTGTATCCAGAGAACTGGGACCACCAACCACCACTGGACACAGGATTTTTCCATAAAAGACTGAAGCTTTATGCCAATAAGGTGCGGATTCTGCAGGAATTCAAACCAGATGATGGACCCAAACACAAGGCGTTTGCTTTGGAAATGCTCAGTCGCATCGAGGATGACGAAGATTACCTGAAAAAGGTCATGTTCAATGTTCCCAGACGAAGCTTGCTTTCATGTATCGGGAAAGGTAAACCGATACAATGTGAGGATCTGGGGCTCTGAAAACCCCCATGTGGTCATTGAACACGTATGCGACAGTACAAAGGTCAAGGTGTGGTGTAGCCTTCTCCATGACTGCTTGGTGGGTCCGTTTTTCTTTGTGGAGGACACAGTGACCTCAACAATTTACATGAACATGTTGGAAGAATTCACCTTCCCACAGAGTGAAGACCTGCAACCTGAATTATTTTTCAACAGGACGGTGCTCCCCCTCATTGGGCCTTAGTCGTTCGAGCTGTCCTGAATGAAAAATTTCCAGGTGGCTGGATTGGCCGAGATGGACCAACTGCCTGGCCCCCATGATCACAAGACATAACCCCCCTTGGTTTTCTTTCTGTGGGGGTTTGTCAAAGATGTTGTCTACAGCAACAAGGTGGCAAACCAGTAGGATCTTCGTTTTTGGATCACAGCTGCGTGCACACTGGTGGATGCAAACATGCTGAGTCAAGCATGGCAAGAACTCGTGTACCGCCTTGATGTCCTGTGCGTGACAAACGGAGCTCACATTGAAATGTATTGATGGTGTGTACAAAACTTTTTGAGTTTCTGTATCACATATACCAAAGAGTATTTTTGTATCATTTGTGGTTCTAAATTTTTTAACAACCAAAGTTGGCCGGGTCTTTTTGGAACGCCGTGTATTGCATGATCTCTCAAAAAGTTGTGGACAGATTCGGGCGAAACTTTGTGGATGAGTTGGGTAGTTGACAAGAACAAGCAAATTAAATTTTGGAGGTCCGGATCCAGACTGCTTTTCCTCATCTATTTTTTCACGTCCAACATGGCACTTGCCCAGAGTACTCTATTCAGCGTTCCTATCGGCTGCACAGGACGAGTCCAAATACATGTGGAGCTGGAGAGTTCATGAAACACCATACCCCCCGCAGTGTTGAAGTATATAATCCAATTGAAATAAAATGATGATTTTATTAAGGTCGTATGAAAAAAATTCCGAAAGTTTAGCGCCATTGATGCAGTCTTACACACCACCTTATTTATCAGGACAAAGTACAGTAAACCCTTAAGTGTTGTGAGGTTACGTTCCTGAAAAATGCCACAACATTCAAAATCACGAGAGTTAAAACGAATTTCCTGTGGGAACAAGGGGGTTCGTTTCCTGGGCTTCAAGAAAATATTGAGGAAGGTGGGCGGCAGCCTAAAATAAACATGTAAAATAAATATAAATCAGCTTTACGATGAAGCATCATGCTGCATTGAAGCAGATTAAACATTCAAAAACATGGAAACACGAGCCTTCCCTTCTGTATTTTATATAAAGCCCCCATCTCTCTCTCTCTCTCTCTCTCTCTCTCTGATGTACCATCGTCTTCACAGAGCATCGGTGCTGCCGATGCAGCTTACTGAGCTTATACTGGGTGGTTTGCCATTGTCTTCCCAGCAGTAGTTTGGGCAGGAATTTTGAATTTGTTCAAGGTGCCGGTGATAACTCGTCTACTCTTCGCAAACTACTATACACCTTGGGATCTTTAATGTCCACCAACTAATGCCAGCAGATGGAACGCCCAGTTTAACGTCCTCCGAGGGACGGTACACACATTGATGAAACACCGGGATATGACGGTTTCTCGCTGGGTCAAGATTTAAACCCAAGCTAGGCGACTTAGAGGTGAGTGTGCGCACCGCTAGACCATCCTGCCAGCCCCAAAGACCCCACCATTCCTCCCCTATTACCGTAACCTCTTAAATAGCTTCCCTTTGTAATCTGGCGATGTGTCTTTTTTGATAAATCGTTCTGCAGCTCTAAAAACGGCAAATAAATAAAATAAATGCACTCTCGCCTCGACCAAATTTATCCCAAACTTCCACTTTTTGAGTCAAAGACGTCACTTTCCTCAACTTTTTTGCACTTGATTTACCACGAGTAACAATTTAGCTCTTGGGAGCAATGGTTAAAAATTCATTAAGGGCATTATTTACAATAAACAACGGAATTTATTATGATTACTTAGAAGATTACATCTAAGAAGTGTTGATGTGGAGATGGGTAGAGTACAGTACACACGTTGTACGTTCCAGTTACCGCCTGCTGATTTACAATGATATGTGTAAAGTCGAATTTTATGATAACTAAATTGGTACAAGAACTAAATAACCCCACGATAACTATATCGGTACATAAGAGGTTGTCACAACTCGAGATAACATGTTACATTAGTTATTCGTGTTGTTGTTGTTTGTGTCCTTTATGACATCCTTAAAAAAACATTATGTTTCCTGTTTCAAATGTTTTTCGATAATTATCTCACTCCTTTCTGCGCGCATGTGCGATTGGGTTGAATTCAGAGCCAATATACGGTAAAACGGCAAACTTGTCTTCCTATTCACGTTCTGATTCATGTTCAAAATACTGTCGGACCCTGCTGCTTGTGGGGGGGGGATACATTCCTGGAAAATGCTGCGAATGTCGAATCCCTGAATTTTGGGGCATTGTTTCAATGGGAAAAAGTGGGATAGGTTATCGGCGGTTCGTGGTTCATCAAGAAAACATCCATTAAAACACAACATCCATTAAAAATATATAAATTGTTTAACCAACAATGACATCCATTAACTGGAAATATCATTTATCTGGAACACCCTTGGCCCTGACCATTCCAGATAAGCGGTTCCACTGTTTTCGTATTGTAGTTTCCTCTTAACCTCACATCTCTTTTGTAATGTGAACGCAAACTGATGATTCGCAAACACAATCACGATTGGTCATTGCATTCTCAGAGTAACAAATATGGTTTGTTGAGTAAAGGTGTCTCTATAAACTGATCAATACGTGTGAAGACTGAATGAACGAGGATAGGAATATTTAATACAAATGAGTGAACAGGTTATGGAGTTTGTGTTTTTAATTGTATGGGTTTTGTTATGGTTATGATGCGCAAGGGTGATCGTTTTGAGATGTTCATGAAACAATTTTTTTTGTTTTTTTTATTTTTTATTTTTTGGCGTGTTGGTGGCGGCAGGTGTTGATTCTGAAGGGAACCGATGAAATTCACATCACTGGCCCTCCTGGTTCACCCGGTTACCCGGTCAGTACACAATGCTTCACATTGTTACAATGTTAGGCACTGTTTTTCTTTTTATCATTTATGTTGGTTTGGTTGTTTGTTACTTGTTAAATTGAATATTCGCAAGTATATTGGTTGGTCGAAACTGTTATCCTGTCTGTTTGTATGTATGCCAATCGGCTACAGGTTGCAATTCTACACTAATCTTCATGAAACTTAACCACCAGGCAAGGGCGTCGATAGAAGCCAAAATGTGGGGGGGGTGACAGGTAACTGGACCCTTCTCCCAAGGTGTGCCCAGGCAATAGATCACCACGACAACTGGTCCCCACGAATCGATTAGGCGACATGAACAATGGACTGCAACGTTTTTTTCAGTTCCAGATCCGGTATATTAATACAGTGTATTAATACATGTACACGTACAGGTACATATACTGTACTGTATTTATCCAAATAGAGTTTGACGGTTCGGAACATTGGAAACGATGTTCCAGTGGATCCAGTGCTGCCAACCGATCACTGTGGACGTGGCAAATGATGAGATGGTTCAGTCTTTGTTGACTCATCGTACTTTCTTCAGCCAGGTTTTCAGATGCCTGAGTGCGCTGAAGGAGCGCTCAGCCGAGCAGGAGCTTGCTGGGAGATCATGAGCAATCGAAGCAACGCTCAACCTGCGGGAACAATTGGCGCACCTCCGGTACATCTTTTGGAAGATGGCTTGGTAATCCTGAATACAGATCCAGTTGTGTCTGCTTCTTGAAGAGCAATTCTTCTTTCAGACTCTCTGACTATTCTGGATAAATGTAACGGTGTCAGGGTCATACTTACTGCTTCTTGAAGAGCAATTCTTCTTTCAGACTCTCTGACTATTCTGGATAAATGGTAACGGTGTCAGGGTCATACTCTCCAGAGAGTAACATCTTTGCAAGGCCGCCGTACCATTGCAAGTCTGTAGAGGTGAAGTACGTAGTCATGTTCGACGTACCTGAATCGAGCGCCACGAAGTATTCTGCTCTATACGCGTCTTCAGCCATGGGGTGGCGCCTCAGTATCCAGTCTACGAGGAGCTCTCCTCTTCCTAGGAGGAGCGAAAGGGTCAATGCCGTGTTCTTCCATCTGTTACTCCACGTGGACGAATGTGTCATGGAAGGCCTCATTGCTGTGAAGGTGCTGTATCTGCTCTTTCACTCTCTCGCCCAACTGTAGCATACCTGCTACAGTCTGCGCTGGCGCTTGCAGGCTCTGTTGAACCCTTCCATGCACTGTAAGAGCGGTAGCGATGCATGCAGGACGAGCAAAACCTTCCCAGCTCGCCAAGTTTCCTCGAATGCCGCATTGACGCGACAGCCAGTGGTTCGAGCGACTCCGCGGAGGCCCTTCTCGAGTGCAATCGCAAAATGGACCCGAAGTTCGCTGGATGACTGCCGCGAACATCATTATCGCGGTGAGTGAGCCACCGCGTTAGAGGCAACATTGGTTTTCAGTCGGTCGGTGAGGGGGAATGGGTCATCAGAGTGCAAATTGAGGTACAGGTGTTGAACTTTCCAGACTTGCGGAGTACAGTTTGCCAAGTTCCTGCACACAGTCTAGAGCATCTCGAATGAAGTTTCGCACTTCGCTCGCTTTGAAGTAGAAGGTGAGTGATGTGCGTGACTGCCAGTGGACGTATTTCGCAAGTGGGCTGAACCTTCTTCAATTCAAGCTTGGCATCCTGAGGTTATGATCCTGACCTATTGCTGGCTCATCGTCGTTTGTCCACGGAGATTGTAATAGACAGCTGTGAGTCTCAGTTATGTGCGTCTTTTTAACATCGTAGGCAATAGCAACTTCCTGTGTAGCGTTTATTTCGTACAAGCCAATGAGATGCCTCCTTAACCTCGAGGTCGATCCCAACGTATCTGATGCGATATCCCTCTTGCTCTTGCTCCACGGATATCTTGCGTTGTCCTCCACATACCGACGCAAATGGACCGACTGCTCATCCGATGTCTTGGCATATTTCTCTCAACACAGCGTGACTCATTATTGACGACTATCTCTTTTGAATTTCAACGCTTTGGGTGTAATTGGTTGTTCGTTCAACCAGTATGGGCCAGGGTTTGACATCATCTTCAGACCGTAGGCTCAGTAACTTCTTGAAGTATTCCCTCCGAGGCACTTTACCTCTAATCGCACAACCTTCTCTGCTAGTACTTCAAGGAAAGTGATAATTTCTTGACAAGACTTTCCGGCGAGGATTTTGAAATTGGTCTCTTTGAATCCTGAGTTTTTCCTATCATGTGCGCACGTCTGTCTGCTTGAAGGCGTTGATCTTTCTCCACAGCGATAGCGTGGGCTTGCCTTTCTGGTGAGGCGGGAATTCTCTAAGCTTCTTCCAGTTGCAGAACCACTCCTAATGAACGTGTCTTCGAAGCACTGAAGCAAGCACCCGCAACAGTACTCTCCTACTTGCACTCACGCATGGATAGACAGACCTTACCGAGTCGCTTCGTCCGAATGAACCATGGGAAGTCTAGAACCATTTCGTTTAAAATTTCATGCGTTTCGGTTAGCCAGAAGTTCTGATTGGATCGAATCTGAAATTGTTGATTGTGACTTGAGGAGTTCAGGAACACTCATCCTCATCACTCACGGAAACAGCTGCACCAACTGCTGAATCAGACGCCTCAATGGCGGGAGGAAAGGGGGGGATCCGTCCAAACCTCGTCAAGAGGGTCTTTCGCCTTCACCTCTTTTGAAGGACTGAAAAAGTCCAGGATCTTGGTATTTTGCTTCTCCATGTTAGGCGTCTAATGACCTGTGCCCCGTTCTGTA
>CM068964.1:9616105-9643553 GCA_035128595.1 Eptatretus atami | reverse complement strand
GGAACGGCAACTGGTTTGGACACCTGGTTGTGTGCAGTTTCGGTTATGCATCGTGAAGTGGGGGACTCATTTGATTCATCTGTTAGAACCTCACAGTAAGGGAGTTTCTCAGAGCTAACCGGAAGCTTTCTCTGAATCAAAAAAGAACCAAATTACTGCACCGTATACCAACTAACAAACGCACGCACACACACACACACACCACACGGCCACACACACACACCCAACACACCACACACACACCACACACACGCACACACATTATGCAATCCACTGAGTCTGTATTTCCTATGGACGTGCTGCTCTTCATGGGTCTGCACTTTTTTAACTGAACGTCATGTTGTTTCAGGGCCAGCCTGGAGAGAGGGTGAACAGGGATCAGCTGGACCAAAAGTCCTCCTGGATCTCCTGGACTTCGGGTAATGTTTGTCATGGTTTGGCCTCATTATTCTCCACTGATTGGTGTATTATTTCTTCAATGGTCACGTATGATACATACTGATTCTTGTTTCAGTGGCAAAACCTGGCTTTGACGGAAAAACCTGGGTACCGGGCAAGGGAATGTGAGTAAATTAACACTTTTTTTTTCAGGTGTCTTTCATTGGTGATTGATTGAGCTTATTTTATTTACGTACATGTCGTATTTTGTTATCCATTACAAGTTTTTTTTTTTTAAGTCTAGAAGAGAGAGGCCATAGTGATCATTTGTTCCAATCTCACATTGCTGTTTGTTACTTTCTACCAACAAATCCAAGACACACTCTTTCTCAAGGACTGAATGCCTTGCTCCCATGAACGTGAACTCCAATTTTGCTCGAACTTGGCTCATTTCCGTAGAATCCCTCGAAATGATTGCATGTCTTTTATGCGTAAAGGTGGCTTTACTTTGTTGTGATTAATGGACGAAAGACCTTGAGGTGTTTAAGTATTACACAGCACACAGAACTTGGCTCACTTTTGAAGATTGTTTTCTCCGTGCATGCATTGCCTGTTGCATCACATGTCTTGATCTGATTCTACCAGGAATTGGACCAGAGGCGGAAACCTCAGACGCGAGCTTCTTGCCAAGCATCCGTTGGATGGTTTTCAAAACTTTTGTGGATTTGAATGATTATCGTGTGTGTGTGTGTTTTAAGTTGTTAATGATGTATTTCAGGGTGAAACGGTAAACCGGATTCCTGGAGGCAAAGGTAAGAATGTTTAAGGTTTCAGTTTTGATGCGTCTTTGATCAAGGTTGTTTACCATTTGAGTAAAAAAAGCACCCGCAGGGGACCCAAATGTTTTATTGTTGGTTCATTCACCTTCATTATATATTTTTCATCACAACCTCAGTGTGCACATCCTTGGTTGCGCAAAAGTCAGATTGCTTTGGCTTCTTCATGTTTTCTGATCAGATCGGTGGGTCTTTTGAAGGTTATGGTGTGAGGCTAACGCGAAGCTTTTTCAACAGGGCGATAAAGGAGACCGCAGTCCTCCGAGCTGTAGCATGTGAGTTACTTTTGTTGGTATCTTTGATGGAAATATGCACATCGAAAAATTAATGCCTCTTCGGCCTTTATTGTTCTTATTTTATGTGATTGTTGTCATTGATCTGTGGCACAGTGTCGAGACGGAGCCAAGGGTGACCAAGGAGATTGTAGGACCCCCGGGCCCAGATTGGACTTCCATGCCTACCTGGTGGAAACGGTGCCCTCCTGGACAGTGTGTTGGCACATTTATCTTCCCACGGAGACTGACCTCCATTTTAAATACCTAAACAAGGTGCAATGATCATTGTCCTTCCATGAGGACAATATTTTCTCTCAGATTTCAGACTTTGATGTACAGTAGAATCTCTTCCTTTTTCTAAGACATCCAAATAACGGAAAAAAACCATTATCGGGAAAAAAAAGTACATGGCCATAAAATTGTGGATTTTTCCCGCTGGGTAACCTTGCCACCAATTTTACCACTTTTCGGAGGTTGGATGATAGCGTTTCTAAGCAAGTCACTTATGCCCTCTTGAACTCGTTATGCAAAAATCTGAGAAATTTGGACGTTTCATTGTTTTTGAGCGGTTTGTTGAAAGGCTTTATCGATGAACAAAGCCGATCTGAACTGCGCCCAAGCCGAGTTTGCGGCCAACATGGTACACATCAAGAGCTGCCCTCCTAAATGCTAACTGTTTGCCGAATACCTCAAGTTCATTCAAAATTTCAACCTTTAAAATAGTTAACTTGAGTAACAGACACAGAAGTGCTTTTCTGTTGAAAATCCAGATCATAACTAAGCAGAACAGAAATAGAGTTTTAGTGAAAACTTGGAAAGAATTCAGGTTCCAGTCCGATCCAGTTTCGGGTTTCACATCCGTTCTCACACATTACACATCGTTGTCAGTGACTGCAAGCTTAGTCCAAATTACATAGGAGAATGAGGGGTGGACGCGATGTATTGGGCAGATCACCAGTCTTTTACCTGCCAAGTTTTTAATGTTAAGACGGGCAACATTTCCAATTTAAAATAATGTGTTGTTGTTGTTCGTCTTTCGGCTGCTTTCCCGGTTAGGGGTTCAACCACAGCGGATCATCCGTTATGATCCGCACATAATATTTGCATAGGTTTTACACCGGTGCCCTTCCCTGACGCAACCCTGGTCGCTCTTTACGACACAGGGATAAGGATGGGGTTTCAGCCAGATTCGGGCTGCCCTACACCCTCTCATAGCGCGGCCAGCGCAGAGCTCCCGTCCTAAGGATCCTCCAACCAAGCCTCGAGTAGCGGATTACAGGCGCACGCCACTACAACCGGTATTCAATTAAAATTAATGGTATTTCTTCTTTCGTTTTTTTTTACAATTGAAATTTTTTTACCCAACGATATGAATGAATTAATTAATTAATTAATATTGTCCAGAAGTTACTTTGCAATCGACATCAAAATGTAGTTCAAATAATAATCCATAACTTTCCTTTTCCCAGTGTCTTTCGTCCGACCACCGCCTTTTCATTATCTTCCGCCACCGAAGGTGGGTGGAGGTTATGTTTTCATCCCGTCTGCTCTGTCTGTTTGGTCTGTCTGTGAAACGGATATCTCAAAAAGTTGTGACGGGATTCGGTAATGAAATTGTGAAGGGTGGGTGTATTGGACAACTCTGATTTCGATTTTTGTGAAGATCTGAAATCCTGATCCGGGATAAGAGAATTTTTGAATTCCTTAAGTGATTCTTCACCATTGAGAAGAGGACAAAAAGGGGATTACAGGTGTTCCAAATTACCTGGACACTTGGTTGTTTGATATATAGTACCCACAAATGATGCAACGATACCTTTGGTTTCTATGATACAGAAACTCAGAAAGTTTTCTTTGTTTCAGGTCTGGTGGTTTAATGTTAAAAAACAAAATGGTGACTCCACAGCGAGAAAACTCAATGCGTCAAATGTGGACAAGAGGTTTAAGGAGACAGGGAATTGTCAGAACAGAAAGTCGCAGTCGACCAAGTACGAGCTACAGCAGACGTTGAACAAGTGTGGAATCATTTTAAACAAAAGTCCACAGAAAATCAATTTGTCGTGTATCCAGAGAACTGGACCACCAACCACCACTGACACAGGATTTTTCCATAAAAAGGACCGAAGCTTTATGCCATAAGGTGCGGATTCTGCAGGGAATTCAAACCAGATGCATGGACCCAACACCAGGGCGTTGCTTTGGAAATGCTCAGTCGATCGAGGATGACGAGAATTACCTGGAAAAAGGTATGTTCAATGTTTCCCAGACGAAGCTGCTTTCAGTATCGGGAAAGTAAACCGATTACAATGTGAGGATCTGGGGCTCTGAAAAACCCCATGTGTCATTTGAACACGTATGCGACAGTACAAAGGTCAAGTGTGGTGTAGCCTTTCTCCATGACTGCTTGGTTGGGTCCGTTCTTTCTTTGTGGAGACAACTAAGTGACCCAACAATTTACATGAACATGTTGGAAGAATTCACCTTTCCCCACAGAGTGAAGGACCTGACAACCTGAATTATTTTCAACAGGACGGTGTCCCCCTCATTGGGGCCTTAGTCGTTCGAGCTGTTCCTGGAATGAAAAATTTCAGGTGGCTGGATTTTGCCGAATGGACCAAACTGCCTGGCCCCCATGATCACAAGACATAAAACCCCCTTGTTTCTTTCTGTGGGGGTTTGTTCAAAGATGTTGTCGTACAGCAAACCAAGCGTGGGCAACCAGTAGGATCTTCGTTTTTGGATCACAGCTGACGTTGCACACTGGTGGATGCAACATGCTGAGTCAAGGCATTGGCCAAGAACTCGGTAGTACCGCCTTGATGTCCTGTGCGTGACAAACGGGCTCACATTTGAATGTAATTGATGGTGTGTACAAAACTTTTTTGACTTCTGTATCACATATACAAAGAGTATTTTTGTATCTTTGTGGTTCTAAATCTTTTAACAACAAAGTTGGCCGGGTCTTTTTGGAACGCCGTGTTATTGCATGATCTCTCAAAAGTTTGTGGACAGATTCGGGCGAACTTTTTGTGGATGGAGTTGGGTAGTTTGACAAGAACAGCAAATTAAATTTTTGGAGGTCCGGATCAGACTGCTTATTCCTCATCTATTTTTTCACGTCCAACATGGCACTTGCCAGAAGTACTCTATTCAGCTTCCTATCGGGCTGCACAGGACGAGTCCAAATACATGTGGGCTGGAGAGTTCATGAAACACCATACCCCCCGCAGTGTTGAAAGATATATAAATCCCAATTGAAATAAATGATTGATTTTATTAGGTCGAATGAAAAAAATTCCGAAAGTTTAGCGCCATTGATGCAGTCTTACACAACCACCTTTATTTATCAGGACAAAGTACAGTAAACCCTTAAGTGTTGTGAGGGGGGTTACGTTCCTGAAAAATGCCACAACATTCAAAATCACGAGAGTTAAAACGAATTTCCTGTGGGAACAAGGGGTTCGTTTCCTGGCTTTCAAGAAATATTGAGGCAAGTGGGGGCAGCCCTAAAATAACATGTAAAATTAAATATAAATCGCTTTACGATGAAGCATCATGCTGCATTGAAGCAGATTTAAACATTTCAAAAACATTGAAAACACGAGCCTTCCCTTCTAGTATTTTATATAAAGCCCATCTCTCTCTCTTCTATCTCTCTCTCTCTCTCTCTCTCTCCTCTCCTGATGTTACCATCGTCTTCACAGAGCATCGGTAGCTGCCGATGCAGCTAACGAGCTGTATTACTGGGTGGTTTTGCCATTGTCTTCCAGCAGTAGTTTGGGCAAGGAAATTTTGAATTTTGTTCAAGGGGTGCCGGTGATAACTGTCTACTCTTTCGCAAACTACTATACACCTTGGGATCTTTAATGTCCACCAACTAATTGCCAGCAGATAGGAACGCCCAGTTTAACGTCCTCCGAGGGACGGTTACAACATTGATGAAACACCGGGATATGACGGTTTCTCGCTTGGGTCAAGATTTAACCCAAGCTAGGCGACTTAGAGGTGAGTGTGCGCACCGCTAGACATTGCCTGCCAGCCCCAAAGACCCCACCATTCCGTCCCTATTACCGTAACCTCTAAGAATAGCTCCCTTTGTTAATCTGCGCGATGTGTCTTTTTTTGATAAATCGTTCTGCAGCTCTAAAACGGCAAATAAAATTAAAATAAATTTTGCACTCTCGCCTCGACAAATTTTATTCCCAAACTTCCACTTTTTTGAGTCAAAGACGTCACTTTCCTCAACTTTTTGCACTTGAGGTTACCACGTACAATTAGCCTCTTGGGAGCAATGGTTAAAATTCATAAGCATTATTTACAATAAAACAACGGAATTATTATGATACTTTAGAGATTACATCTAAAGTGTTGATGTGGAGATGGTAGGAAGACCAGTAAACGTTGTACGTTCCAGTTACCAGCCTGCCTGATTTACAATGATATGTGTAAAGTCGAATTTTATGATAACTAAAAATTGGTACAAGAACTAATAACCCACGATAACTATATCCGTCATAGAGGTTGTCACAACTCGAGTGATAACATGTTACATTTAGTTATTCGTTTGTTGTTTTTGTGTCCTTATGGACTCCTTAAAAAAACATTATGTTTCCTGTTTTCAAATGTTTTCGATAATTATCTCACTTCCTTTCTGCGCGCATGTGCGATTGGGTTGAATTCAGAGCCAATATACGGTCAAAACGGCAACTTGTCTTCCTATTCACGTTTGTTCATGTTCAAAAATTACTGTCGGACCCTGCTGCTTTTTTGTGGGCGGGGGGGATACATTCCTGGAACAATGCTGCGAATGTCGAATCCCTGAATTTTGGGGCATTGTTTTCAATGGGCAAAAAAGTGGGATAGGTTATCGGCGGTTCGTCGGTTCATCAAGAAACATCCATTAAAAACACAACATCCATTAAAAAAATTATGAAATTGTTTAAACCAACAATGACATCCATTAACTGGGAAATATCATTTATTCTGGAACACCCTTGGCCCTGACCATTCCAGATTAAGCGGTTTTCCACTGTTTTTCGTAATATGTAGTTTCTCTTAACCTCACATCTCTTTTGTAATGTGAACGCAAACTGATGATTCGCAAAACCACAACACGATTGGTCATTGCATTCTCAGAGTAACAAATATGGTTTGTTGAGTAAAGGTGTCTCTATAAACTGAATCAATACGTGTGAAGACTGGACATGAACGAGGATAGGGAATTATTTAATACAAATGAGTGAAACAGGGTTTAGGAGTTTGTGTTTTTAATTGTATGGGTTTTGTTTGGTTATGATGCGCAAAGTGATCGTTTTGAGATGTTCATTGAAACAATTTTTTTTTTGTTTTTTTTTATTTTTTTATTTTGCGTTGTGGGGGGTGGGCGGGGGGGCGGGGGATGGCGGCAGGTGTTGATTCTGAAGGGAACCGATGAAATTCACATCACTGGCCCTCCTGGTTCACCCGGTTACCCGGTCAGTAACCACAATGCTTCACATGTACAATGTTAGGCACTGTTTTTCTTTTATCATTATGTTTGGTTTGGTTGTTTGTTTACTGTTTAATTGAATATTCGCAAGTATATGCTTTTTGGTCGAAACTGTTATTGCTGTCTGTTTGTAAATGATGCCAATCGGCTTACAGGTTGCCAATTTCTACACTAACTTCATGAAACTTTAACCACCAGAAGGGCGTCGATAGAAGCCAAAATGTGGGGGGGGTGACAGGTAAACTGGGACCCTTCTCCCAAGGTGTCCCATGGCAATAGTATCACCACGAAACTTTGGTCCCCACGAAATCGATTAGGGCGACATGAACAATGGACTGCAAACGTTTTTTTCAGTTCCAGATCGTATATTAATACAGTTGTATTCAATACATGTACACGTAACAGGTACATACTGTACTGTATTTATCCAAAATTAGAGTTTGACGGTTCGGAACATTGGAAACGGATGTTCCAGTGATCCAGTGCTGCCAACCGACACTGTGACGTGGCAAATGATGAGAATGTTCAGTCTTGTTGACTCATCGTACTTTCTTCAGCCAGGTTTTCAGATGCCTGAGTGCGCTGAGGAGCGCTCAGCCGAGCAGGAGCTTGCTGGGGAGATCATGAGCAATCGAAAGCAACCGCTCAACTGCGGGAAACAAATTGGCGCACCTCCGTACATCTTTTGGAAGATGGCTTGGTAATCCTGAATACGAGATCCAGTTTGTTGTTCTGCTTCTGAAGAGCAATTCTTCTTTCAGACTCTTCTGACTATTCTGAGATAAATTGTTAACGTGTCAGGGTCATACTTACTGCTTCTTGAAGAGCAATTTCTTCTTTCAGACTCTCTGACTATTCTGGATAAATAGGTAACGGTGTCCAGGGTCATTACTCTCCAGAGAGTAACTCTTTGCAAGGCCGCCGTACCATTGCAAGTTCTGTAGAGGGTGAAGTAACGTAGTATGTTCGACGTAACCTGAATCGAGCGCCACGAAAGTATTCTGCTCTATACGCCGTCTTCAAGCCATGGGGTGGCGCCTCAGTATCCAGTCTACGAGGAGCTCTCTCTTCCTAGGAGGAGCGAAAGGGTTCAAATGCGTGTTCTTCCATCTGTTACTTCCACGTGGGACGAATAGTTTCATGGGAAGGCCTCATTGCTGTGAAGGTGCTGTCTGCTCTTTCACTCTCCTTCGCCAACTGTAGCATACCTGCTACAGTCTGCGCTGGCGCTTGCAGGCTCTGTTGAACCCTTCCATGCACTGTCAAGAGCGGGGTTTAGCGATGCATGCAGGACGAGCAAAACCTTCCCAGTCGCCAAGGATTTCCTCGAATTGCCGCATTGACGCGACAGCCAGTGTTCGAGCGAACTCCGCGGAGGCCTTTCTCGAGTGCATCCAAAAAATGACCCGAAGTTCTGGTGACTGCCGCGAACATCATTTCGCGTGAGTGAGCCACCGGTTAGGGCAACATTGGTTTAGGTCGGTCGGTGAGGCGGGATGGGGTCATCAGAGTGCAAATTGAGGTACAGGTGTTTGAACTTTCCAGACTTGCGGAGTACAGTTTGCCAAGTTCCTGCACACAGTCTTAGAGCATCTCGAATGAAGTTCGCACTTCGCCATCGCCTTGAAGTGACAGTGTGAGTGATGTGCGTGCTGCCAGTGGACGGTATTCGCAAGTGGCTGACCTTCTTCACATTCAAGCTTGGCATCCGAGGTTATGATTCCTTGACATATTGCTGCTCCATCGTCGTTTGTCCACGGAGATTTTGTAATAGACAGCTGTGAGTCTCAGTTATGTGCGTCTTTTTAACATCGTAGGCAATAGCAACTTCCTGTGGTAGCGTTTATTTCGTACAAGCCAATGAGATCCTCCTTAACCTCGAGGTCGATCCCACGATCTGATGCGATATCGCCTTCTTGCTCATTGCCACGGATATCTTGCGTTCCATCCACTAGCACGCAAACTGGACCGACTGCTCATCGCGATGTCTTGGCATATTTTCTCAACACAGGTGACTCATTATTTGACATATCTCTTTTGAATTTCAACGCTTTGTTAATTGTTGTTCGTTTCAACCAGTTGGGCCAGGGTTTGCATCATCTTCACGACCGTAGGCTCAGTAACTTCTTGAAGTTTCCCTCCGAGGCATCTTTACCTCTAATCGCACCAACCTTCTTCTGCTAGTACTCAAGGAAGTGATAATTTTCTTGACAAGACTTTCCGGCGAGCATTATTGTCTTTTGATCTGAGTTTCTATCTTGTGCGGCACGTCTGTCTGCTTGAAGGCGTTGATTTTCTCCACAGCGATTAGCGTGGGCTTGCTTTTCTGGTAGAGCGCGGGAATTCTCTAAGCCTTCTTCCAGGTTGCAGAACCACTCCTAATGAAACGTGTCTTCGAAGCACCTGAAGCAAGCACCGAAACAGTTCTCCTACTTGCACTCACGCATGGATAGCACAAAACCTTACCGAGTCGCTTCGTCGAAATGAAGCCATGGGAAGTCTAGAACCATTTCGTTTAAAATTTCATGCGTTTCGGTTAGCCAGAAGTTCTGATTGGATCGAATCTGAAATTGTTGATTGTGACTTGAGGAGTTCAGGAACACTCATCCTCATCACTCACGGAAACAGCTGCCAACCAACTGGCTTGAATCAGACGCCTCAAGGCGGGAGGAAAGTGGGGATCCGTCCAAAACCTCGTCAAGAGGGTCTTTCGCACTTCACCTCTTTTGAAGGACTGAAAAAAGTCCAGGATCTTTGGTATTATTGCTTCTTCCATGTTAGCGCGATCTAATGACCTGTGCCCCGTTCTGTAGCAAAACGCAGGTTGTGACACATCGCTGAGCCGAACGCATATGCTCAACATAGGTACCTACTGGAAATTCCTAGTTTCGTTTATAGCCGTGTGCACTGTATGAGTGTGAGCGACAGAGCTGCCGTCAGTGGGTGTGAGCGGCCAGCCAGCGCCGTGTGTAGAAGAGACGGTGCATATAGGGGGCGACGGTAGTGTACATCATGTACACTACCGTCGCCCCCTATATGCACCGTACAGTACATGTACAGCACATGAGGTATATCTACAGCGTGGAGCTGCATGGTATAATGACAAAATAGCAACGAAGGCTTATCGCTCGCGTACCAACAGCTATTGCTTGATTTTTTGTATTTTTCAAATAGGCATGGGACTCAAAATGTGGGGGGGGGACAGAATATACTCTGTCCCCCCTGTAAAAAAAAAAGTGGGAGGACATGTCCACCCCGTCCCCCCCCTCCCCCGGGATCAACGCCAATGCCACCAGGTATAGCTTGTCAAAAGCTAGAAGCCTATTGTTCTCAAGGGCAAAAGGTCAAAATGTCAGGTCAGGTATGGGAGCATGTGCCGAAGCAGCGCGTCACTGCATCCACTTCTCACCGGTACTCCAGGGGCCTCTGTCTGGCCATCCCCCAGGCAGATGCCTGGCCCAGCCCCAATCATTGAGATGCTGATCAACCTGCTGCAACCATGAGGTACGTGGTCGGCCCATTGGCCTCCTCCATTCATGAGGCTCCCTCGCTGAGAGAATCTGGTGAGCAGGATCAGCATCAGGAAAACGAGCCACATGTCCATACAGCCGCAGCTGATGCTCATGGACAATGCAGGAAAGAAATCTCATTTGAGTCTCTCTCAGCAACCTCTCATTGGACACAAGTCCGACCAGCAATAGCCAAGGATTCTCCGAAGAGACCTGGTACTAAAGGAATAAAGTCTCCATCTCAGATCCCTGGTCAGAGTCCAAGTCTCTTATCCATAGAGCAAGACTGGAAGCACCAAGGACCTGAAGACTTGGACTTTCGTCCTCCTGCACAGGTACCGGCAGCGCCACACCCCATGATCCAGTGAATCCATGACTCCCCAGGCCCGACCCAGACGTCTGTTGACCTTTGGCTCATAGTCAGCAGAGACATGACTATCACTGCCAAGGTGAGTGACTCTCTCTGTGACCTCAACATCCTCACCACAAATGGGCACAGACAGGATAGCAGCATCCAAGATGTCATTGAAACCCTGGATCTTAGTTTTGACCCAGGAAACCCATAATGTCAGTGGATCCAACTCCTCATGCAGCACCTCGAGGGTCCCCAAAAGGATATCAAGAGTCTCTACAATGATGACTGCATCATCTGTGAAATCAAGGTCAGAGTTCTTGACATTCCCAAATGATGCAACGCAGCTTGATTTCTCCGACATCCTCCCCAGAATCCAGTCCATACAAGTGCTGAAAAGTGTGGGGTCTAGTACACACCCCTGCTAAACTCCAGTAACAACTGGAAATAAGTCAGAGATGGTACCACCACACTTCACAGCACTCTCAGTGCCAGAGTATAGTTCAGACATCAGATCGAACAGTTTTGGTGGCATCTCACGAAGCCCAAGAATCCTCCAGAGGGCATTCCGATTCACCGAATCGAACGCTTTACAGAAATCAACAAAGGCTGCAAGCAGCCCCTGCCAAAACTCTCGTCTGCGTTCAGTGAGGACCCGAAGAGCAAGGATACGGTCAATCGTTGACCTATTTGGTGTAAAGCTTGATTACTCTGGACGCTGGTGCTCAAGCAGATTATGGCGAACCCAATCAAGAATTATCCGAGCAAAGACCTTGCCCGGCACTGAGAGCAGCGTCACCCCTCGGTAGTTGTTGCAGTCTTGGCGATCACCCTTCCCTTTCCAAAGAGGGACAACAAGACCCCTCTTCCAGTCAGTTGGGATGCCTGTGTTCCAGGCAGAGCACAGAACTGCATGCAACGACATGAGTGCAGCATTTCCACCAGCTTTGAGTAGTTCAGCATGGATGCCACATATCCCTGGAGCTTTACCCCATTTCAACCGGTTCACTGCAGCCCGTATTTCCACAAACGAAGGTGGATCACATTTGATTGGAGGGTTAGCAATAGGGAGAGTAATACCCCTGACATCCAACTCGACAGCTGATGGATCAGCCTGGTGCAGCCACTCAAAGTAACCAGCCCAGCGGGCCTTCACTTCGGACTCTTCTGTCAAGAGCCCACCACCCTCCACTGTAACAGCAGTACACCGAGGGATGGGCTTGGAGGAACACAATGTGCAAATTCCCCTGTAAGCAGAACAATAATTACTTGACCACTGGTGATGTTCTACCCCCTCACAGATTCCTCGCATATAGGCCTCATTGTACTCTCTCGGTGCACATACAGTTTTAGGCCTCAACTCCCTCTGCCATTAAGCCTGGTCCTGTGGCTGATTAAATGGTATCCAGTGTCCCTTGAAAGATAAAATTGTTCTTCACCCGACGGTGAGTTCCAAGACATCCACCGGCAACATCAAGGACGGTGGTCTTGAAGGTACTCCACAACTCTTCAGGATTCCCCAAACCCCCACTAAGCCTCTTCGCAAACTCCTCAGATACCCTCTCATCCTGGAGCTTGCCAACATCCACCCTAGGCTGGGATGGTCCCATTCTCCCAGATTTAAGCTGCAACTTCAGAGTTGCTACAACAAGCCGGGTGTCAGTATTGAGGAACTGAGCACTCAGGTAGACCTGCAGTTCTGGATCATCCTCCAGTGACCATCAATGAGCACATGATCAATCTCCTTTGCCACACCGCCAGCATTGGAATACCAAGTCCAGCGATGAGCCTGTGGGTGCTGAAATCATGAACCAGCCACCCTAAGTCAATGACTTCTTGAAAAGTCAAGGAACTTAGTGCTATTCTGGTTCACAGTTCCAGTCCCATGGGGACCAACACACGTCTCATAACCATCCCTATCAGTTCCAGTCGATGCATTGAAATCCCCAAGGCTAGAAGTGTATCTCGCCTGGGGCACTGATCAACCACGGGTCGAGGCTGGCATAGAATGCGTCCTTCACGGTGAGATCACTCGCCTTAGTCGGAGCATAGACAGAGACCAGGGAAATGACACCCAAGGAGTAATGAACCCTTAGTCTCATAATACGCTCGTTGACCGTGTTACCTCCATTATCGTTGGAGTCAGCTTACTGGACAAGCTACAGCAACTCCTTGGGCATGGTAATCATCAGAGTGACCAGACCAATAGTAGGTGTAACCACCCGCCATGATCTCGCCATTATCCGGTCTCCGAAACCCAGAGAATGCTGCGATACCAATGTTTAAATGCTTGAGCTCAGATTATAACAGAGACAGGTGGTCATCCTCTCTTTGGGATAGGATATTCCAGGAACCCACCCGAAGGGACCGCCGCAGGTTAACCCAAGGAGACCACCATCTGTTGGATGACACCTCAGCACCACTCTGACACACACCACTGCAACCTGACCCAGGAAGTTTACCCCTTGCTTTTCCTCATATAATCAAGGAATGGGGGTACCGAAGGCTTTGCCCCAATCCCGTCATCTGGTGAGCTGCCCTGCAAAGGGCAGCAGCACAGGAGGTACTTCCATGGAGTGGGTTTTCAGTTTTCTTAGCATTATGTGACCTTGACTTTCTCAAAATGCCAAGGTCACAAAATCATAAATTTTCATCAAAATCATTAATTTTCATCTGATTGACTTGAAATTTGAACAGAATTTGCATGTGGGGTCACTGAATTTGTTCACCAATCAAAAGTTGGAAGCATATTGTTTTGACGTCAAAAGGTCAAAAGACCAAAGGTCAAGGTTGCATAAAATCGTCTGTTTTCAATTGGACCCGCCACCGATTGATTTGAAATTTGAACAGGGTTTGCATGTTGGGTCACTGAAGCCTATTCTTTTTGAGGTCAAAAGGTCATGGTCAGAAAGGAATCAATTTTCATCCAATTGACTTGAAATCTGAACAGAATTGCATCATGAGTCACTAAATTGGTTCACCAGTCAAAATCTTGAAGCCGGCTGTTTATGAGGTCCAAAGGGCATGGTCGCAGCAACTATTCGAAGGACATTAGTCAAAATGGATGAATCGATGCGGGATAAGGGATTTTAAACCTTGGCTCTCAACAGCATCATGAGCTAAGTGTTCAGATGGAACTGGGCCAAACAGGGCAAAACAAGCTTGTTCAACATTACCCATTGTTACTTTTTTTTTTAATCGAGCAGTTTCATCCAAATCTTGCAAATTAAATTTCAAACAAAATGTTATTGGTGGAATTTTTGATGATGAAATGATACATCGAGAAAACCTTCACAGTTTAAACCGATATTGTGATTGAAAAGGATTTAAAAACTCCTATTAACAATATCCTTCATGATTTTGACCTTGATTTTGCTGACTGGATGAAAATTCAGAAACTTTGCAGAATATAATTGTTTTTCCCTTTGGTGAGACGGACTAATCCACATCATTTAACAAACTGTACTGCAAGATAAATAAATAAATGGTGGTGTTTTTGCGAGACTCGCTGACAGGTTGTTTGTGCATGCTGAGGATTGTGGTGGTCATACCGGCAGTGATGTCAGTTTGTTAGTGTTGCGTAGGAATTGTAGTGGTGGTGATATCAGATTACTTGTTGTTGGTTGGTTAAGTTGTGCTGATGACTTTCTCCCATTGCTGTTCTGATGTCCCTCAGGGTGTTCCGGGAGTTCCCGGACCAATGGGTCCGCAGGTGAGATCATTGATGGTGTAAGCTCTTGTTATTGGCACTACAATTGTCCACACAGTATATAATACAATTTGAACTCCATTGTGACGATGATTTTTAATACATGACCTCTTTTGGTTGTTTACGAAATACATTTTTGAGCACAACCTTGAAGGATTTGAGTGTAGGAACTTTAATTCTGTTTGTTTGTTGTTTTTATAAATATAGGGTGATAAAGGAGACCAAGGTGGAAAGGGTGAAAAGGTACGCTTGCATTTGTTTTTGTACACGAGTCTTTAACAAAGAAATGTTAAACAATGATCGGAACACTTTGCCGGTGTGGGCTCTGTACTGCTATAAAAGGACGAGATGTGATGCCGGCTCGTCGGGAGCTTTTAAAGGTGCTTTTTGGTGTTTTTCCCCCTTTGTGCTTCTGCATCAGGGTTTCCGTGGAAACGACGGGAAACCTGGTACGCCGGCTCCTGATCTGGTTAGTTCACTGCAACGTCGCGCGTCATTATCTATCGCATCGTGTGGCATGATCATTGAGATTTCACCGATACGAGTTTTACTCGATTTGTAATGGAACCCAAATCCTCGATGGCATTTGATTGTATCGTTTTCTTAATATCATGATTACTGTTCCATTCCAGGACATCGATGTTGCGTTTCTGACATACGGCATTACGGTACGGCATTTTGTTCAATATTGTGTCGATTTTTAACATTCTGTTTTTGCCATCTTATTCCCAAACACAATAACTATAATGTGGCGAGAATTACTATAAACTATAGGGAACTTACCATCGTCTTTTAAGTGATTTCTCACTTTGCTATACCGTCATTTAAACAATTTTAATATCTCGTGTCTAAGATCCGATCGGGATCTTGTGTGGAAAACAACTTGGTTTGATCACAAAGATGATTGTGCTGTCTTGGAATAAAGAATGACGAGAGTATTATACGATGAAAGGAACTCTTTGTAATTTTTTTTAAATTTTTTAAAATAGATTTCAGCTATTAAAGAGGCTGTTGAGAACATCGGTCGGCCGTCAACCGGAGTGCCCGGTCTTCCTGGATCCCGTGGCCCGAAGGGTGAATTCGGACCCAAAGGTGAACAAGGACCCCGTGGACCACCAGGAGCGGAGGTGAGATCATTCAAGCATTCAACTTATTCTCGTGGTGAATCTCAAGTAGGCAGAGTTTCAAAAATGATGTAAAAACTGTGAAAATACATTTTTCAAATGCTCAGTTGCGATAAAAATGGTGATGAAGCAAACATCTCGCACACTAATCTTTAAAATGGTATTTACGTGTCCATATCAAACTTTATGGCTTGGCTCATAAAATGATCTTATTCTGATTTTATACTCTCCATAGCCTGAAATAAATCACAAAACACAGAGTTTACCCTTTTTTTTTAAGCTACTTTTATCTAAGTTTAAATTTGTGTTGATCCAGGTGTACCTCTGATCTTAACCAAGGCAAAAGTTGTCCAGTAGTCTATAGCACTGTAGGTCTACAGACTGTTGGTGAAATTTCAACTTGATAGACAAATCTAACATTACTCTATATTTGTGTTTGAGTGTGAGATTGAAGTGACATTGTGTGAGTGTTTTTTGTTTTTTATTTTTATTTTAGGTGCCCGATGGACTACCCGGCGCAGCATGGTCTCAAGGGCTATCGAGGAAGTACTGGACTTCCTGGACTGCAGGGACCCCCAGGTACCGTTTCTGGGGAAATAGGACTTCAAGGTCTTCCTGGGCCTCCTGGAGAACCTGGAAAACCAGGAATTCCTGGCATTCCTGGAAATGCTGGCGAACACGGAGAGAATGGAAGGCCGGGAATGAAGGCATGGTTGCAGATGTTCTGTTCTCATTTGCTCCTTTTCTTCCTCCTCTGTATTTGTGCTCAAACATGTTGCCATTTATATTGATGAGCAACAGCCATGCATGAATCGGATGTGCTGTGTTTTTCCTTCTTTTAGGGTGACTCTGGAGAAGCAGGAGAAAGAGGCTGGACTGTAAGTACTTCCAATTGATCTACAAAGAATATTTTGCACACATGCAACATGGTATCACACATTTCCAGGTCATAAGAAGAAATGGAACACAGCTTGATTTCTAAGGCCACAAAGCGTTAATGGAATTGTTTCCACCCTCGATGTAAGATGTTCAGAAAGACTATGTTTTGTCTTGGAAAGGAATTGGGATTGTTCAATTCCTAACGATTGTTCCAAATGAAACGAAATGTGTTGAATGTATTTACAGGAACATTATCATGTTTTCTCGTTACCAGGGAAAAGATGGATCGAGGGGAAGTCCGGGGAGTCCTGGACCTCCTGGACCTCGTGGTGATCCAGGCATTAGTGTAAGCCCATTGCAGTAGGTGCCATTAAAGTGAAGCCTGACTGCCCTGTTCCCATATTTTATTGTTCGTACAACTAATTTTTTGTCCAAAATCATGCGGTGCCAGCTGTGTGGGTGGAGTGCTCTCTAATAACGAGAGGAGTTGGTTGGCTGGCCTAGCAATGGTGTAAATGAGTAACCCACACAGCCGCTCATGTTCAGCAGTATAATCAAAACAAAATCGTTTTCCTGCACCAGATTGTAGGTTACAAACCCTCTTGAATGCTCGTGAGTGTAAATATCACTTGTGTAGACTTTGATTGCTTATTTGAACCTTTTACTGCACAAAGCAAGCTATTTCCTCCACCTGACGTATATTCCCTCAAAATCTCACAATAGGGAGAAGGCAGTGCTGTGCTTCCTGCAACAGACATTAAAGGAATTCCCGGGCCAACAGGAGCCAAGGTTTGAATGAAATACAACAATCCAATAACTTTTTTGTCTTCATTTCCTGTGTCTTCTTATCATCATGTCATCACTTCGTCGATGCCCTTCCAAACGTTCATTTTCTTCATCGTAATCACAATCATTGCCAGTCTCATTCTGATCCTCATCTTAAAGAGCAACCCCAACATGGGTATCAGAGCTGTCATTATTACCTCTGCCACCGACGGTAAAGGAGGTTATGTTTTCACCCCTTTCTGTCTGTCTGTTTGTTTGTGTACAGGATATCTCAAAAAGTTGTGGACGCAAATGCAATTTTGTGGACAGGTTCAGTGTGCAACAAGGGTGAACTGATAAGGTTTTGGTGAAGATCCGTATCCAGATCCGACTACTGGAATTTTTAAAGTGATTCTTCACCATTGAGAGATAGGGCCAAAAACGACATCGTACTGTATAGCATGATATTTCAAACATGTAATGGGCTCGATATGTTCTCATGGATCAGGTATTACATGGCGGAGGTATATGCTTCACCAAGTGCATTTCTAGTTGTAATAATCATTATCAACATCATTATTGTTTTTTTCCTGCGATATTCACCATCCCATGTAAATCACATCAGTGAATAATGATGGGTCCACCGGATTGATGTACGATAGTTACAGAGACGAGCACCAGTGTTCATGTCGGCCTGACTGATTACATCATCACCAAATGTAAACAAAAAGAGCAGTAGAGAGAGAAGGAAATACCAACAGCAGAGTTGAAGGACAAAATAGAGGGAGACTGGGACATTTCATGCATGTGGAGAGGAAGGAGGGGTAGGGAAGGACGCATGGGGTGGACAAGATGGATACAGAAGCAAACACTCAGGAAGGAAAAACTGTAAATTTGGAAGGAGTTGGGAATGATCTGACGTGGTGCTGAACAGCTGGCTTGAAAACCTGGAGGGAAGAATGAGATTGAAGAGAATGTGGAAGTTGGTTACACAGGCGGGAAAAAGAGAAACAAATGAGTGGAGGTGAGTGAGCAGTGATTCTAGATTTAGGGTGTTTCACCAGAAGGGGGTTGATGGTGGACCATGTGTGCCCTTCAGAAACCTGTGGGGAGGGGGGAGGGGGGAGGGTGGGGGGACAAAGCATGGAAAGAGCAGAGGGGGCAAGACCAGAAAGGAAGTGGTAAAAGAAAGAGAGATCACTGATTTGTCTGCGATGTGAAAGTGATAATCCCATCGACTCAGCTTCATCACAGGAGATTTCAACAATCTTGAAGGCCGTGGTTTCCACAGCGTCAAGCTGAGCAAGGTGTGAGGCAGGGGCACCAGTTTAGAGAGGTGAGCATTTCTCCATCAATCTGTGGATGAAGGCCTTGTAGGTGGACATGATTTCAGGTGTGCTAAGGAAAGACTTTGTACGACGGAGGATGCTCAGTCGGTGGCTAGCTTCGGAGGCCAACTTTGAAATGTTGCTTGCACAGGAAAGATTATGACTGATAGAGAGACCCACGAGTTTGAATGACTCAAGGAGATTGTTTAGAAAGTAGATAGGGGGAGGGGGGTTTGCCATACGGTCTTTTTGGAGAGAGTGAGTTTGAGATTTGTCAGGATTGAAAGACATATTCCAAGTGTTTGACCAGCTTGTGATTTTATCACGGACTGAAAAGAGGGAATCGGTGGCAGCTTGCCTGTCTGAAGGATTACGGATGTCATGGCAGAAGGTTGAGTCGTCAGCAAATAGATAAAGGGATTTTCCAGAATCAGAGAGATCATAAATGAAGATTAGGAATAGGACACTCCAGCCTTGACAGGGAGAGGAGATGAAAGGATTCCATTGAGAGCCACACATTGACTATGAGAGTAGAGGAAGTCAATAAGCCATGTGTGGAGTTGGCCTTGGATGCCATAGGGAGAGAGTTTGGTGGGCAAGGCAGGATGCCAGACAATATCAAAAGCACGAGAATTATCCAGAGAGATAGCCCTGATCTCATGTCTGGCATTGAGGGCCTCCATTATCAACGTGGTGTTGGCTTAGCGGTTAGGGTGGTGACTTGGGATCCTAGGGTCCTGAGTTCAAGCCCTGTTGGCTGTTGAATTAACACCAGGGAGTCAGTCATTCCATCTGAAATCACCAAATTTAAAGAAATGTTCCCAGTTGACCCCCTCAGATTTACTTTAAACTTTCAAAAATAGTTCCCAGGTATCAAAATGAAGCTGCGTAAAATTTTAGGTCCATAGATGCGGTCAACTCCGAGATATTGAGGGTTGAAAATGTGGTTGTGGCCTATTTTTATGGTTGTTGCGAGCACACAAAATGAACGGTACTTTTAAACTCCCACAACTTTTTTAATATCAATGCTAGAGCCTTGAAATTTTCAGAGATTATTCTTCTATAACTGCTCTGTAAGAAACAAACATAAAACTGAGTATAACCTCTATTAATTTTTATGACCTGAATCAGTTGAAATCCAGAAAAAAAATGTTGCTTTCTATGAAGACCCAACTTTGGAGACCCCATATATTTTTATTGACCCATCCCAGAAGCTTGAAATTTTTTCAGGTAATAACTGTATGGTAGTAGTATTCAAATACATGTTTACTTTTCTTAATCAATCATATATAATACAGTCATAATCCCTCAAAAATTGAAAATTTTCATTTTCCCGAAATTCAGGTGAGGATTGCAAATATATGACAAGGTATACCACTTCAAATTGTTCACATTGGAAAGAGCATATTCAAGTTTACAAAAGTGTCAAATATCAAAGTGGTATATTTAAAAACTAGAGGGGGAGCACTCGGTAGAGTGCAAAACCTCCGCCGCCAATACTGCTAGGTCACTCAAGTGACCTGATATCCTATTCATTCAATTTGACGTCAACAGTGCTCACAGAGTTATAGTTGCAACTTTCCCTTTTACTTTTAACTTTTACATACTCAATTCATTCGTCATAACTAGATTCCTTGAGACAGAAATTGATTTAACATGGGTATATCCACCTGAAGTTCCAAAATAGCCGCAATTATAATTTTGGCATGTTTTTTGTTGGAAATCACTTATAACATGTAGAAATGCAAAAAAAAAAGTCGAAATTTTGTTGAAAAAAAATTTGCAAAATTTTTTTTCTCTAAATTTTTTTTTTGGGGGGGGGGGGGGTTGGAAATCACTTAAAACATGTGGAAATGCAAAAAAAGAATCGAAATTTTGTTGAAAAAAAGTTGCAAAAATTTTTTTCTCTAACAATTTTTTTGGGGGGGGGGGGGGTTGGAATCACTTAAAACATGTAGAAATGCAAAAAAAAAAATTCAAATATTTTTTCAAATTGGCTGCCATAGCGGCCATATTGGATTTTGGACCAAGTCCAAAATCTAATGGCATGATCCTTGGACCAGACCTAACCCCCCCACCAAGTTTCGTCGAAATCCGTCGAGGAGTTTTTCCGTAATACTGTTCACAAACAAACAAACAAACAAACAAACAAACAGAAAGGGGTGAAAACAGCACCTCCATCCATCTTCGATGGCGGACGTTAAATATATATTTTATATATTTTTAAAACTGTTGTTAACACAGTCGTGAATACATGAAGTGTGTGCAAGGTGTGGGCACCATGGTAATCATGAATGATTAGTTCTATGATTCAAATTAATAATACAAAATATATCACATACTGCAATAACAATGTAATAAAACATTTCACGTAAATGATTTGAATAGGTCCTTGATCTGCTTTTCCAAGTCAGGTGCGAGCTTGTACTGCCTCCCAGTTGACGTTAGGGGAGCATCAATAACTTTCATCACATGGACCAAAGGAACCCAACAAATGTCCTCCCTTGAATGTAACTATATACACTGCTGACATCAGCAGATCAGCCACTATTCTGAGTTTCTATTTTTAGCCCCAGCCAGATGAGTTAAGCTCTTGCTATTTACAAATGAGAAACAAAGAATTACAAGTTCAAATTTCAAAGTGTTGTGTTCATGGTATCCTTATAGCAGATGATATGTATGTACATTTTATATACATGTACTACACATATGTACTGCATGTAAAAGGACTGTTCATTAAATAGCGCACACAACGTGCACAGCACTGGCAGAACATCATTTATTCAAATATTTTTTAAAATATTGATAGAAACATTATACCACTTTGATATTTGACACTTTTGTAAACTTGAATATGCTCTTTCCAATGGTAAACAATTTGAAGTGGTATACCTTGTCATATATTTATGAGTTTTATGATATATATTTATAAACAAGAGATCCTTTGATCCATGCAGGGTGACACGAGATGAAGTTGTTACAGTATTTCACTGCATATCTGCCATTTTGTCATTGAATAATAAGCAGTTTTTCACATTATGCCAGTTTAAGATTAAGTGGTATTCGTATATGAAGATTTAATTGGTCGCGCCAAAGTACCAAATTCTCTCATATCACAGAGTTTCACCGCTATGGAGACTTTATCTGCAAAGTAATTAATGTTTAAATATCGCTGCAGACCACGACATTGCTCTCTTTTTGTGGGTCAGAACCCCGGGGTTTCATGCGGAGAACTTTCGACACGTGGTAAAGGGTGTACTTGCATACACGAGATTGTGGAGAAATCATATTTCCGAAATTGTCGGAATAACACTAATTTTCCCAGTGACTTTTTCTCCACTCACCTGGTGACCTATCGTCCTATCTCCTCGTTGTCGTTCGGGTTAAGCATTTATTTACACAGTCTATTGTGCTCGCATCGTGGCCTCTGGACAGAAATCTCTTCCTCTGTTATTTCCACCTTGATGGCCCCTCATGTGTGTGCTTATTGTCAGTTTGATACATAATAGGGTTAGTAATAAGGTGATCTCATCAGATCCACCGTAATGTCCATAATTGCAACAAAATCCTTTTTTGTTTTGCCATAAACTGTTGCTGCTGATTTTGTGATTGTCCAACACAGCACTAGTTGTTAGCTCACCTGGACTTTAGTCAGGTGAGCTTATGTGATCGAGCAGTGTCTGGAGGTGAGTGAGTGAGTGAGTCAGTCAGTCCGTAAACACTTGTCATTATCGCTTAAACCAAACACGCAATTGTGATGAAATTTGGCCACGAGCTTCATATCTGATGCCTAACGAAGGTGTATTAACTGCATCAAAATCTGTGCTCATTAAGTGGTCTTCAGTGTGTTTTTTAACCCCCCCCCCAAAAAAAACAAGCTCAAATGAGCTAAGATCCTCGTCTTAATGATGACGTCATAAAAACGAATATGACGTCATTGTGATGTATCAGGTTTGCGATAAATTATTTGTGCTAATGCCCGGCTTGATTCCCGCAAACAAAATTCAAAAAGCTTGCCTAGTTTCGGAGATAATTTTTTAGGCGATTTCCATTAGCGGAGATATTTTGACATCATAACTTTTTTTCTAGGAGGAATTTTCAAAATCGGAGATGGTTACTGCTTGCGCAGGGTGTTTTTACATATATACGCCAAGTTTCAGGAAGTTTCGATGAAAACTGTAGGCTGTGAAACAAAAAAAGTTCACAAGAACAACAACGTGAGTAAGACTTAGAGATCCTCCACAAGGATCTAAAAATATAGGTATTTGCTTTCTTCTCCACAACTAAGTACACAATTTCGATGAAACTTGACTACAACATTCATCACCCGTAATGTACCAAATTTTATCAACTGCATCAAAATCTGCACTCATTAATGGGGAGGTGGGGGTTTGATCCCCCTAAAATGGGTATTTGCTCTCTTCTCCAAAACTCCACACACAATTTTGATGAAACTTGACCACAACCTTCATCACCAGTGATGTACCAAAGTTATCGACTGCATTAAAATCTGCACTCATTAAAGGGATGTATGGGGGTGGGCGGGGGGGTTAACCCCCCCCAAATCGGGACTTGCTCCCCCAAAATAGGGATTTTTCTCTCTTCTCCATAACTACACGCATAATTTTGATGAAACTTGACCACAAACTTCATCACGCATATTGTACCAAAGTTTATTGACCACATCAAAATCTAAGCTCATTAAAGGGATCTATGGGAGGGTTTTGACCCCCCCCCCCACCAAAAATAGGTATTTGCTCTCTTCACCGAAACTACGCACACAACTTCGAATAAACTTGACTGCAACCTTCATCACACGTATTGCACCAAAGTTTATCGGCCGCATCAAAAGCTGCACTCATTAAAGGGGTCTATGGGAGGGTTTTAATCCCCCAAAATAGGTATTTGCTCTCCTCTCCGAAACTACACACACAATTTCAATGAAACTTGACCACAACCTTCATCACCCGTGATGTACCAAAGTTTGTTCATGGCATCAAAAAATTCAGGGTCTAAGGAGGTCTACGGGGAGTTTGAGTGACTGTTGCTCCTGATGCAGGTGAGCTTCAGGACAGGCGGTCCTATTTTTATCTGTGGATCAGACTCTATGGCATGATGGTTAGAGCATCGCCTGAGTCTGGTAGATCAACTGTTAGAACCCAACCCCAGCTGAGTCACACCAAAGACCGACGACTTAAAAATGGTATGTGCTGCTTCCTTGCTTGATGCTCAGCATTAAAAAAAGGATAGAGCACGGACAAACAACCATTGGTTGCCCATCATTGTGCAGGCCCGATGGGCATAGTAGCCTCCTCTTGTGTTGAAGTTCCTTGTAACAGAGCTCATATTCTTGTTGTTTTACATGATCTTCATTGTGTGTGTGTGTGTGTGTGTGTGTGTGTGTGTGTGTGTGTGTGTGTGTGTGTGTGTGTGTGTGTTCAGGGTGATCGGGGATTTCTTGGTGAACCTGGACCCAAAGGACAAAAGGTGTGTAATTTATGACTCCATCTCCTTCTGATGATTCCCCAGATGACTCCCTCATTACCTAGTTGGGTTCCTCCTGATGTCTCCATCTTTATCTAATTGGGTTCCTCCTCATGACTCCATCATTACCTAGTTGGGTTCCTCCTGAGTTCTCCATCTTTACCTAGTTGGGTTCCTCCTGATGTCTCCATCTTTATCTAACTGGGTTCCTCCTCATGACTCCATCATTACCTAGTTGGGTTCCTCCTGATGTCTCCATCTTTATCTAACTGGGTTCCTCCTCATGACTCCATCATTACCTAGTTGGGTTCCTCCTGATGTCTCCATCTTTACCTAGTTGGGTTCCTCCTGATGTCTCCATCTTTATCTCATTGGGTTTTCTGATAGGTCTGTATGGATTTTCATTGAAGATACAATCCCCATGATACTGTAAATCCAGGTTAGAATCCCACATAATGTTCTAATTTATGCTTTGTCTTTGTAGGTCAGGCTCTGCGAGTTTGTACATCTGCATATTTTTTTCATGTTTATGAATATTACTGTACATTTATGTATTAACACGTCTTGGTACATACAAATGAGCTTTAATGCATACATGCAAATGAATGAGTCATAACTCTTATGAGCAAACTGGCCCCAACCACGTATGTGTGAACCGTCCTGAACTGAATTTGCATATGTGCAAACTGGCCTGAACCAGATCCGCATCCGTCTGAGCCGGCTTGAACTGGATCCACATATTGTAAACCAGTCTGAACCAGATGTGCGTACGTACAAGCCGGCTTGAACCGGATTTGGGTATGTGTGAACTGGCCTGCACCAGATGCACATACGTGTAAACCGGTCTGCACCGGATATGCATACATGTGAACTGGCCTGAACTAGATCCATATACGTGTAAACTGGCCTGAATCGGATCCACCTATGTGTAATCCGCTCTGAACCGGATATGCATATGTGCGAACCAGCTTGAACTGGATCCCTGTACGTGTGAAGTGGCTGAACCCGGATCTGTGTATGTAGGAACTCACCTTGTTGACACAGGTGGATCTTTCTCTTGTTTTAAGGGTGAATTTGGTCAGCAAGGAGAAAGAGGAGAGAAGGGGGAACAAGGAGAGAGGGGCAAAGAAGGAGAACATGTAAGGACACATGTCCAAACATTCACACACATACCACACTCAGCAAACACATACGAGTACCTCCACCTGTCTTGATGATTACTGGATGTTGCAGTCATTTGTGCTTTTATCCTCGGCTACATTAGAGAAACACATGGCTTGTACCACCCCAGGCATCCCCCGATTTGTACAGTTTATACATCCCAGCCTTGGATACTGATACCTCGGCATTGCTTGCAGTCCATCATCATCTCATATCGGGCTGTTTCATCAGTAAATATGATGTTGTTCGCCAAAATTGTTGCCTCTGTTAATTTCACCCCAATCCAGGGCCCACCTGGGGATCCTGGAGAATCTGGGAAAGATGGAAAGCCGGTAAGTACTTGGTCCTTAAATAAATAAATAAATAAATAAATAAATAAATATTTTTTAATACTCTATTCCTGGTAAACTGATTTATACACTTACTGTAGGACTGATAAGGCTGAGGTAGTTGTTTAACTCTACTTACGGTCATTTTTCCTCAGTCCCTGCAGCTATCTTTCTGAACACTACGACGATACAACGGACATGCCATTTTAACAGGACGGAGTTGGCACACTTGGAAAAAAACAAAGAAAAAGTGTTCAGTTGCAGGCCTCCTAGTACAAGCTTGTGTCTAGTTTTGATCTATCTTTATCAGCCAGTTCAATGTTGAATAAATCTGTAGTCGTTTTTGTGTGATCAAGTTGGTACGTCTGTAATTTATACTGTATATGCTCGTATCATTAACTTTCTAACATCCTCACACTACTGACCGCTCTCTTACATCAGCCCGGGTGTGTATCCCATGGCAAATGGTGCCTTCTCAACTAGCAAGTCACTCCGTGAAGACACTTACCATGAATGGTCTCTTCTGCAACTATAATTAATGTTTTTGTGGCGGTCCTGCCTTCTCTAAAGACATTCTTCTGCAGTCCTATGAATGGCTCATCATGTCCCATGAGACTATAATATGTACGACGTATTTCCATACGATGTAGCATGTAAGCGTGCACAATGCACATGGCATTGTTATTCCTGCGAGTATGAAAGAATGGCGCTCCAAGTGGAGGAAGTTCTTCATCGAAATGCGGAGGAACGTGATACAGAGATGGTTTTCCTCCGTATAAGACCTCAAGCTGTGGGAGAAGTCTGAGGACATCATGGCAGTGCTTTCCTGATTCGGTTACACTATGTGGCGTGACTCGTGGCAAAGCTTCTGGTGAACTTGGACATGTCGTGCTGGTCGAGCTAGGCAGACCACAACTCCGCTCGTCGGCGAAGCCAAGGGCCGTGACTCTCTGCCTGCGGCGTTTGTGTTCATTCGGGGATTTGAGCACGTGGTCCGAATTAGAGCTGCACATTCATTGTAACATGTGACATGCTTTGGTGTACATTCCTTTCAGTCCTCACCTGAGATAATCAAGTTAATAACCTCACGGTACTTGTAAGGTTCCGGTGCTGCAGGCTGGCAATATTACACGGGTACCTCTGGTGTGAATTCTCTCACGAAGGTGTGCGGCGCGTGCGTGCGTGCGCACGCACACGAGTGTGTGCAGCCTATTTTTTCAAAATAACTGTAAATTGTTATTACGTTTTTTTGTAGATCACTGGCTAACCACTTAAATGATACAACTTTATGTTGTAGGATGGAAAGATGAGGACATCTTTTAAACGATGTTTTAAGGATTTTTTTTTTTATTGATTTGCAAAAACTAAAAAAAATTCCTGTCGATTACCGACCATGTGATTATTTGGATCCTTTTACCCGAGAGCCATGAGGTTTTTGACGTACACGTAATCCGCAGCTTTGTTTGATCTCTTACGTGTCGTGATAAGAATTTTCAGGAGATGGATGTGCGGTGTCTGCGGTTTTCTCCCTGTTTATGACTTTTCTCTCGTCCAGGGGGAGCAGGGCTTGCGTGGCCAGACGGGCCTACCCGTAAGTACAAGGCTCTCATGCAGTGACCGCGCACCTATCCTAGAATGTCCTGTTGACAGGCGCGCTTCTTCCTCAGGGTTCTGCTCCAAGCTATGGCGGGGCACGCATGCCACACAGGGATGAGAAAGCCGCAAGAGGAGCTCTGCAAAGGCTGCAAAAAATGAGCATAAATCTCGCCATGTGCGGATTTATCCCACCTTTCCCCATTTTCTCATCCTGTGCTGAATGAGTGGCTGCAGG